>JAVJGJ010000014.1:42204233-42221816 GCA_035590215.1 Microhierax caerulescens
GACATGACATAATGAACAGACCACAACCCCCCATTCCCCATCCCCCTGTGTCACTGGCAGGGCTGAGGTAGAGAAACAAGGAGTAAAGTTAAGCCCAGGAAGGAGAGAAGGGTTTAGGGGAAGGTGGGTTTAAGTTTTGGTTTTATTTATTGTTATCCTACTCTGATTTGAATGGTAATAAATTAAATGGATTTCCCCAAGTTGAGTCTGTTTTGCCTGTGATGGCAACCGGTGAGTGATCTCCCGCATCCTTATCTTGACCCACGAGCCTTTCATTATATTTTCTCTCCCTTACCCAGCTGGGGTGGGGAGTGACAGAGCGGCTTTGTGGGCACCTGGTGTCCAGCCAGGGTCAACCTACCACACCACTGCTGCAAGATTGTAATCCAGAATCTCAATTTATTTAAATGATTGTTAGAATTACTTTGAATGTATGACCTTTCAGTGACACGTATGAGACAAGAAAACATTATGTACTACAAGACACAAATAATATTATACTTAAAAAGACATTTGGATTTGTGCTTTTTGCAAAACATGACAGAGTCATCATAAAAAATAGTGACTGTTGAAACTGTGTAGTTCTGTATCAGTAAGAAACTACTATAAAGATTAGAGCAGTATATGTGTTTACATGGAGAAATGAAAATGAGGAGGAATGGAAATACGGTGAATTAACACTGCGTGTAGAATTCAGACCACAAACTGCCACAGAATTTGATGACGTAGTACCACAGAATATATAGAAGGTCACATTCTTCCAGACTTCTAAAAACAGGTATTGGAACAAGGTGAAGAGGTCGATATTTTAAGGAAAAAAAATAATTTACACTAGCATTCAAACCCTCAAACTTTCCCAGAATTTAGAATGGCACCTATCCTCTATTTTGTAAAAACATTTTTTTCAGAAATCTTAAACCACCTGTATTGCAAGGTGGACCTCAGCATTGTTAAAAGAGTTAATTATGTTTTATTATCTATCGAAACTGTTACCTGACAAAGTGAAATACTGTGAACTCACCTAGGATCTATCTTGGGCAGAGATCATTTAACAATACCATTAAAGTTGTCTTCAAAATTTTGGAAGCTCACTCAGGCATAAACTTGAGCTCTGAATGAATTAATTTCCTTTTTTAATTATTTATTTGTTTTAAGCTCATAATACAGGCAATAAGAAAATCATAAGTTTATAATACATAGATATAAAAAGTATTATTAAACTTATGATTTTTTATGATTATTAAACTTATCATTTGTTAGAGAAGACTAAGGTGATAGAGATATTGAATATTCAATTCTCTTTTATTAGATCGTCTTCACACTTTACTATTAGAATTAGAATGAAAAATAGAAGAAAAAAAGAGGAATTAGAAAAATCTAATTCTATTAGAATTCTAATAAAGTAACAGATACTTGTTTTTCTTACACCAGAGTGCTTTTAAGCTCACACTGATTTTGTACTGGGAACTAGTTTAATTGCATTTAGATGAGAGTTCTGTGTTTGTCGAGCATTATGGCAGGTTCTGCCAGGTTCAAGCTTTCATTTTTCAATGTCTTGCCAATGTCACTGTCATTAAACATGGTGGGACTGTGCTGAATGACAGTAGGAATGAAGAAAATCTTCCCAGCAGACAGAACCAGTCCTGCAGCTGCGTTCATACATGCAGGTCCTCTGCTCCCCCAGAACTCTGCTGGGATGAGTGGAGCTCACGCAAAGCTGCAAGGTAATGGCCTGTTTTCTCTAATGATATTTTTGAATATTCTCTATTCTCTCCCCAACCCCCCAACACTTTTATGTTCCTGCTTGATGAATTAGTTTATTTTTAGCAGCTTAAAGGTGCACTAACTTTTTTCTTTTTTTAAGTGACCAGTAGCAGATTGCAATTTTTGACTGAAGAAGCCCAGCTTTCAAAATATGACTGAGCAACATTTTCCTTTAAGGGATCAGGTGTAGGGTCCAGAACAAAACCACTGATTAATAATTTTTGCAAATTAAGACCAACCAATTTTCCCCAGTAGAGATGATGTCTGTTCCTCTAAAACTCCATGTAAAATATCTGTTCCTATCCAGTTAACCAAGACTCGTACAGAATACCTGCTACAATCAGGTCTTTCCTGTTGCTTACCATTACAAGAAGATACAATACATACTTCATAATAAGAAAGATTTTATAAGTTTGATTTTAGATTACACAGGCCAATTTCTATTTTGCTTGTGAGAATGTACACTCCTGATAATTGTCATCTGCAGTGAGGATGCAGGTACGAAATGGAGAGGATGCATTTGTCTGACTCATCATACCAATTTCACATGATCTGCATGTAAAAGATAAAGATTTAGCTACTATGTCATTACTGATTCCAAGCAGAGCATTGAATAATAGGAGACTGGGAAAGGGAGTGGTTTCTAATGTGTACAGCGCTCTATCTTGCTGCAGTTTGTCATACTATAGTACTGCTCCTGTCCTGCTGAGCAGTGCAATACAGCAAGGCATTAACTTTTAACTTAACACTTTACTACTATCTGGGGATATATTTAACCTTTATTAAATTTCATAGGGATGATTTTATTCACTAACTATTTACTCCTCCCTAGGGCTGACCACAACAACCAAATACCCTTAAAGGCACAAATCCAACCTACACTAGTATTTCAGTGTGTTAGTTGTCTGGATTTTCTAATGCATTTCTTAACATAACATCAATAAATCCATTAAGGACACCACAATTTTTGATACCTTTCTTAAAAAACCTATCTGATATTGTCTGGTTTCAGTGGGACAGAGTTAATTTTCTTCTCAGTAGCTGGTGCAGTGCTGGTTTTCTTATTTGGTCTGAGAACAATGATGATAACACACTGATGGTTTTAGGTGTTGCTGGGTGATGTTTATACTAAGTCAAAGACTTTCCAGTTTCTTGGGCCCGGGCAGCCAGAGGGATTTTCCATACCATGGGATATCATGCTGAGTATATAAGGTGTGTGGGGGGTGGGGGTTGGCCAGGACCTGCCAATCGCTGCTCAGGGACTGGCTGGGCATCAGGTGGTGAGCAACTGTATTGTGCATCACTTGTTTTCTTTTCTCTTTTCCCTTTGGATTTTGTTTCGTTCCCCTTCTCCCTCCTTTTCCTCATAGTTGTTATAATTACTATTCTTATTGGTTTAATTTAATTTTATTTCAATGATTAAATTGTTCTTATCTCAACTCTTGAGTTTTACATTCTTTCCTGATTCTCCTCTCCATCCCTCTGGGGGGCAGGGGGAGTGAGCGAGCGGCTGTGTGGTACTTAGTTACTGGCTAGGGTTAAACCACGACAGACGTTTTTGGGGATTAAGAGATAATTGCCTGTTTCTAGGAATGGAATAAAGTTTGATAAATTGCATAAAATACCTAGAACAGTTGACCCAAGCAAACCTGAAAGCCTGTAAAACAGGCATGAAATTCCAAAAGGGGTTATCACGTAAGCCATATTCTTCTTGCATCTTTGCAAAAAGAGTGTGAATGTAAAAAAAATATTTTCAGTTACATTTCCTTGTTTCTAAAATTGTTTCTAATGACTACAACTGTAGTGCTTAAATTAAACTTTACAATAAATTAACTTTCTCAGATTAACTGGTTCTATGGGAGACAATTCTTAATGAATAATAACAACAGCAACACCAACAAAATAACACCACCAACACCACCACTAATAATAATAATAATAATAATAATAATGATAACAATGTGAAACCAGTGAGAAGAAATCTAAGGAAAAAGAAGCCTTAATACACTCTAACTGTGAATTAGGCATGCAGGAAGGCTGCAAGCACTAATATATTTAACTATTAATTCCTGTGTATTTTAATTAAAGACAGAGCTGTATTGTTATGACTTGTGGGGGTTTTATTATCTTTTTTTTAATTTAAAATTTTTCTTTTTTATTTGGAAGTTTTAAAGCTAAACATTACTTTTTTCCATTTCTAATCCCATGAGTAGTTATGGGAAATGTCTTTAGATATACCTAGCACACTCTTATCTCACAATGTGGAGTACTGGCGTTTGTGTTTGTTGTTCTAATTTTTTCTTTTTTGGATGAGGTAAGTTGTTTTAAAGGTATTATGACCTTTTCATTACACTATAGAAGTGCATAAAATCTTAACTATGAATGCCTGTGAATAATATGCACAATATTATAATAGCTACAGCTCTGTTTATGAATCACATGTACAGCACTACAGAACAACACTAAACATCTGTTTTTCACCACTTCCCTTGCTTATGCTGCGTCATGGTGATGCAAAATTACTTCAGCTTTCCCCTTCCCATACTCAAAATGAATCAAATGAACGAAGATGAGTAACGTATTGTCTGCTTGCTCTTCAACTTCACTGACACTATAGACCATTCCCGATATGGTCTTTCAGGTCAATAATTCCTGAACTAAGAAGGATTAATAGGATTTATGACCCTCTTTTCAACTGCATGTAGCACAAGCAGTACTAATTATATTTTCATTAACCTCTGTGGCTAGCTCATGTTCTAATAATTTAGCCCTGTTATGGATTAATCCAATGTTTTACATGTTCAATAAAGTGAACGCACAAACAAAAGCTATATAAATACTCATGGCCAAATCATGGCTGCCCTAATGATGAAATACTTGCACAAGAGCCACTGCTGCTGGAATCTCCCAAGATCTGGCCCGTGCATCAGTCAGCTATATCTTGGCTCTCTGAGTAACATATTCCCTAGTCAGAGGCATTGTAGGGCCTAAATGTTAGATAATTCCTTTTTAATTGCATAAACTACAATGCTAAATGAGTAATGTGCAAATTGCCTTATAATGCTGAAGTCTGCTTTTGCACTTTAGGAGATGTTAATACCACAATTTCAAGAACTAGTAGTAAGTGTGTTTCCTAAATATATTTGGAAGGCTGTGTATCTGAGAGGTACACCTGCACTGCATTCTCACCCCTTCTGCTTCTCCCTATTTCCACTGAGTTACTCCCAGATTATCTGTTGTCAGAGGGAATAAGGGGTACACAGGAGACAGAGTTCAGCTGTCAGTAACAACAGGATTATTCAGTATGACAGCCATTCCCCATCACTCTCCATTCCTAAGCAGTCACAGCCAACAGGACAACCAATGCTGAATGCTGTTTCTGCAGTCAGAAAAGGAGCGTTGGGTGAATTCTTCCTGGATTATGCAAATTTCCAAGAAACAAGTGCTATCACACAGCTACTCTTCTCCTGTGCTGTGCTTTCACTCTTTCTCTGCTGCAGTAAAATATCAGCTCCTTAATAATTGTGGGGTTTTTTCTTATTTGATGAAAAATGTATATATTTAAAAGGGGTAAGACAGGAGATCCATTCCCCAGTCATGATGAAGCCAGGATATGACAAAAAAAAAATTGATATGGGAACCACGATAGCTAAGTTGATGTGGAATTTAGAATTAAAGTTTGTTATGTGAGAAGCACTAAATGCTTTATGTTGTTTTGTTGTGGTTTAACTCTGGCCAGTGACTAAACCCCACACAGCTGCTTGATCACTCCCCCCGCAGTGGGATGGGGGAGAGGACTGGGAGAGTAAAAGTGAGAAAATTGGGGGGTTGAGATAAAGACAGTTCAATAGGTAAAGCAAAAGCTGCACACACAAGCAAAGCAAAACAAGGAATTAATTTACCACTTCCCATGGGCAGGCAGGTGTTCAGCCATCCCCAGGAAAGCCGGGCTCCATCATGCGTAATGGTCACTTGGGAAGACAAACGCCATAGTGCTGAATATCCCTTCCTTCCTTCTTCTTCCCCCAGCTTATGACTCAGCATGACACCCCATGGTATGGAATGTCCCTTTGCCTAGTTGGGTTCAGCTGTCCTGGCTGTGTCCCCTCCCAATTCCCTGTGCCCCTCCAGCCCTCTCGCTGGCAGGGCCCAAGGAACTGAAAAGTCCTTGTCTGAATGTAAACATGACCCAGCACCATCCAAACCCACCCGTGTGCTGTCAGCATCGCTCTCACACCAAATCCAAACCACAGCCCTGCACCAGCTGCTGAGAAGAAAATTAACTCTGTCCACCTGGAACCAGGACATATCTCTATTTTTAATGCAGTTTTGATGTCAAAAACTGCCAAACATTTGATTGCAATTTATGTTCACTGAAATAAAATATAACTAAATACTGATTGCAAACAGAATTAGAAGAGGTATTTTGAAGACAGTTTTACAAAGTATTTTTCTAACTGATGAGATACAGGGAAAGAAATTTTTAATTGCAATTGGGTTTGGTAAAACAGCTTCTCTTACTCTCATAGTAGGCTGAGTAAGTTGTCCATGAAGGTATTCCTGTCCTCACAGAAAATACAAAGGCACCTTTAGAGTACAGCTCATGTAACCTGCTTTAACCATTTACTTTAAGAACTGTTCTCTGCTAGCACGTTTTGGCCACCAGCTTTAAAAGTATTATAGCCTATCTATCTGATTAGCTGAGAACAGATTTTTTTAAGTAAGGTGAAATCAATCTCATCCCACTATCCATTAAAATATAATAAAATATAGGTAAAAGCTTAATCATTAAGCTTTTAAAAAATAATTTTTATTTTGGTGGATTTTGAGTTTTTTAAAATATATAAAGGTTTGGTATCTTGAGTTAGTCCTATAGAGTTAGTTTAGAGCATAGAGAAATATATCACCATCTGTGTTACTCATGTTAAGAAAGCAACTAGAAACTATTCCAGACATATTCACTATTTCTTCATTTATTTCACCTGAAGAGCTAAAGGACTTTCTTCTGGTCTTCTACTGCCCAGTAACCTCACCATGCCACAATTGCTTCTCTGAAGGAGCAACTTCCCTGAGACTTGAAACAACTGGGCGTCTACAGTAGTACGTAAACCTAGGCTACGGGAACAATACAACAGTTCCTCAAGTTCTTTTCTTTTCTACTAGCCCACTGTTTGCTCCCTGCTTTGTACTTTCACCAGTTGTTTGCAAAGGATTTACCCTTTCCAGCCTGATCCTGCTCCAGCCTAAGATTTCATAAATTCCTCTTCAAGCTATTTTTGTTTGAGGGATCTGTTTCTATGCTAATGTTAAACTTATATACTTACGTAGACTCCAGAAGACCAAAGCAATCAGGTATATGATTTTTCAGTTCTTTAAAGGTATAGTATAATAATTCAATTCTGTAATGAACGGGACAAAGAACATTTGGTTAAATGCATGGTCTCTTTGTTACAAACTGTTTCACCTTGCTAACTCATTTCTGTGGGTTATCGGGCAACATGACCCTCCTGCAAAAGCCCTCTTTTTGACTCATTGAATCAGAGAGAAATTAGACTGATTGAGGAATATTTTAATACTTCTTAATAGTGATCAAAGGACTTATTAGAACACTGCAAGTGACAGCTTCAGCAAGCAGATGACTTAGCTTCCTTCTCGTTCTACTGAGAGCAGTGTAAAAAAAAGAACATACTGAAATGAGTATTTAAATTGAAACCTAGTATATACTTTAACCTAAGGATGGAAGTGCAGTCTATGTGAAAGTGAGGTTCCAAATTCCCTTTTACTCTCCCAAAGTTTCATATCTGAAATCAGAAGTTTCAGCATTGTTGCAATTTCTATGACCTAAGTAGTCTGCCAGATTCAGCTACTTTTCCAGGCTGCTAATTCTTTTTGATATGAAATTACTGTTCAATCTAGATTATCAATAATTCAGCTCACATACCACAGACAAGTCCATCTGTTTCTTGAGGGCAAAAAAGTGCAGATGTCAGTAGAACATAATGATAGAAGAACCATTACATTATGTCACACCAAAGGCACATTTCAGCTAACGTGAACTGTTTAATCAGACCAACCTTCAGAGCTTCTTTTCTGCTGCTGACATGCCAATTGAATCCAGTATGAAAACTAGCTTACTAGAGGTCCAAGCACAATATTTATATCATTTTGATTACAGCTTCCAAGCTTTCCATTATTCTTGGAGTATATGTGACTTTTGGGAGAGCTGCTCCAATTTCTTCCTTTGCTTTCCTTTGGATATTTTTTTTTTTTTCCTGGTCATTTTATAGATCTTTCATTGCCTGGGCTTTCTCACACTTTGATTCCCATCTCTGTTGAGTACTTGCTACTGTGGACACAATTTACAGTTTTATTTTTCCTAACTACATTCCTTAACCAGAATTCATACTTTGGTGGAGGTTGAAACAAAAGATTGATGACAAAAAAAAAACCAACCAAACCCTGCCCCCCAAAAAAGAAAAAACAAAAAACAACACAACCACCCCCCCAAGCAAACAGAAGCTCTAACCTAACAAGAACAATCAATGGAATGAAATAACTTTAAATTACTCCAGTGCAGCAGTCCTTTATTCATACGGACATTGCAACAAATACATCTACTGGTTGTAAAACTTGATTATTAGCCAAAACAGGAATTATTTCATTTCTGTCACCTATTGGTGTTAGGAAGATGCCCTACAAGCTGCCATGTCTGAGTAACATTTCTTAGCAGTCACATATGTGGTGGCAAGACGACATATATTGTATTAACAACCCCGACTTTTTTCTGATGTCCTCAAAGGAAACAAACGCACCCTCAGAGTAACAGTGTTAAAAATATTATTCCAGAAGACAGAATAGTTGTTGGGTCAACACATTTGGACAAAGCTGTAATTTATGAATTTCTAAAATGGAAAATGTTTAACAATCATCAACTAAACAACAGGAGCATAAATGATCTTTCATTAGCTGTTTTCCATAATTTTAAATTTTAAAACCTGAGGTGCTCATTTTGGTCTTCAGAACTATATTCTTCATTCTGGTGTTCCAGACATGAATATTATGGAGGCATAAATTGAACAACTACATCTTTGTACAAGCCATTCAAACAGTTCTTCTAGTGGTAGCTCTACTTCATACATAACCCCTAGTTTCCTTTAACATGTTTTTCTCCCAGTGATTTCTCAATTTCCAGCTGATCCTGTTTGTTGCAGGCTCACTAAAGGCATACTTAATTTCACCTGATTCCTCATATCAATCACATATTTATGTATATGCCTAGATCTCATAATGTCATTAGCTTAATCTAGATCAAGACAATACAATAAGAGAAAGTTAAATGTACTGTTCTGGGTCATGTGTGAATATCCTCAATATCCTGGACACCTCAGCTGGGATTGGATGTCTGTGTCTAAGTTAGTGAATTGAAACCTTGATCTTTACTTTCTGTCATAGAAGCTTAGAAATCTACCTCACATGTTGCTATGTAAATTTAGGTATTTATATTTTGGAGCTAGGACATGACCTGAATTTACTCTCTAATATTTTAATCTAAATAGCTACTCAGCTTTGTGTTTTTACACTTGCTTTAACCCTCCATTTACTGAAACCAGAATGTGTACAATTATTGAAACAGTTCCTTTGTTTCCTTTGTTCTACAATATTTGAATCTGATTACAATTTCTTTTATTGCAGCCCCATAGATAAAGTGACTTCCATTAAGTTAATCATAATTTGCAGTGTGAAAGCAGACAGATCTTAAATACTTAGATAGCATGACACAGTACCTTATTTCCATTACTACTTTTATGCTTGGTTTTGGTTTTGTTTTTTCATTATAGTTAACTTTTTTGTTACAAAATTGTCTGTTTGTCTTAGCAGAAGCCTTCCTTTTAGTTGCTACACATTAAAGCAAGCGTATTGTCACTTTTCTCCTTTTCTTTCCTATAGACAAACTGAAAAATATTTTACTTTCTTTGTAGTTTGTCTTTACTTCAGATTATTTATGCACATATTAATCTTTCTACTTCAGCTGCTGAATTATAATAGATGTTGGCAGCTTCACAGTTTTATCAAGATTTTCTATCTTGTACAAACACAGTAATAGCTGTGAAAGTTTCTAAAGCTATGTGAAACTGGCAAATATATTCAATATGAACTGTGCAAAGTAAGAGAAAATTCCTAAACTCAAGAGTTCTGTCCCACTTCTATAATACTAATTTCTTAAGGTAACTTCATAAAATGCCCTATCCTGGTATTGCAGCTAAAGAACTTTGAAGAATTATATGATTTGCTCAGTTACTGTTGTTGTACATATAAATTAAACTGTTCAACATGCAATTACAATAAGTAACTTTACAATTGAAATAGATGAGAGATATTATTTTTTTTTGAGATAGACAGACATAAGTATATTCTAAGCAAGAAATGTCTAATCATTAGCTTTGAGTGCTTAGGTTTCCAAACAAATGCAAATAAAAAAATCAGAAATATTGATTTCTCTAAAGATTACAAATTTTCAGAAGGAGACTCTCAGGAATGATAAGCCTGGAAATTACTTAAATCTGTAGAACAAGCAAAGCATAAGCAGTAATAGTTTGCATATACATGTGCTCAGTCAGCTCCTGAACTGTCCTCTACTAAGCAAAGCTAAATCATCCTCTATTCACTCCTTCTCTTTACTGAGATTACCAAAAAAATGTCAACTACCACCAACGGTTATGTTACAGTTTATGTTTTGTGGAATTAGAATAAGACTATCCACACTTAGTGACCATTAAATGGCAATTACAGTATTGAGAGAAAGTAAAAAGTTTATATAAATACTTTAAGTAATTTAACTCTTCTGTTTCTTGAAACTTGCAAGTTTAACATTTAGCTACTGTGTTTACAACACAAAGAACAAAAAGTGTGACTAAATTTCACTTTCCAGTCTGTCAATAAACATACTTCTTTTTTACAAACACACCTTAGAAAACCCATAAGGATTACATTCAGTTCTTCCGTCCTTGTAAGTGATATCTTATAATGTTTTTTTCCACATTGATATTCGTATTTGCATTGCTAAAGTTCCTACAGTGGAATTACAGCAAGAGAATGCCAAAGGCATTTGTATTATTTTCTGGATAGGAGGATGCAGCATGGAATGTTTTGTATATATTCACACTGATAAAACTGCTGATCTGAAATGCTCCAATTGAAACTCCAGGTTTCCAATAAACACAGACAATCAGAAGAAAGTTCCACAACAAGACTGCCTCATTTTAATTTATAAGTGTTTTCCTCTGAAACCATTCAAAACTCAGAAAGAAAGGGAAGGCAAACCTCAGAACAGTTCTTCCTCTGTTTTACCCTCTTCAGGGCTTTTCTATTTTAGAAAAAATGTTTTCCAGGCTTTTCTATTTTAGAAAAAGCTGAAAAAATCCCCAAAGAAATACCAGCATCTCCTAAGCACTGTTAAAGTTGTCTTTTCATTTTTTTCATCCTGTCAGGGAGAAAAATATACTTTGCAAGAGAATAAGGTAGAAGTAGTGAGGTTTACACCAACTTTGAACTCTGGGAGAAAACAATTTCTGACACCTGACTTTTATTGTGGTGGTACTGATAGCACTAGAAAGAAAAAAAAAAACAAACATAACCCCCCAAAAACACAAACAAATGAAACAAAACAAAAACTACTATGACAAAAATACAATTAAGTACTGACTGTTACCAGACAGTGAAAATACAGTTATGAAGTTACATTAGAAATGTTAAGGCATGGAGTTTCAATATGCAAGATTTGAACATGAAATAACTCCTGGTAATTTAGATCTTGCATATAAATAATTACCAATAATTACTGTTCATATCTGTGTTGGGAAAAGGATTTTAATACATGTTTAAAAACTGCCTGTAATGAGCATACAGCTTCTACTTCACTTGAGAAAGAAGTTGCAAAATGCAAAAGATCTGAGGGAGGGGATTATTTCCCATTATTTCCCTTTGATTAGATTTTAGTTTTGAATTTAACCAACACTCTTGTTCTAATTTTCAGATGACTGTCAGCAAGTAGAAATTATTGCATCTTTCCCTGGCATTCATCATTTGTTCATAAAATAGATATTTTTAATGTTTTAGCCTCCAAGGATAAATCCTTCATCACATACACTGTTCACTGAATTCTGTCAACGTCCTGAAATTCTCAAGCCAAAGGGACCTTACAAGAGCTGATAGTAAAGTTTTTGTGAAGTCCATTGACAATTAGTTTCTGGGCCAAACCTCACTGCAGATGGAAACCACATCGCTATAAATTCAGTGAATTCAAATGGGGACACCAAATCAGGCTATTGCCTCCTTAAACTTTGTTGAAAACTATTTTTTGTTACATAAACCAGAATTATCTTATTCCACCATTGTTCATTCATATGAAACCTTTTAGATAATTTAAATCCTTCTGTTGTTGGTATCTCTTACAATTTCCGATCTGCACAATTGTTTTTATATTTTACCAGAAGTATTAATTTATGTATTTTTTATAAAATCCTACTTAATTTCCTGTTTTATCAAAGTCAGTATCAGGCAAAAGAGTGATATTAAAATGAATCCCCTTAAAACTGAACTGATTTTCCCTGAATTTGATGCATGTTTATCGCTTCAGAAAGGGCGAGTGAGGGAAAGACACATTTCAGTATTATTTCTTCTCACTGGCATTTAAACATAATTTTACAGATTAAATTTATGTTTATAATAATATGTATCTATATTTTCAATTTGTGAAAATTATCAGAGTTCTTTCATGTTTTTAGATAATTTATTAATATATATCTTGAAAGCAGACTGAAAATCAATCACTGAAATTGTACAAAATCTATTGTAATTTAACAAAAGTGCTTTCTTTCTTACATATTTCCTGCTCAATATTTTAATATGGGCAAAGGGATATATTTATTTGACCTAATGTCAGAGAGAGAAAAAAGCCTGAGGAAGTTGAAATGTTTTCTGGTACTAAAACTCCAAAGCTTCAGGAAGTTTCTTTATTACTTAGTACTGTATGTTCTAATCAAGCATAAAACAGGAAAGTGACTACTATCAAAGGACCCATAAAAAGAGTTTATGATGTTTGAGATTCAGACAACATAAAAAAGGACATATTCAAATTAGAAACACTATTATAAAGTGTGATTCTATAAGGAATCTCCATAACAGACTTAATAACGTGATTAAAGAGACAAAGTAATAGCAATATACACAAGTACTAATTAGAACATTGAAACTATTACGCCTCATGTGGGAGACAAGTAATAAAATTCAAAGAATATTTGTTAAGAAACACTATCAGACTAGCTTTTAAGTTTCCTACTGCCTCAGGCTGATTATGTGAACTTGTGGCATGTGTCAAAAATGTTTAAGCCAAACCATTTGGCCTGGTAATGCTCCCTTCTCTCAGTGCATTTTGTGTTCTTATCCTAAGATATCTTTTGGTTAAACTACTTTCCACAATGGGCCTATTTGGCGTTGCTAAAAGATTCAAAACATGTTGCTTTTATATTCAGGGAAGACATATTGCCTTAGTAATATTCAATGTCTTAAAAAAATTACTTGCTTTCTTTTTGCTCATGAACATATTACAGCTTTGGATGCCTGAGATAAAATATCTTAATTGTGAAAGGAAATATCTGAATAAATACTTAAAATATTAAACAGTAGGTGAATTATCTTATAACCATTACTTCTCACCAGATTTTGATTTAGATGTATGCATCAAATAAGTGAAAATAAATAAATTGTAAGAAGGCTTTATTTTCTATGGTAAAGAACTCCCCATTCCTGTTTCTAAAACCCCCAATGTTGAATCACATGGAAAGTGTAAAGTAATGCCCAAAACATTCAAAACCATATACTGATTTTTTTAAAAACAGTTACTACTAGTTAAATGTGCTTTTATTTCAGTGAGACTGTATTACCATCGAATTCACTGAGAACCAAGTGAAGTTGCATTGAACACTGCTAACGTATTATACAACAGTAAGCTTCTCAACCTGAATTCAATTTATTTCAAAAGTGCTGAATGCCCAGCATTTGGCTTCACAAGTGTAGCCCTCTGAGCACATTAATCTGTAGTTACAGTGTATTGGGACATACCTGACTAAAGCAGAGTTGTGTAGCTAATACTGCACATTTGAAAACACAGGTACTTTCCTTTCTGAGTACTGGAACAGGAAAACAGAGTGATCATGTTCTTCTAGGATACAGTTATCCCATTTTAATTGAGCTTACTCCGTGTTGATCTTTTATGTGAGGAAATTTTCTATTACTAAGTGTCTATAGCATTTATTTCACCACTAAAGTACTTGAACTTATATAACACTTCACCATGAGCATTTCCTTTTCTTTTTACATTTTTAGACAAGTTGTGATCAGCTTGAACCATTTATCCATAGTCTCTTCTTCACTTACAGAACATAATATTTTTTATTTCCTTTTAAGTCCTTTAAAACAGAGACCACATTCAATCACAACTTATTTGGGTCTTAAATTGTCTTCCCCATTTGATTTCACATTCTTCCTTCATGATACGGCCCTTCAACTTCAGTATCAGCCTCAAACTGCAGCCTGAAACTAAAAGGGATTTTTTTTTGGTTTGGTTTGGTTTTGTTTTTTCCCCAATTGGTTTATTCATTCAGGAAGAAAAATAAAACAAATGGAGAATATAATACTTACCATATACAAAATGGCTACTCAGTGAAGTTGTAAAGGAAAAAAAAAATGATCCAAATTACATTAATTAATTTAGCAGAAATCAGAGGTAATCCACAGAAACCAGTTAACAGGTCCCACAATATTTTGGTCAAAACTGAATAAAAACATGAGCCCCCAGACATTCGAAACACAATTTATCTTAGATCATTTGTACAAGCTATGGAGACTGGAAGAACTGGCTTGACTAAAACCCCATAATCTCAAGAGAAATGCATTACATTCACTTTAGAATTTGCACACTCACAAAATGTCATATCATTAGGTTATATTCCTGCATTAAATAGTGTTTTATTGATCAACAGACAGTTACTGTGTAAACTGCCACTCTCCACATCACCACTAAATTTGATTCAGTTCTAGTTAAGATGATCCCTTTTACTCTAAAATGTATTTGCCCAATTATTTTTAAGCTACTTCTACTGCACTAATATGAAAAGGTTTACTAAATCTCAGTCCACTATCAAAAATATTAACACCAGACATTGTGCATGTTTATTTTAAATCTCTAAGGCTTTCCTGCACAGCATTTCTGCTCAATTTTTCCTCCACCATTCATTATTAAAATAAATTGCTCTTGTATTCAGCTCAGCTGCAGGCAAAATACTTCTATTCCAGGTGCTCATCAACTTTTTAAATCAATTAAATTAATTGACAGCAGATTTAACCATTTTCTTAATTATGACTGCAAACAGTTTTTTTTAAAAAAAACAAGCGCCCCCCCCCAAAAAAAAAACAAAACCAAAACAAAAAACCAAAAAAATCCCAAACCAAAACCAAACCAAAACCCACAGCCAACTTTAGAGTTGATAAAACAAACTAATAATAAGAATTCACAGAACAGAACCCTTCCTTGGTAACTCTCATTGTTAAAAAGGCTCTAAGGAAGAAATCCATAAAGAAGGAAATCCAATGACAGAATGATTCTGTGATTTTCTTTGAAAGTCACTTTGGAGCATTCTATCGGTTCATTTCAAAGCTGAAACGCATGTTTGAATTAGAATCAGCTGTAAACTACATTAACGATGATCCAGTAAATGGCATTCTTCCTCCTGGGTAAATTCAGAGCTGGGATAATGTTAAAGAGTAATGTTGTCCAGCCTGAGCACAGAGGAAAACATGCTCTGAAACAGTTGTAAAAGGGTTCTTCATATGATATTCCTGTTCCTTGCATCAATATTTCCATCTTTGCCTTTTTCCAGATTTTCCAGCATGCGCTATCCCTACGTACTACGAGGCTCTCTGTAACATAGTCTTCTCTCTTCTGTTGAATGGCCATATCAGACTGTACTTTTTGTAAAAAGTTTCTCAATTACACTACAATGTTTGAGCAAAGTACTGAAGTTTACTGGTGTAATCAAGATTAGCAGAAATAAAAAACTATAAATTTCCATTCTGTGCAAAATTGTAATATTTTCCTTCCATTTTTAACATTTTCCTTCCAATTTTCTTCTGCTTCAGATAAGAAACCTATTTTTCTGAAGTGAAACTCAACAGTTTTTGTTTTAGTTTCAGTCAGTTAAACACTTATTTTCAATATTATCATTTTAATTCATACAGGTTTACGTCTGAACTGAAGTTCTAATATTATAGTAGTATAACCAGTATTAGATTTTAGGAACATAATATCAAGCATAATGTACACATACATCAACATTATGAAATAAATAAAAATGGAACTGTCAAAATGAAGCATTTTGGCTTGATCAAAGCATCATATTTTGACTTTGCATTGCAAAAATTCCTCTAAATTAACGACCCCCTGCAGATTATTTAGATCACACTGAACCTGAATTTCTTGATGGAAGATTTCCATCAAAAATGTTATCAAGCAGGGCTAGCAAAGAAGCAGCACTATGAGGTCAATCAAGTGCTTAGCAGAGCTTTTTATTATTAGGTTGAAGGTGCCATACACAGCCTGGCTAACAGTGACAAAGAACTATGGATTGTTCTTACTTTTATTCCTCTCAGTAGGCTCAGGCGGATCCATAACAAGCTAACAATAGGGTGACTTAAATGTATTTCTGTAGTATGCACTCCTCTGAGCAACTTCAATGCTTATGTAATCTAACTCAGCAAAATCAGAATTTTGATTTTCCATTTCTATCGTGAATCACAACAGGAAAGAATTCTCTTAAATAAGGTAATGTTTAATTAGATCATTAAGAACCCTTAGTGTGGTCAGCAGTATACAGAGATACTGTGATTTGAAAAGACAATGAGAACATTCATGTCTGTAAGTATTAATCAGGGCAGTTCTTACAAGAATAAGGAGTGCATGGTAGAGTCATAAACCTGTGCTTATATGTTTTTCAGAGAAATATGGCCTATGCACTCTTTCTTAGCTTTCATCCAGTAATATTACAGTTATCCTTGCACAGATGGAGAATATGTGAAAGTTAAAATCATACCTATTGATCATTGTTAAGAGCTGATGGCTCATCTTTGCAGGAAATAACTAATTAATCATTATTGTGTCTAAAGTCTCTATCCATCTCTAATAATTTTATGAGGAAAATGACAATGATTTATTTTACAAAAATCTATGGAATGTTTTAAAGAATCTCACATAAGTATATTTTAGGAAAGGCTTGTGAGGAAAGCTTGCATTTTGAAACAAAGGTCAGGTAATTACTGCAATGCAAGAATTACTTCTGCTTTTTGCAAAAAGAGAACAAAGTGAACAAAATAAAGGATTGGGACTTTGTTTACTTTTTCTTCAAAACTTATTCCATTGTTTACAAACTTTGGCCAAGGATACTTTATAATACATTACATGTTCATTACAATTTTCAGTAAACAGTCAGTATGTGTTGTTAAAGATGCCCTGAAGAGTGAAATTCCAACGTTTTTACAGAATTTGTGTCAGTGGGTGGCCTTTTAATGACTGCAGTTTTCTAGCCTCTAACATCAGCAACTTTATTAATTTTTTTTCTATTATAAAGTACTTTTACTTTTTTTTTTTTTGCTTTTGAATTTAAGTATCTGGAGGTGGGAATGGCTAAAATATCTATAGATTTACACAACAGCTTGGGAAGAATTATTTATTTTGCTTTAGTGAAACAAAGGGTAAGGGGGTTTCCT
>JAVJGJ010000014.1:42221916-42235124 GCA_035590215.1 Microhierax caerulescens
AGGACAGAAATAGGGTTTCCTTTTTAATTTATTATGTTTATAAGCATCAGAGCCATTTTAAACAAGCTAAATGTTAAGACAAGACCAGCAGTCTCGTTGAACTGATAGTATAGCACCTTATTCCATATTCTGTCGTGCCTTTCTTTTTCCATTTCCAAAGAAGAGAGGATTTGATCTGACAGATTCCACAATTTGAGTCCCCACTGAGTTTAAAAGGAATTTTATACGCAGAGAGTCTACAACTGAAGTCACACATTCCTGAAGCCTGTGATGTACAGAAAAGGGTAGGGAGACAAAAGCAGCCAGTATTATAAAGAAAACATGGCATACATCAAATACTGAGTATTTCAGAATTCATGCATTAGTCGTTCATCGCTCCTGCCTCTAGGTGTCCAGATGTAGCCACCTAGTCTAAGCTTCTTATCTAAATTTCTTCTGTTTGGGGAAAGAGGAAAAAAAATTAAAGTCCAGAAACTGACCCTCTTCTAAAATGGCTGTAGAAAAGCTAGTATAACAGTAAAGTCCAAGAGTGTAGCTCCATGCGATATTATTTTTGTAACGTCAAAGCATGCCCACAAGGTTGTTACCTCTTTCTCCCAAATCTGGTTTCTTCACCTGTTGTGCAAAAGACAATCAACACACAGAGTCAAGATATGTTTGTTAGGTGTCTGTGCAGAGATGGGTACTAGGTGGTAAGTCCACAAAGCTAGCCCACCTCTTAACACACGGTAAAATGTTTTATACATATTGAGCAGCTGTTATAAGTTATTTTACAATCACATTTAGTCAGCCTTATTCTTACGAGCCTTGTCTCCATTTAAAGGTACAGTATTCTTTCTTTTCACTGGGAATATTCTATGGGTAGGGGGATTTGTTAGTTGGGTGGCTTTTTTTGCCCAAGGGTGGATCTTTTAGTATGCTAATTAGGATAGTTCATGCATAGTTCAAATAATTTTCTGCTTAGTCATATTAACCATTTGGTTCTCCTTGAGCTTATCTTGTTTTTTCTTAGTCTGATGTATTTATGGCATCTATTCTCCCTCCTGAGGCCATGTCTTGTAAATTATTTGTAGGGGTTGATTAATATCCTTTGTTTTTAAAAATTCTTTAGAACTCCTGTTTTTTATTATAGATATCTACATATTTATTTTTAAAGTAAATAGTTCTTGTATCACCCTCACGTGCTTGTTCCTGGTTCCACACTCTCATTTATAGTCCTCAGAATTACATTCAATAAAGTTTTTAGGGGAGCACTCCCAAGGAAGGTTTCTGTTGATAACTTGCATCATTCCTAGTCCAGTTTACATCATGCTTAGACAAACAGTTAATTCAGCTGAAGCTGTTAATCATGGTAGAAATGAGAGGACAGTCCGAGAAGTCTGAGTAACCTCTTAAGGTGCCTTTGTAACTAGAGAAAACACAGAGTTGAAGCATGCCTTGATACATGTAAAGCATGCAGTGCCACAGCTGTCCATGCTGTATAAATTTATTTAGATTTTTTTCTCTTCAAAGACTATGAAGAAGTGGCCAACTGTGATATTGTCACTATGACTATTACTGTTGTCAGCAGGGTTAATAAGGAAAGTACAGAACAAATGCAATATACTTTAAGCAGAACTTTTGATGTGGTTAGTCTATAAACATTTTTTTTCCTGCTAGGTCAGTCATGTACAATGACAGAAGTGGTTAATAAATACGAAAGAAAAAAACTGCCATGGTTAATTATAGTTTGAATTGATTGTGACAGAGCTATCTTATTGTCTCTGAAAAATCTAAAATAAGCCACTGTTTACAAAATAATTTCCTCCAAATTGAGTCCTGTTTTACACTCCTGCTCACTGCTACCACAAAATCCATCACTGACAGTGACTGCCACTTTTCACTTCCAAGGAATGATAGTATAACCCACTCTTCTTATTACACCTCTGCAATAAAGCACTCTCATTTTTTAGACAGTTTCATTTCCACCAATGTGGTTTCGTCAAAATGTTTTTTATTGCATGCTTGCATCACAGAAGTGTGACAAACCCTAAATAACATGTCATTGTATCAACGTATGTTTTGCAAATGCTTGACATTTAGTGATCTAAAAAATTTTCTGCTTTCAGTTTGAAAAAGTTGGTCAGCTGTGGCATTTAGCTCTTCATTAAGCAGTCACTCAGTTTCTTCAGGTTGAAAATCCCACCCTCTGTCTTTTTCACAGCATCTGGTCTATGGTAGAATCACTCAACAATTTCTTACAGATACCTTTTTTTTTTTTTTTTAATTTATCAGGTTTATTTGTATAATATGAGTCAATTAAATTTGCGTGGAGCAGATCTCCACTATTGGGATTCTCTTCTCTGAGTCTTTCAATTTCCCTGTAGGGTTTTTAATACCTGATGATGATTGTTTTTTGTAATTAAGATTTAAGTACCCAATCCCCCAAGACTTGTCATACAGAGAGCTGCCACTCAAGCGTTCAGCAACCCTTTCAGGCGCACCCTCTCTTTGTCACAGTCTTTTTCTAGCATCCGGGAGTTTAGGAGAAAGCCTTTTGTTGAACAGTGCTGTATTTCATCCTACATATTTCACTAATCTACAGCATACCCTAGCTCCAGTTTACCTCAAACTACTAAAAGGACAAAGTGATAATGTCTCTTTTAGCAGTTGGCACAGCACATCATTGGAACGAGGAAGGCTTCCATCTGACTGAGTAAAATGAGAGAGTGTTTTGTCAATTCCATGGCTTATTCATACTGTAAAAAGTATAAAAAAATCTAGTAGCCTAAAAATCAAAGTTATGGATACAGGGTTGGTTTTATTTTACACAGGTTCACAACTCTTAAAACAAGAAATATGGGGCCAAAGTCAGAATGTTTGTGTTTGGTTTTTTCTTCCACCCATTGTTTCAGTCAAGACATGAAGAGAGGCAGAGGAGATGCGCTCAACAGCAGCAATATGCAAAGGGAACAAGAGGTCAGTGCATCTGTATGAAATCCTTATCAGTGAAGCCAATCATGGTTTTGCACCACATAATTTTGCTTCTGATATGACAAATAGCAGATAAATGTTAAAATAAGATATACAGAAAAGCATGGCAGTTTAAGTAACTGTTTCAGCCACAAGGAGAAAAAGAGGTCAGCAGCACCTGGGAATGGGGGTCTGGATTCATCCTTCTTTTCCTGAGGTCCTCAGTTGTGCCAGGAACATAAGCTATGATTTATAAGCTAGCGGTGTGGCATAAGAAGAATGTATCACTAAGTACTTCCAACTAGCTCTAGAATAGTCCTACAGACTAAATACCCACTATTGTTTGGATTGTGTTAAGTTAGTTTCTAGTGTGCAACTCGTTGGTTTACTTGTATCCAAAAGGAAGCCCATCACATAGGTTGATAATATATTGTGGTTTGAACCAGACTTATATGTGTAAGATTCTTTTCAGAAATGCGCTCCTGATCAAAAATGAAAAGGTAATGAAGGTACACCCATAGGATTCAAAAGGCGAGAAAGCATACATAGTAAATAATAATAATAAAAATGTTACATTTTAAAATCTCTTAAAATTGGTTCCCCACAGACACTGTGTCTGTGTCATCAATATCAATATTTTAAAATCCCCAAATAGTATTAATAAAGAATTTCAAAGTAGCTAGATTGATTTAATATATCCCTTCCTGTTTTACTTTTAATTTACCATGCCACTAATCTATCAATCTAATCCTGCACTCATAATTATTTGTTGACTTTAGTGGGGAGAATTAATTCTTTACATCTTTCAGGCTCTTTAAATGATAATATATTTCAAATTTAAAATTGCCATCAGGGTAGCAGGGCTCCAGGGGAATGCATGAAAACACCTCCTTTTGTTTGATAGAACCTTTAGACATATCACATGCTACTCATAATGAGTTGCCTTTATCCAGATTAGATTAAGAAAAACACTTCTTTTTTTTTTTTTTTTGGTCACAGATTTTGCAAACAGAGGGTATCTAATTAGAAACAAGTTACATATTCAGCACTTAATGTCAGTGCTTTAGTAGCAATGTGATAAAAAAACTAAGAATAACCCAGGGGAGATCCAGAGAATCTGTGCCAACAGTGTTCATGGCTTCACAAAGCACTCAGTCACAAACTGTCAGAGAGAAAAAAAAAGTATGTAAGTTACTGTATAATATATTTTGTTGAAAATATGCTAATTAGCATAGCATATGATTTATCTGAATTGTCATTCTCTTCAGTTGAGGTGTCATTGATCTTACTTTTCTTCTCAATGTGTGTAACTTGCCTTTGTTATTTCACTGTGTATTAGTTGCTGACTTAGTCTTGAGTTCAGTCCTGAGCTATTATAGAGGCTGTTTACGTGCTCGTTGAATATAATGTACAAAGCAGAAAAATCAGAACTCTAGATAAAAATCCTTATCTTTCAATGGATTTGGTACAACTACCTGCACCATGTTGTCCAGGAAAGTACCCTATCTAAAGTATCCAGATCAAAATAATTCGTTTCAGACAGCCTTTACTTTATATAGGCCTGCTCACTGAAGCAGCAAGAATGGGATTCTTCCCACCTAACTTTAAATATTTATGTATGACTAAACTGTTGTCTTCTCATACACAGCCTATAGAGACTTGTAAGGGCTTTTTCATCTGTTCCTATTATGAATGTCTATCCTAGCAAAAAGATCACCTACACCTGCTACTCTAAATACAGTTACGTGGAAAGCAGCTATAAGGGAAAAGAGGTCACATGCTCAGGCCAAAGTGGAGACTTCCAAATTTAGGACAAATGAAAACTAGCCAAAAATCTGTCTCTGAATTGCAGATGCTGTGAGCAGTAAGGTTTTGAGTCACAGCAAGATCACAGCAAACTCTTTGGCATTCTAGATGTGATTCAATGTCAATATGATTAAAAATTCTTTGGTAATTTATTAAAAAAAAGGATAAAGTTGTCATTATTTTCCATGCAAGGTCAGGTTTTATTGGTTTGGGTTTAGGATTATTTTTCCTGAAGAATTAAATCCATCTAGGTGATGACTTGAAAAGAGTCAAGACAAATCCTGAAACAGAAAATTTGAAACTATAGTGGATATGGAAAAATATAGAGAAAATTAAGAAAAATATTTTTTTATTCATTCATTCATGAAAAAAAAATTCCTTTATAATTAATTAAAGCTATCACTCACTGTGACTATATTTTTATTTATTTTTCATTGTTTAATATTATAACTGAAAATACCTATTTAACATATGTAACCCAAAGCACACACACTTCCTATTTGTGCATATTTACTGTACAAACATTGATAAGTATAAAAATACTATATTCAAGATATATTCTGGAGGAAAAGGAACATCATTTTTCTCTTTTAAGTGTATTTATGTCTTTATGTAGAGATAACCTGTGCTTATTCCAAAGTTCATATTAATGATCATTGCATATTTCTTACCAAAAAAAAAAAAATAAAAACCAGAAAGAAAATATTTTTTTTTGTTAATTTAATGTTAATTTTTGTTTAGCTAGAGTTTAAAATAATTCAGCAGTTTATACCAGATTAGAAATATGAACTGCTTAATCCTGTATAACAATGTGTATTTTTCCTGTTAGACTTCTGAAAACTGATATAGCACTAAGCCTGTTTCACATCACCTGGCAATGCATTTCAGGTGACGGAATGGCAAAACAGGGAATAGCAACATACAAGACACATTAATAGACTTCCAAAAGATCAAAATAAGAGCCTTTAATATGAATTGCAAATTCTTTTTGTGAAAACCACTGTTTAATGTGGAATATACATCTTTTATTGTATAACCTGTATGGTCTTGGTTTGTTGGGTTTCCCCCCGCCACAGATGGTCTTTATAGAAATATGGTAAAACCCTAAATATACGATGCATAAAGTTAACACTCAGTTCCTACAGCTTTATTTTCAGTCTTCTGTAGATCCATAGAAGACTAAAAAGTAATGAAACAGAAAAGCCTTTTAAATTAAAACTATTGCTGTTTTGTAGCTTAACATATCTTTTCACCTCAGTGTAATTCCACTGCGTGAAACATAACAAAGATCTGTAACTAAAAATTCCCACCTCATATAACTTAGTGTTATGAGAAAATATTTGAGTTTTCTCTTAGGCAATCCAGAACTAATTGTCACAATGAAGGTCTTGTTAAATTGGTTCCGAAGTATATGAAAGACAAAAACTTCACAATAAATGAAAGCACACCAAGAAATTTAATTTACAAAACACTTATCATAAATTAAACTAAATGTTAGAAGTGTTTAGGCAATACAACTGCCTTCAGGTAAAACATTCAGCTAGTTATTCATCCAACCAGCAGAGTTAATCTTACCAGGAGATTTTAAAGATTAAGAAAGGTTTAAGAGGCTGTTTTGGAGCTTTAACAGGAAAAGATTATAAATGTCTAATGTTTCTGAAAATGTAAGGCTGTTGATTGAATCTAAATATTCCCCAAACTTTATACCTCAAATCTCAATTTTGCACTATTATGAAAATATAAGAATTATTGTCATGCTGCTGAAGTAAAGATATAACTTAAAATATTTGGGCTTTATTTCCTGTCCAGACCTGAGGAGGGTGAAATGGGAGATTGGGTGTGTGCTGGTTTACTCCTCAGGAACAGGAGTATTAGAAGTTTTAATCTCTTTGTCCCCTTTACTCCTTCTTTGTCATTCTGGATACTGTTAGAAAAAACACACTAAACACTAAACTAAACTAAACACACTAAACACACTAAACTGTTAGAAAAAAACACAAGGTGAGTGGATCTTTGGCTTGAATTAATATGATCATTCATATTTCTTTACATTCTTACCACATTTTGGATTATATCAAGTGAAGCAAGATTTTGTAGGGACAATCAATGTTTTTGGAGTAGCAAATGTAGAATTTTGAACAAACTTGGGTACACGAGACCTTGTTCTGAACCTTTGAAAAAACTTTGAGTACTAAAAAGCTTCTTCAGAAGCAAACCACTTCAAAGTAAATATAATTTAAGAACAACTGTTCTAAGTTGAAATCAGACAAATGGGCTGTTAGTAGCTGAAGCTGAGGAATAAGTTAGGAACGGAAGAGAGAGAAACTAGGTGAAACATTAGTGAGTTAGATGGAATTTAATCAAAAATTCCTTTCCAACATAAACTGTAGGGTTATCTGCCCCAGGTTAGGCATTTAGTTATTCTGATATGTCTTATAAGCACTTTGTGATGGCAATATGCTGACCTATGTTAGAATGAGATGAAAGTCCATCTGAGTTAATATACCTGATTTTTAGACTGGAAATTGAAGTATCTCTTGTAGGTATTCACCTTACTCGGTATCCTCAATTCTTTCCTTCACACAATAGCCATAAAAGAGAACAGAGCAGCAAAGAAACAACTGTTAAGATTTAACAGTATTAAAAAATGCTTTGTATTCAGAAAACACAACATTCTCAATATCAAGTAAAAGGTGGAAAATAATGCTTTTCTTGTATTGGGATAGTTTCTGTTCCAAACATAAAATAACTAATGAAGAAAAACATTTAGGAAAGGAAGATTAAATTTTTTTATTTTATTGAAGCTGACCTAGAAACTTGAACTTTGGTATCATCAGTTCCAAGCAAGCTTCTGGGTTGCTGGTTCCTGGAGAATGAGTGCCCTAAGAGAGCTTTTTACTGTGACATATGTTTTGTATGCTGAAGTCTAAGGCACTGTTAAAATAGAAGAGAGTTTCAGATTTCCTAGGGCTTTACAAAAGAGACAGTATAGCTTCAAAAGTAACAGGGCCCTGGCTGGGATCACCACACAGAGGTTCAGCTGCTGAAGCTTCCTCCTTAACCCTTACAAATCATTACAAGTCAGATATAAATTTTTCTACCTGTAAACAGATGTTCAAGATTCTGATCTCTTTTTAGTACATGGAAGAACTCTATAATAGCAATAATTCTTGCTTGTAATACTAGTGCAAAAATTATAGGCCATATTTTCATTTCAGGATATGAATGTTTTTGGTGTCCCTGACAGGAGAAGTGTGTAAAGATAATTTACTTCCTACGTGAATAAAAAGTAATAATACAAAGTATTTCCTTTCCTAGGCAGCATATTGGGTGCCCTAGCTATCAGAAAACTGACCTAGTTGATTGACATGCAAGTAATGTTTTTCTGACAGTCACCATTTTATATAGGAAGACCTTGAACATAATTTGAATTATCCTTTGAGAATATAGTTTTGATAAAATTGACATCATGCTCAGAAACTCTATTGTGGGTAAGAATAAATATGCTGGTTTCAAACAATTTCTCTGGTATAACATATTATTAGTTCTTGTAAATCTGAAATAAAAAAAATGGGGGAAAAAAAAAAAAGAAAAAAGACAATCTGGAGTCATGAATTCTCCACCACAGTAAAAACTGTTCGAACCAGGTAAGTAAATTCATTTTCAGAATATTTCAGATTCAACCTTAAAATTCCAAAAGCCTTAAAAGTCTTAGGAATAATGTAGCTGGCAGGATTTTCATGAAAATATTGGGGGAAAAGTGTCAAAAAATACTCTTCATAGTGTTCTTCCCCAGTTCTTTCTGCCTTTAGAACACATGTAGATGCTGTACCTTCAATAGCATTCACAGGGCCTGGCAGCAAATCTGTTGCCTTTGAGGCATGTGATGTACGTACTTCCAAGTCACCAAAGGAGAAACTAAGAAATATAAACAAGTAATTTCCCTCCCTCCCTTACCCCCGAGTCAGTTTAGTGAATACTTTGAGGAGAAAAGGTACTCAACCATGATGGCAAATGATTCAGACATTCTTAAACACTGGAGATTTACATCTAATTTCCAAAGTTTGTCACTCAGAAACTTTAATTACAATGTTAGGAAATTAGCACTTTGCATACTGTAACATAATTCCCCATAGTCCTGTGAAACTATATCCTGCCATTGATCTTGTCTGCACATGTAATGTGCATGATGGCAGAATATGGTATTAAAGAAGAAGTGAATATTTAATTGTTTACACAGTGAATAGCACATTTTAAATGCCACTACAATATAAATAGTTACATTAAAATTGTAGTTAGAAAAGCAGTAGCTTAGAAAGAGATCAGTCTTGTTCAAAACAGGATGGACATATTATTTCAGTAGTTTAGTAGATCTATAGTGTGCTATAAGAAATTCTGTTATACAGGAAAGCATTAAATGGAGTTTAAAAATAAAGTTTTTTTGGAAAAATAAAATAGTAATGGTCAAATGTATCAATACAATTTATTTAAATGAAATATTCTGATATTAATATGTGAAAATAACTTTTTTTTTTTTTCCCAAAAAATGTCAGGCCTCCTTAATATATTCCTAGCCTTGTACAAACAGATAGAATATAAAACTGTTTCGTGTAAGAAGATGTCAGGTAGACATGATCTTCTAGTAATTCAAAGAAAACAACAAAAAGGAAGCGTGCATCCATTAATGCTATTTCAAGAACTCAAAGCACATCTACAGAATGGTGGTATTATTTAGCACTTCATACAGTCTAAAATGCTGTGCTTTTTCTTTTTGGCCTTTTGTTCCCTTTCCTGAAAAAGGTAATAAAAAAGCAAGTGAGGCAAGACTACAGAAAAAGTATAACAAACTTGCTCACTGGCTGCAGTATTTGATGGGAAAATGACCAAACAGAAGTGGAGAGAGGGTAATGAAACCAAAAACTACGAGGAAATGATGAAAGACATTAAATACTCTGACGTTGTGTAACAACTGTGGGGAGTCAAAGATCTTACTGCTGGAAACACACACATCTGAACTATAGCAACACTTCAATACTGCTGTAATCCATTTCCTTCACATTTTTTCACTCTGCATGGGAGGAACTAGTTATAACCTTTTTTTATGTTGTGTGAGGTGTCACATTAAAATACAATTAAGTGTTTGTGAGTTCAATTTAAAAAAAGACCTATGGTTTAATGCTGACTGGAGCAGGCTGACAGACATGTGGGTGGGGAATATATGAGAGGAAACTACACACGCAAACAAAAAAAAAGTGTATTTGAAGTATGAACATTCATTTTTTATTCAAAACATCTCTGTTAGATTGCAGGTGACAGAAAGGTACCATACTGCCTGGCAAACACTTCATTATGAATTGTATTTCCCATGTTTTGTAGTCTTTACTATTGGCATCTTTGAATCTAGTTCTATTGACTTGAAATAAGAACAGAGTTCTCAAAAAATGTACAACAATGGATAAAAGTTTCAAGAATATAATTAATTCTTAACCTGTCATATGTCACTGTGCCTCATACTCCATATCTGAAAATAAGTATACTTGTTACATTATTATTATTACTACTACTACTATTACTATTATTATTTGAATTGCATTTTATAATTTTTAGAATACATGAACCAAAATCTTTCCTTTGGAATATCTATTAGAAAGCATCAATATGGGAAAGTTCCAGTTTAACTCATAAAGAATTCCAGGTCCTTTCCTGCAATAATTTTTGTTGTAGTTTTACCAATGAGGAAAAAAACCTTTTTCTTCCTTGTCTTCAAAACTAAATATCTAGGTGTATTCAGAGATAATATTTATTAAAAATATAATAAACACATTTATGTAGACATTAAAAAAGAACAAATACCATATTCTGCACCTGGGATGGTATAATCCTGGATGTGCATGTAGACTGCGAGGCACGATGCTGGAGTGCAGCCCTGCAGAAAGGGAGCTGGGGGTTTCGGCTGATCGTAGACTCAGTATAAGTCAACAATGTGACCCAGCAGCCAAAAGGACCAACTATAACCCGTGGTGCATCAAGCACAGCATAGCCAACTGGTTCAACTGGTTGAAAGAAGGGATTGTTCCATTCAGCTAAGCACTAGTTGGCCTCACCTTGAGTTCTGCATGTAGAATTGGGCTCAACAGTGTAAGAAGAGTATAAAAATATTCAAATGTGTCCAAAGGAGGGCAACAAAGATGGTGAGAGGATTAGAGAGAATGATTTATGTGGAGTGGCTGAGGAGACTAGGTTTGTTCAGCTTAGAGGAGACTGAGGAGTGACCTCATTGCTGTCTACAACTTTCTTAGTAGGGGGAGGGAGGAAGGAGGTGCTTATCTCTTCTCTCTAGTATCTGGTGATAGGACACAAGGGAATAGCTTTAAGCTATTTCATGAGAGGTTCAGGTTGCATATTAGGAAAAAGGTCTTCACTGAGAGAGGGTGGCCAAACACTAGAACAAGCTCCCCAGGGAAGTGGTCATGGCCCCAAGTCTGTGGGTGTTCAAGAACATTTGGACAATACTTTTAGATACACGGTTTGACTTTTAGGTTGCCCTGCGTGCATTTAGGAATTGGGCTCAATCCTTGTAGGTCGATTCCAGCTCTTGATATTCTATGATTCTATGCATTATTATTAGAAAAACATGTTAGGATAAATTAATCTTACAAATCTGCTCTTGCAAAACTTGTTCAGTGTTTATGGATGGTACATTTTTCCTTTAATAAAGACAAAGGAAATTGGCGCAACTCAGTAAGATATCAGGGTGTAAACCAATTTAATTATTGTAGACCTAGATACAGTGAAATGTAACAACAGGTGAAATGTTTAAATAAACTGACATCAGATTTACTTATGTTAACATAACTCATTGATGTTGAAATTGACTGCAATTTACTTTCAAATTCTTCAATATTTGTATTTACCATGGTCATGTCTGAAATACATAGTGTGTTTGCACTGTGAAGTGTACATTTGGAGAAATGGGTAACAAAATTGAAATTGTATCCTGTAGATTTAGGTTTTAAAAAAACAAGACCTTTCAAAAAATACATCTTAACTGCTATATTTCCATTTGCAGTGATGAGAAAAAAATGTAGCAAAATATTAAGGAAACAAAAAAAAGTATTGTAAGGTAAAAGAAGAAACTAAAAAAGGTATCAAAAGAATAAGCTAAAGAAAGCTAAATTCCAAATTATTCTTCTAAGATTTAATTGCAGGTGAAATTATAATACCTATTGAAATTTGCCTAAATATTCTCCATACTAAGCGCAGATTGGTCTCTGTAAGGTATGTTATTCCTCATAGAAGTAGTTAGGAGCACCACTTAACACTGAGTTAAAGTAGTACTCACTGGAATGGCTTTAAGAATCAGAGCTGTAGATCCAGCTCCTGACAGAATCTATTGTCATTAAGTTTTACCTCATGGAAAAATAAAGCACCCTTCTCCCTTTCCTGGATACTTAGCCTTTAAAATGCCTGTGAAAAATTTCAAATGTGGCTGTGTAGATAAGTAGACAATATTAACTTCTAAAGTTCTGTTCTTGTCGGCAGACAGGGAAGGGGAAAATCAGTTAATAATTAATGATGACATATGTAAAAATAGGATTTTAGTATAAGAAAGAATTGCAGTGGAAAGGGCTTTACCGGGAAGTGGCAAGGAACATTTTTATTTTTATAAAGGAAACAAATGTTTTACAGTGAGAAAATGTAACCTAAAAATTGTACTACTTTCTAAACTAGCGACAGTGCTTTGGCAAACAGACTACCTGAATCTCAAGAAATCATCTTTCAAACTGAGACATCAGCGAAAACCAAACGCTAATTACCCTGATCTCACAGATGGCTTTAGTAAAGCCCCAAATTTTTACTTGGTATATTAAAAACCTTTTTTTTATTTTACCAATTCTTTTAATTTTTTTTTTTTTTTCCACAGGATCCAACATCCTGCCAAGAATTTAGACATAATACGCAAAACTCTTGGAACATTATTAAGAAAGAAAATTCAGTTTCATAAATGACATTTCTACTATTCTGCTTTATAGACAGAAATAAAAAAGTAGGTAATATTTCCACTTTTCTAGAATCCCTAACTCCTTTCTATACTTTTAGTGATACTGTGTAAGAGATAGAGGATTATTTCTTGTACTGCCACAATTGCCATAGAGTCAAACTACATGGAATTGTTCTTCCTTACATTAAGACTGAATTTGTTTGCTAACATTTAGCTCCTGTGAGTGTAAGCAGGCTTCCCTTCTTAGTAATTCTTCATATATTACAGAAGAGGCAAATTACTTACTACTAATATTACTTTTGGGAAGGTTGGATGTTTTATCCTTTGAATGATACTACCTGTAGAGGAATTATAAAGGAATGAAGCTGGGTTAATTATCATTGATAACATACAGCTGTGGGCTGGCTTCAGGGGCAGTGGGTTGGCTGACGTGGATAATGTGCAGCTG
>JAVJGJ010000014.1:42239296-42272448 GCA_035590215.1 Microhierax caerulescens
AACCATTTAACTTGTACTTCCACAGAACATTAAGGCATAAACAAAAAAAATATTAAGAAATAAAAATGTTTTTAAAAGTGTTCTTGATAAGTGCTGGAACAACTACTATGCTTAATGTTTAGTGAGATACCTCCTTTAAATAATATGGTTAAATCAAGAACTTTTTAAAAAAAAGTTGGCTAGAGGAAGAACTTTAAATAAACAATGGCAGAGAAAGAAAAAGGCAGAACCTAGAACAAAAATCAAGACCCAGACTCAAAACACATAAAAGAATAACCTGTGGATATGCAAAAGATGAGGAATGATACAACTAGACTTGTGCAAGAGGCTTGTACCTTGGCCTGGAATGAGTGGATATAAACTGAATAAAATACACCTATAATATGAACATTGTTGTTATAAAGGGATGTCAGGATGGAAAAATGAGTTTATACATGTGAAGAGTTTTCATAATACTTTGTTTTTAACAGGAATGTTAAAAACTTATGTTCTTGTCCACATCAATATTTGTTAATACTTTCTCTTCGTTCTATTCATGCGTGATTGAAGAAATAGCGTACCGTTAGGGTTTCCCTTTTCATGAATATGTTCGCATGTAGCAACTGAATCCCAGGCAAGGCAAAATGCATAAGCAATGTGAATTTCAATGTTACACATACCTGGAGCACAGATTTTACTTCTCTTTGTGTTATTCTTCTCTATCTTGGGTGAATACTAGAGAACTGATATTAAAAAAGGAAATAAGAATATAAAATTCACATTTAAATATATGTGCACTGAATAAAATATTGTTATCAAAATGTTGCATATTTTAACTGTAGAATTATACAACTACACTTATGTAGGAAAATCATACTGAATAAATGTACAAAAAGGTTAATTTAAGCTTTTCTGCCTCTTTACTGTTAACAGTCTCTAGTGCAAGTTTTAGACCATAGTTAAGATTTTGTATTTCCCTTTAACAAATGATTTTAAGATTATACATTTATCCATAGTGAGATATTTAAATACCCTCCAGTATCAGAAAAGCAGTTCTGTTTCCACAACCAATTGTACAATTCAGCGTTAGTGTGAATGGGAAAATATTCCTAACTAATTGTGTGGTTTATTAGTGTAAATGGATATAATTTAAACAGATATGCAAATATTATCATTTTTACTGACAGTTACTTGTGAATGTAATTATTTGCAGGTATAACGATGTGATGGTGGTTTCTTATATTCATGAGCAGAACATGAAAGTTGTAGAGTATGAAAGAATGAAAATAAAACATTATTTTCCAAATTCTTTCCAAAACAATTTAAATACTTCTGAACTTTTGATATCTGGTCCAAACCCTAAACTGATTATTTACTTTGTTCTGTTTAGGTTTTTTAGTTAGGTATCTTCCCTAACATGGGGACAAGAAGAAATAAAAACATGTGAGTACAGTAAGACTAAAGCCTGTCTTCGTAAAATTACTTCTAATAATATTATAATACAATATATTAATAGTGTATATATATTAAAAATTCTAAATTTATGGAAACTACTTTTTGTTGCTTTTCATCACATTTTGGGGGCATATGGAAAATTACCTTGAAAACTTCTAAAACCAGCAATTCCATAAAAATAACTTTGAATGTAATATTTAAGTTTTTAGCAAGTTTGAATTCTGGGTGATGAACACAGAATCACCTCCTTTTACCATCCAACTGATAGTGTAAAAAGATAGTTTTTATTGCTCCATGTCTCTTTATCTAAACAACTGTGAACTTATGTCTTTACTATCAGTAACAGGTGCACTAAAAAGGACCTTGGATTCCACTGATAGTGATAGATGATAAAGTAATTAGGATAAACAGCACATCTCCTTTTACATATAATTTTTTTACTAGGTCAGACCAAATATCTGCCATTAAAATTACATCACTGAGTTAACCTTTGTCATTTCTAAACATACTCACAAACCAGCTTTAAAAATCAAGGATCCAGTCTTCATCTGGTGGAAATCGGCAAAGTCCCACTGAAATGTGTCTTTTGTAGGTCAGCTTCTTGTCTGTTGTGTATAAACTGGACATGACTAAATGAACTTATGCCTCAAGTAACTCTTCTGTATTACTGTGACCTGTCAGAAACAATTGCTTAAAGTGTAAGGCTGTGTTCAACAATAACATTTCTGTAGGCACAGCAACTTTCTTTGTACTCTTGCTAGCACTGCAGGAAAATTGTCTTCAGAAGTACCTCCAAAGGCATACATACCTGGGTACTCCAGGATATTTTTTTCTGAATTTTGTAAAGGATTTTTTGGAACTTATATTTGAGTTTGTAAATAATTAAACATTACTTGCCAAATAGTAAGAAATCCCACATGTAATCACTAAATTGCAAGGTCAGCTCTATGAAGAATCATTAGATTCTATATCAATAGAATTATTTTTCTGTCTTATAATTGCGTCTCTGTGTTTGGGAATTTAAGTGGCATTAAAAAACAGACATCCAAGACAATACCCCATACTTAAATTTGTATCCCAGATTCAAATTTGGTAACATACTATATTTTATACGTTCTAGCAGTGATTATTCTTAGATAACTCATCTTAAAATCTTTTGTAAAAAATTAATATTTTCTTTAGTATATATTGACTTTAATATTAGACCTACCAGCAGGAAATCATCAGCAATTTTGGATTAGTATGGATAGTCAAAACAGAAGGGAATAATATAAACTTCAAGGCAAAGTGCTATGCAAAATCATCATATGAATTGGGCCATGATATGCACCTTACTAAGATAATTAATCTCAATCAAATTAATTAAAATAATTATATGGACAAAGATAAGAAGGATTTAGTGACCATTCTTGACATTGTCTGTCTTAGTTAGGCTGAATTCCTGAAGATTATTGATGATACTGAGGCTCCTCAGGGCTGAAGCAATCACTGTTGTGAAATAAAATTGTGGCTCTCTTTGGACAACATGATCTTATGCGCTGAATTTCCAGGTCTTTTTCTGGAGCGCACAGCACATCATCAGAGAACACAAGGAAGTCCTCATAAGGCAATATGGAGTTCATCTTCTCTTTGGTGTCTCCACTTGTTCAGGAGAGACAACAGAGAAGAAAGGTGTAGGATGGAAGGTACAGGTCTCCTCTGGGGACTAGGCTGGGGCCAAGGAGAGCTAAAGATTCATTCTTACATTTCCTGTAAGAAATTTCCTGTGCTTGCTTTTGCCACCAGATTTTTCTGGTGACTACTGTGTCTTTTCCAACTTACCAGCTGACCATAATTTCTACAGGCGGTGACCATAGGCATTGTGTTTTGTGCTGCAGGCGGAATGGGCTGAACTATACAGCCTACCATCATATTTCCAGAAACAGTTAAGTTTAGTTCAGAAATGACTTATCAAGGATGACTGAATGTTTAATAGGTTTTCATGATAAAAACTAGTACGGTGGTAAGATTTTCTTGTACACCAAATTCACAGGACTTTCAATCAGTAGAAGATCTGCAAGGGATATTTCTTACCTTGGAGGTGTAATGTGTGCCATGTTTTGGTGACTCTAATCTACAACCGCTGTGCTGCTTGATATCGCACTGTGATGTTAGATGGAGTGCACGTGAGGGAAGAAGTTAGGATGAGTTCATATCGGAGAATAGCCTTACCAGGTCAGACTCTCTACTCATTTAAATTAAAATTGTCCTCTTATCCCCATACCAGGACTGGATGTGATTAGCTCCTGGATAACCCCCACTGAGAGGAAATAAAGTGAATGAGCTGTCAAACTCTAATCACTCTTCAAAGAAAAAAAGGAATGCATTTTAAAATGCATTTACCCAAATCATAGTAGAAAAGAATTCCCCAAAGCTTTTAACTGAATAAATATTTTCCTGTTTGTTTACATTTTAAGAACAACACGTTTATGAGCTACAATACATTCTCTCTACTTTCTGAAATGAATTGCATATTGCAAACTTTAAGCTTTTACAACATCTATTAAATAAAAGTCTCCACCCAGACATTTTGCTGTGGCTTTATCTCCTTACATTTTTACCTGTTACCTGATATAATTTCATCATGTCTGTAATGATAAGGTTGAAAAAATAACCTTTATGATACCAGATGGATTCTAAATCTCAAAAATCTCTGGTGATGGCACATTCATATTGACATTTATACTGACTCCATTTATGACAGACTGAAGGTGATGAACGGGCCCATGCGAGAGGTCACCTTGTGTCAAAGCTGGTATACAGTCTGTCAAACATGGTGAATATAAGGCTGCTAATGAGGAATTAACTAGATAGAATGTGGCCATTTTACTGTTTTCACGCAATCCAAACCTGTTAAACAATGCTAATCAGGTGTTTATTAAGTGAAACCATTATGCCAAACTTGCTGCAGACCCTACCATATGTCAAAGAGGTTGTAAAGTATTATTCATCGGATTTAAAGCTGATTAATGAGTCATTTAATAGTGAACCTTTCTTTTCTTAGCCTCTAGCTAAGCATATGTACCAAGGTTAAACTAACACATACATGGTTTTGAAAGTAAAGTTTCTTTTAAAAAGGAAGAAAATCCTTAACTGCTCCATGAAAGTTCTAATAGTTGGAAAGCTTTCAGGAAGAAAAAGTTTATTTTCTCTTATTTTCAGATAAAAATGTAGCAAAATAACGGCATACTAACGAACAAGAATGTTCATTCATAAAATGAACAAGACAACTAGGGGGCTACATACATTTTCAGACAGAGGAATAACATTTACAAATACTAAACATAACAAATATCAGCCTTACTGCTCACATTCCTTTCAGTGTCTTTTCTATATATATTTTTTTTTTTTACACATTATTGCAGCAAAATGAATGCTACAGAACCATCTTGGCTATAGCGAAACCAAAACGTTGTAGAAATATCAGGCAGAACTGAAACACAGCTATCCAAAATCTACTCTATCCATATCAGGGATCAATAAAAGTAAAGGTTTTGAGGTAGCTTTAAATGTTGATGCTATAATGAACAGTAAAAGTCTGCAGAGAACTAAAATACATGCTATGAACAGGTTTCAGATAACCTGGAGATCTTAGCCAACATTTTTTCAGTAATAATCAGTAAAGCAACAGAGACTGATGTTATTCTAAACTTGTTTTTAGGAGAAGGGAGGACATTACATAGAAACTACCCATAAAATCTTGTATTCATACTTAGTCAGGTATTAGTTTTGTTTAAATTAGGCAGCTGAATAAATGTAGAGCTGTAATTAATATTCTGATTTTCCAAAAAGAAAAATAGAGAAACTTGGAGGACTATAAATTAACAAAACAAAACAGCAAAACACTTAAAGGTGGAGATGGCTTCAAATCATGAGAAAAAGACTGCAGTGAAGGCTTTTAGATATAACCAGATGATAAACCATCCATGCATAGAAATTTAAAGGCTCCTGGGACAGCCTACAAAGAATAGAAAACAGAACTGATTACAAAGAATGAAACTTTAGAGAACAAGATATAAAAGTCAAACTGAACTAAACCTTTGAAAAAATCCAAAATAGCACTGTATAATAAACCACAAGAAGTCAAAAAAGTCTGTCACTTTTTGGAGAACATGAGTTTGAACTTAAAGTATGGTGCAAAGACAAATGCGTTACCTCAGCTTACACAAACAATAGTGATGTGCAATGTGGAGGTAAAGGATTAACTGATGATGTTGAAGGTGGGTATGTAACTGTGCCTAATCAATCTGGACACGTTCCAGCCCAGTATATGTCCCAATGAGGCTCTGTCACACTTTCAAGCCAGAAATACTACAGGAGTCAGCACACCGTTTGAAGTGACAGCGAAACAGAACATCCTTCCCGTGATGAGATAGAGTGAGCTTTTAAAGTACCAAGCTGCAGACAGGTTGACATATACTTTGACATACATTTCATTAGAATATAAACTAAGAGCATCCTAATGAAATGTGCCAATGGTATAAAGTTGGGAAATATTGCCAATATAGGATCAGAGTACCATACGGCAGGAAATCATGACAAATCAGATTGGAGTAATAAAAATGGAATGGAAGAGTTCAGAGTACTTAGACACTAATAGCAAGAATGACTGCCATAAGAAGTAAGTTAATCAGCTGATAAAGCTCATTTACATCATAAAATGCATTGCTTATGGCTTAGCATAAAATAGTTACCTCAAAAAGATGTGAGTCTGGACAGTGAATAGCTAAGATACCTTCAACTAACTCCAGAGAATATTCTCTGAAACTGTCACAGAAGAAGACGACCAAGTTTAGCTCACCCCATGTTATACGTGCTCCTGCACTGCTGGCACAGCAGCACTAACAACAAGCACTCTATATGGTTCATATGAGTTCTTGAGCCATGTAACCTGTCTTCCATATTACCTGTTAAAAGCATTAATCTTTTTGACTATGACATGACCCTAATACCCATGTAGTTTGGGCTGAAAAAAGGCATGTGTCATGTGTGTTCTGCTCCCCCTCAAAAAAAAAAAAAAAAAGACAAAAAAAAAAAAAAAAAAAAAGAAAAGACATGGACTGTGGGTTGGGTTCAAGGAATGATCCATGTGGGCACACCAAACCCAGCCCTGCGCCCTTAGTCTAGACATAGGGGCGACTGTGAACTCTGACAGGCACGGTGCCGTGACCTCTTCCCTGGGGATCCTGTTCCAGTGACCTACCACACTCTCACTAAAGAACCTTTTCCTCATGTCCAACCTGAACTTCCCCTTCCACAACTGATTCTAGCAAGATCAGAACCCAAGAAGTTGTAAGCAAAAGCCTGAAATTTCTCCACTCTCTCTTAAATAAACGTGAATTAATATGGACAGTAAAAAGTGGCCTGGAAGATTTAATCTGCGTGTACTTAAACCACCATAAACTACCAGACACTGCTGTGTTTCAGATTTTGAAAACTGAATCACAACACAAAAACCGATTATCTGGACTGTATATATATATAGTATATATTACTAAAGGGACTAAAACTTCGAAGCCTCATCTTGTTTGATGCTATATCGTTTTATTGGGGGTGTGTGGGGGTGGGGGTGGTAGCTAACATCCTCCCCCTCAGATTGCTTTGCCTTTCATGCTTAGTTAAAAATTAAGCTTTCATTTTGTGTTCATAGGGAGCCTGTCAGCTATTCCAGAGCACCCTGGACACAGGACAATCCCTAAGGAGGCACAAAGTAACGGTCTGAATCCCTCAAACAGAGAAATGAATTGGTCCTCTAACTCTCCAGATCCAAGTGAATGTTCTTATACAAAACTTCCTGGACTTCCCTCTTATTCTATATCATAAAGAATTTAGAAACTGCTGCTTCACTTTGTGGAAGCTAAACACATGCTGATAGTCCCTATCAACCTAAGTCCACAACACAGGGAAAAGAAACAAGTGCTGAGCTCAAGATATTGAACTCTCAAGATCAACAGGGAATAGATTGAAGCATGACAAGAAACCCAGGAGACTTCTGAAGTGCTTTTCAGAGTGCTGGGCTCTTTAGGATGATTCAAAAAGGTTAGTTAAGGCCTTAGGACTGCAATTTTTGCTGAAATGAAGCCTCAATCTGTTTTTGCACTTGGAGCTTTGTTCTACAGTTTTTGCTGACCTCAGTTAAATCACTAGCTTAGATTATGAATCTCTTTTTTAATGTATCTGTCCAGATAACCTAAGCACCTTTATTAAGGGGATATCTAAGGGGCTACAGGAGGGGTGGTATGACTTGACAAACAGGTTTTGACGACTTGACAAACACGTCACTGCTGTGATATCATCTCTTTGCTGGTGTGATGAACATTCCTCTTTATACAATGCAGGCTTTTTAGCTTGAATTAATAAGAGTGCTTGGATTTCACGAGGAGATGAGGAGAATTTTTTTACACATTTTCATGTAACACCTATGTTTTACACTTATTATGATTCCAATCTGAGGAAAGAATTTTTCAGAAATGTGGAGGAAAACATGGAATATAATTTGCTTCTATAAGCATATAATAGTTATATAATATATATATATATATATAAAAATATATAGTATAACTGTAGTTAAAGGAAATCTTCATAACAATAATATGCCTACTTTAATATTTGATTTACTATAAATTTCAAACATGTTTCTACTTTAAAGGTCAGATATGATGTATACTTATTGTTTGATCCTGACATATTGAAAAGAAAGATTCATGAACAAGAGGTTATACAGAGTAAAACCCAAAACTTTCCTACCACGTTTCCTGAAGAGGGACAGTAAACACAGCTCTTTTAGAACAGGACCAGTGACTTGTGCTAAAGAAGCAAACCCATGACCCATTGAAGTCATGCTGTAGTGGGAGGAAGAGAAGCAAGCAAACACCTGCATTCCAGCTGATCCATTTTGTCACTTATTATGTATAAAGTACTTCTCATCTAACACAGACTAAGACCAGGAACATGAAATGCCCCCATACAACCACTGATAAAGGTTTATACCCAGTTTTTCTTACAGAACTGTTTTTATCTGTCTAAACTGTTAATTTTAATGCCCATAATTCTCCATCTTGGAAAAACAGAAGGAATAATTGTTTACAAATTAAGCATGCTTAAAATGTAGTAAGACAATTGCAAATGTGTTTTTATGATTATATCAGCAATGCAAGTGTCATGATCTGTAGATCAGATCTTTCTAAAGAAAGAACCCTTTGGTACTCAAATGAGTTTGTTAATCTATAGGGAAGGGTAAATGACAAATTCTCTGACATTTAGGGATATGAGTGCCTCAGGACCGGAGCGTGCCTCAGCTCCAACAAGCTGTCTGAAGCAAATCCAGAGGTGTCAGACAGTGAGGCCATAAATTAGTACAATTTATAATGAACATTCAGATTTTCAACTTTCTGTGCAAATATTGACAGATTAATCAGAATACAATTTATAACTAGTGTATGTTATGTTTCTTAATAAAAGTTGAATTATTTAAGTGTAATACCATCATCCTATGTGATTTAACATTCCATACAGTCTTAAAGTTTGTAAGACTAACAGCACCTGGTAATTTCTACAAGTAATCTGTAATCATTGCAAACACATAATAATTTATATTCTTGAAATTTAATACTTCTATCATGATAACATTACCAGAAATTACTGAATGATATAACCAATATGCAGTGGAGAAGTGCACTAATCTACAGTTTTCCATGTACTAAAGAAAAACCTCCTTTCTTCACAATTCTTTTTTAATTTACATTTTCTGAAAAGGCATCTCAAAGTGCAGTTATCAATGCAGATAAATGTTTTTTAAAAAATTGGATTGTGGCCAAATCCATCAGGTTCCTCTTCCAAAAGATAACTTCCAATGGTCCATCCCTGATGACAGTGTCTTGAATATCTTTAAATTTTCCATCAGAACCATTTAGTGTAACTATTGCTTCTCTACAGCTCGAACATCACTACCATTGTCAGAACCAGGCAAACAAATTTATGATGATGTTCCTGGGAATAAGAAACTAATGCAAAGGGGATTTCTCTGTAGTTCTTCATTAACATTTTATTCATTACAACAAGGGAGTTATAAGAGTTTCCTTTTACGCAAATTAGGTCACAGCATAAAAAATACACAGCATGGAAACACAGTGTATTACTACATAGAACAAAAGATCTGGTTAATAAATTATGATAATAACATTAGTCTACTGCTAATGATGAAAGGCACATTTAAATATTGTGAAATTTACTTGGAGAAGGAAAGGCTCTTGCATGTATTCATAAATTGTTTTTTCTTTGTGTCACAATTCCTGTAGTTCTTTTTTATGCTATTTCCCTCTGAGGCAAAGTACATATCCTACTTTAAACATTTGCTTTGGTTTGTTAAAAGGCAAAGGAACACTTTGAGCAGGTAAAATACAAAGTTTTGCTCTCCTGTTTTTCAAATGAATGCTTTAACTAAGTTCAGAGGCATCCTGGGTCAATTCAAGCAGATTCATTTGGGAATTGATAGCGTGTGTAGTATGGAGACTGAAAATAAATAAGCCTAGTAAAAAAATAAAAAACATATTCTTAAACATTAATGCCAAGAAGGTAATCATTAAGGAAACATGTGGCCCTTGCCACAAATGTATTTTATCATCAAAGCTACTTAGTTTATTTATTTATTTATTAAAGTTCTTGGGTTTGCTTGCTTGTTTCTTTTGGATTCAATTTATTTCTAAGATTTCTTTAAACAAAAGAAGCTAAATTCAAACCAGGTTTAATTGTTCTAACTATTGAGATAATTAATTTGCAATTACCTCATTAATTCAGTGATTACCTTCAGTTTATCCATTACATTAAATTAACTTTATTTATCCACTTATGCATGGTCTGAATAAACCCAAAGGATGGCACTATGAAGACTCTTACAAACTTTTATTTTAGCAGGAAAAACAGGAAACATCCTCCACTTCCTCCAAAGTAAAGCTGTTTTAATCATTTTTCTTGGAATGTCATTACATATGACAGTTGAAGGCATTCCTATTGTCAAAAAGGAAAGTGCAGGAATTTATGAGAGCAGTATTTTTAACAGAGTGATTTCTTCTCTAAAATCACAATTTCTGTTCTATTATTGATAATGTTGTGATTAATAAAATGCAAAGATAAAACCAAGCCATGAACAACGCCCCTGAACTCATTTACTTTTTAAAAATTATGACTAAAAAATGGTATATGTATAGATCATCTCACTACCAATCTTTTCAAAAGATAAAGGTTATTTTTAAAGATAAACTGAACAGGAATGTTATCAGTGTAAAACCCAAAGTGTCTTTCAATAGTTATTAAGGAATAAAGAATGATATTTCAAATGGAACAACCCTGATGGTATTTCATGCCATGTAATTTCTCTTTCTTTTAAATCATCACTTACTTTTTGAAGTCCACTACTCTGCTTTTAATCTCAGTTTATTTATATTTAGATCTGTAAAAGGACCTACACATCTCCTTGCCACTTTATTTGAAAAAATCAAAAATGTAAATCAGTTACTGAGTCCAGGAATCCATGTTTCAGAAGTTGCTTGGGTACTTATGTCTACACTATACCCTGCAATGCCATATAGGGTGCTAGTACTGCTCAGATTCGGTATAGTGAGACACCCTGAAGATTAAAGTTGGGTGCCAGAAGCATTAGTTACCTTAATGTGACCTTCCTGCTAACATCTACTCCGGCATAGGTAAATTGTTTCTGTGCCAAAAACTCATTTACATGCAGTCAAATCGAACAGAAAACATCGTCATAGAGGCCATGGTGTAGGGTTATGCAGCATAACTTTTCAAGGAATGGCCAGAACTGTCTGCGCCTTAATGCTACTGAACCCTTAGAGAGTATGTACCTTGCATCTTGACCCACAACCCCCACCCACTGGCTGCCCAAAAACAGGATTATGAGACTTGACCTTGCATAGGCTGCTATTGTTCTACAGGAAAGAAAACAGTACCTCTAAACTAATGGTTAAGCACTTACACATTAGCCTTGTATTAACTCCAGAATGCAGCTGTGACTGAGAGTGGCAGACCTCAGTCTTCCAAATGACAGCAGATGTTTAAGTTCTTCCCCAAAACATTAATTGACACATACATAATTCTTAAACATGAACGTTGCTATCTAGCTGGTAAAATTCTCTGAGCATATTTATTTAATCTAGTGTGGTCTACAGGCAATGTTCACTGTATTTAGTATTTAGCCTTCCTTTATCGAATGCGACCTACAGGTGTGAAGATAGGGCCCAAAAGGTATTTCTTTTACTTCCCAGTAAAATGCTCTAAAATGTGAGGATATTTTGATAAAGGTACTCTGCATAATTATATGCTTAGCATTAGAAGACATCTCAGCAACATGGGTTATAGAAGGAGCCATACAATTTTAAGGTAGTAATTTTTCAAGTGTGGTAAGATTTCAGAAATGCTGCTATGCCTCTTATTTCCTACCAAGTGGTTCTAGGTGGTTCCCAGCTTAGCAGACCAAAAGACTGGACTAGCTTCTGGAGCCATCCCTTGATAACTCTTCAGGAAATATAAGCATTTCACTCGAGTACTCTTGAACCCAGGGTGGGGATTTGGCAGCAGGTATCTTCTCTCTTGCTTTGTGGTGAAGCCAGTGCACCAGTGGTATACTTATTGGGGCAGATTTGTCTGGAACATTTGCCTTGGAATCAGTGTAGGAATTTCAGTGGGACTGTGACTCCCAAGATCCACAGTCTTCGCTAGCGACAGGGAAAGGTACCCTTTGTCACTCTGTTTCTTCTATCCCCACTTGGATTTGAATGTGAACAGGAAAAGCCAAACAGAAAACAAACCCCCGCTCTCCTACTGGAAATCAGCTGTATAAACTCCTTTGTCCTGAATGTGGTGTGAAAAAAGGTTTTCAAGATTTCTCCTTCCTCTCCTTCCTCCTTCCTTTCTTCTTCTTACCCTGCTCCCAGTTTTTCAGATACCTATACAGACAGTACATCTAAAATAATTATTTCTGAATAATAACAACAATAATATTAGTAATTCAATACCTAATGGAAAATTAATCAAATACTAATTCTCAATCACAAGATGTACCCTTGTTAGGAGCACAACTTAGCAATGCATAAACTCTGAGAGCAAAGACCACTGACTCAAGAGCAATCATCCTTTTCTGAGCAGGCTGATGTTCGTATTAAAGCAATTGCTGCTCGAAATAGGCACATGTACAGTGGATAATCCAAAATGGAACTGACCTTGGCAATGGTCCGGGGTTGATATTTTCTCTGGGAGGAACTGCTCTTGAGTATTTTTTCAGAAGTGTTAGACATTAATATTATATTCATAGACTTTTTTTCCCAGTTATTTAAATTATAACAGACTTTATAAAAATATAAATCTAGCACATTTCATAGATTTATGCTCAAATCTGCGAAACTATCACCAAATTCAATGGTGAAAAAAATGGCCTTTATAATTTTACAAAATTTGATGGCACCAGTAAAATTGGTATCTATTTTTATATCTACTTGCTTTTCTAGGAATTCAGTTTAGCTGAAAATACTTTTCTTATCTAAGTGCAAATTTAATCCTTCAGAGACAGCACATATTTCAACCCCTGATTAGACTGCTTTTCAGGAGAGAAATAAAATTTAGAATTTTTTAAAGCTTTGAATGGCATTACTTTTGTTCTAAAATCAGCACCAATTGCTTTAAAACCATACTAGGTTAGTAGTCTATTCTAATAGACCACGGTACCCAGAAGCATTCATTTTCTGGCTATGAGGTCATCTGTTTGATGTGGCTGACATCCTCATCATCACATTCTCTTACACTTGTAACCACTGCAGCCAAACATCCAAAGTGGCTGTTCTGAACTGTTCCTGACCTGTGCTAGCTTTCAAAGGGCAGCCCACACTTGTGTCAGTGGTCCTAGAAGTCTCTAGAACATGTGGGTGACAACTTCCCAATGCAATTACTAGAGGGGTCAAAAAGGGATAATGTTCCTTCTGACTCCCTGCTCACAAACAGGCAAGTTGTGACAAATACTCTGAGACAGCAACCAGGGTTGTGCTGGCTGTTAGACGGTCTGTCTTCCTTAAAGGAAAGCTGGGAAGATAAGCACTGGGCTAAGACTCTGGTTTTAATAAGAACAGACTTCAAACTTTTTTTAAGAAGTGCTAGGAAAACCTTGGGAAAGCTGCCAGGAGAGAGAAGAAAGGCAATGGGGAAAGCTAATTGATTTCAAAAGACAATGTGTTGGGATCTCAGGGATAAAGCCCCTCCCCCCCCATTGTGCAGAAAGATTGGGGATTTTGGCCACAGGCCTGATCTGCTGGAAAAGGAGCTTCTCAATGAACTCAACGCAGCAGGTTACCCACAGCAGCTGTGGCACCTCCACCCTTGGAGCCAGCCAGCAGGCTGACCTGGCGCCGTGGTGGTGATAATCCTACTTTAAACTGGGGATTGGCCTTAGAAGATGGCGTCTCAGGGAAAAAGTATTTAAGAAAGGTCAAAATGCAATCAGAAAAAGAATACATTAGCTCTTCCTGAGCACAAACCAATATGAATATTATCAGAAGAATTAAGTTTCAGAGTTGGGTTTTTTTTCCTAGATCTGATAGGAAGTTCCCACTTGAGCCCAGATTCTCACAGGTATTTAAGCCCCTTAATGTAGCTGACAATAATGAGTTAAGTGGCTATGTATCTTTGATATTTTTTTTCTTAATTCTATAGTAATCTTCCTTCCTTTAGATAGAAGCTTGATAGGTGAAAACCATAACAATTATATATATAAAATCTGTTTGTCCACAAAATGATTAATCGCAGATTTATTTGCCTTTCCTTTCGCTTCATAGTACATGTGAACTTCTTAAATTCAGTGGGATTTGATTTAAAGAACTGCAATTTGTAGATGGAAAAGGATACTATTCTAGATGTCTATATTATAGCGCTTTTTTTGTTGTTGGGTTTTTTTGTTGAAAAGAAAACTTTTCAAGACCACCCAATTTTATAGACCTTTTTTTTTTTTTTTTTGTGATTTTATTACCTCTTTTTGCAGACTATCTGTATTTCTAGTTTATGGTCATTGATTTTATGAGCTTCCTAATTTCGAGCTAGATGAAGCTGTTGAGAAGTTGTCTGTACTTGTAAGTATAATCTACACTGCAGTCATCTTTAGGAAAGCATTAATTGCAATCACTTACTGCATACAAACCAATAAAATATTACATCTATATTTCAAAGACAGTGATCGAGTGAAGAATCTTTTCTCATCTTTCCTCCTGTTTTCATATTTTCCGGCCTTCCAAAATGACCTTCTTACTATTTGTAAAGAAAGAAGAGTAATACACTCAGTATCTGCATGTATTCTTAGACACTTGGTATTTTCTAGAAGCCTGTATCTTTGTTAAAGCTACCAAACTATTACAAATTTGATAATTCCGAATACAATTGTTTTGTATACCACAGGATAGTCTACCAAATACTGAGGTATTGCAGCACCCATCTTTGAACAGGAAGACTAATATTTATTTATTTATTTAATGGATATCCTCTTAATTTTAGTGATGCTTTTGCTTTTATAGAAGAGTAAGAAAGTAAGACTTCTTGGTCAAAATAATAATAACAACCCTTCCCTTCCATACTTATTGTCTTTGAAACCAGGAACTCCAAAAACCTTTTCTGGATATCCAGACTTTGATATCAGTGAGAAGATCCTTCAGAGGACTGCTGCATTTATAGTAACTTCAAGACTTTTTCAAGCTTATTTGAAATCAAGCATTTCTTAAACTACAAATTTTAAACACGTAGTTCATGTAGATATTAAAGTGAGACTCCAGTTACCATTGATGCTATGTTTTTCATCTACAGCTTAGGAAACAGTATTTCTAGATCTTTGTTCCTAATGAATAGATTTGTAAAATGTGTAATCTGTTCATCTTGATGTAACAGTTCCAGATAGAGCACTGCCCAGGAAGAATTTGCAATTCATTTTGGATATGTTATTTACTAGACTAAGAGTAAGAAGTTTAAAAGTCTAGGCTGTTTCTAAATGGAGACTGAGAACTAGACTAAAGGCTTCACTAGCAGTATTGAATTAATGAGGATTTAGCAACTGATTTCTCTAAAACATATGTCAGTTCCTAGTGAAGTAGGATTGGAATGGTCCTCAAGGTTTATAAAGTCGTCACATTTGTCTTTCTTAATGAAGCAATAATACATGTACACTGATATTTTTTAATCTATTCCTCCATTAAAAGATATTTCACTATTTCTAATTGTCCTGTTCCAGTGCTTAACTATCCCTAACATTCGAGGACATTAGTCTTTAAGAAAATATGGCTATATGCTCACTTATAAGTTATGGAGATTTTAATATGATAATGCTTTCATGTGGGTTTTATAAACAAATTTGTACTTTGTGAATCAACATCTTTCATTACGTTCTATGAAACCATCAATAATAATACTGCTGAGGTTAATGGAGATTTTAATGTTAACTCTACTGGCTATATTACATGAATAAAGCTAGTTGGGAAATCAGTGTCTACCTTTTGCTTTTCACATAATCATCAATAATAATGTATTTAAATAGAAGAGAAAAATAAAAATCCACTTCAAGAATCAATAATGTTGGTAATGATGTATGTAATAGAATATGGCTAGCTTTGACCCTCAGAGCTCTGCACAGGCAACTCATTCAGATTAGTAAACAGCAAAACGTAATGTGGAAAATACATAGACAATGGTAACCCCAATGTTAACATGTCCAATAATATATGGAATTTTATTCCATCATAAGGTTCTGCTCATAAATTGCCTTCAGGATTGAATTACAATCTCAGTACTTGACAAAAGGAATTAATTTACTAAGTGTCCCCTGTTGCTGCTGAAAGTAAGATCCCATGTTTCTACTTCAAGACCGATTTTTAGCTTCATTATATACACTTATAAAAACTATCTTTAACTGGGTTTTACATACAATTATTCAACTGAGAATCAGTATATTCTTATAAATAATGTTTATACTGTGCTTTATGTTGAACTTTTATACAAGCATAGCTGCAGAAAGATATCGTATCTTTGCCGGAAAGACTGAACTACTGGAACTGAAATTATTTTATTCACATTATTATGAATGCAGCTTTTTTATGTAAGACAAAAATCAACTAATAGCTTTATTTTATTGTATAAATTTTTGGTGTTTTCTGGTTTAGGCTTTTTGGGTTGTTTGTTTGGTTTTTTTTTTAATAACTAATTTTCAAATTTTTCAAATTAAACCAGTCTTATTTCCTAATCTGAAGCAAACAGGGCCGACATGCTATATTTCAAGTTCAACCCTGTGTCATTTCATGTTCTGTATATTAAAGCAGTTGCCTCCATTGCACTCAGTGTAGCTCTTTCTGCCAGCTTTCTGGAGCCATACTTGCTTGTAGCCCTCAGAAAGACACCTATCATCTAAAGGTCTTCAGCTGATACTGAAGTGGAAGCTTCATACAGACTAGTGTGTCTTTTGTAGCAAATCAGCAGCATAGTAGTTTGATTGTAATCAATCCTTACAGGTAGGTCATAATGAAGAACGTTTGTACTAACCCAACCAGATTTTTAAAATGGAATTAATTGCTCCTGTTTGCCATGGTTTAACCCCAGCGGGCAACCAAACACCACACAGCCACTGCTCACTGTCCCCACAGTGACCTGGGGAAGAAAATCGGAAGGGTAACAGTGAGAAAACCCATGGCTGAGATAAAGACAGTTTAATGGGTAAAGCAAAAGCTGTGCACACGAGCAAAGCAAAGCAAGGAATTCATTCCCCACTGCCCATGGGCAGGCAGGTGCTCAGCCACCCCCAGGAGAGCTGGGCTCCAGCACGTGTAACGGCTACTCAGGAAAATAAACGCCATCACTCCAGACATCCCACCTGCCCCCTTCCTTCTTCTTCCCCCAGCTTTATATGCTGGACGTGACATTCTATGACACAGAACACCTCTTTGGCCAGTTGGGACCAGCTGTCCTGGCTGTGTCACCTCCCAGTTTCTTGTGCCCTTCCAGCCCTCTCGCTGGCAGAGCCTAAAAAACTAGAAAGTCCTTGCCTTAGTATAAACAGTACTTACCAACAACTAAAACCATCCGTGTGCTGTCAGCGTTATTCTTACACCAAATCCAAACCACAGCACTGTACTAGAGTTAATTTTCTTCTTAGTAGCTATCCCAGCTGAAACCAGACACTATTCAAGCATAGCGATAGGATCAAGACCTATATTATTTTCAGAATTCACATTGTAAAAAAGACCTAGCTAAAGGCTTTTCATATTAATAGTGATGTATTTTACACATACCACCACCACAAAAGAAAAATAATCTGTAATTGTTGATAAACTCTTGGATATCTAGATTTTGTTTTGCCTCTTTTTCAAAATATTGTTAATTTCTTCTTTTATGAAGTATTGCTCTTATATATGAAAATAGAAACACAGGGCCTGACCAATGAGCATAGAATTTGTGCTGTCTAATCCAAACTTTTGCATCCAGCAATAATTTCTTTGTTATAATTGCCACAAATTAATACTCTGAAAATATTCTACCTTATTAAACAAAATTGGTTTAACTTCACAGGGCTCTATAACCGTGGCATTAAACTTTAATATAAATGTTATTTACATATCTTGAATATGTTATTAATCCTGTACTACACAGGAAATAACATTATTGTATGTTCTTTTAAAAATTTCATCTGCTTCTGTTCACCCACTAACTTAATATGTCATGGACTGAGGTGCCAAGTCTCCCCCGTTCAAAGTTACAATACAGGTCTTATTTGAGATAACTACTTAATTCAGTTCAAAAAACTGAAATACTGAGGAGTTATCAAATTCATGGGGAAAAAAAAAAAAAAAAAAGAAAACATCATAATCTACTGATAATTTTTTTTCTCTGTCCTCCCTCAGCCCTGTATTATTGTGGTTAGCAAGACTGTCAAATTAAAAGCTGATTTCCTTCTATCTGCATGGTTTGCCTTCTGCAGGGATAACGGGAAAGTTGAGCTGTTCCTAGAAGATAACTTGGGAAGCGTCTGTTTCCTCCTCCTCCTCTTCTTCTTCTCTTTTTCTTTTTATTTTTTTTAATGTTTTTGTTTTTAATATTCCATTCCATGCCATTAATTTCCTGTCAGAATAAAGCAACTCATGTGCATAAAGTGCAGGAGGCTTGAACAGCTTCTGCAAGTCAATAGTAAAAATGGACAATTTCTGTACCTCAGAGCTGTAGTTGTCATAATTCTGTAACTTTTTTTTTCAGGATGAGAAGAAAAAACAAACAGAATAGGGAATGAAATACTGTATGCTAGGTCATAAAGACAGAATACAATTAGAAGATCTCATATAGCTATGAATGTGCTAGGTAGAGAACTTAAAAGGAAGATTTTTCATAAATGAATTTTTATTTTCCTTACTAATTAATAAACACCATGCTGTGAATAACTGGTGATAATGTTCTAATAAGAAAAATCAATAAATTTACACCCAGGGTCACCGTAATTGATGCTGCAGAATAGAAAAATGTATTCTCCATTGATCCTTTTGCAATCTTCTAACTAAAAAGGAGAGGAAAGAAAGCCAATTACTGTAGTATGTCTCTGAAAATGATAAGATTAAAACAAGCTAATTATGTGTTCTTGAGTAACTACAATTTTTGATGAAAGTAAGTAGAATAAGGGCATCCTGTGTCTCCAGTACAGAGATATTACTTTTTACTAATTAAAGTATAGTAATTTTACCTTTAACATCTCTTAACCAATAGGAAAAAAAAAAAAAGAAAAATAAAACTTAAAAATCTCCCAAGATAAAAACTTTTGATGTTGTGGTGAACAGAGGATTAAATTGAAGAAAGATACAAGCTCCTGGAGCATTGAAGCAGAAGGAATTTTTATACATGAGCAAACAGCATTTATGAAGGATAACAACCACACAAATAAAATACTGGGAAAAGCTGCCCATGCTTTCTGTTTTCCATAAGAAATACCTATTATTCCTTCAAGTGGTACCCACATGGCACCTCATATGCATCATATGATGCCTTCCACTGCGGGTTTATCTATACTGGGGTGTGGCTGTAACAATTTATAAAAAATCAATACAAAATGATGTAGAAAGTCAGCAGCATCTGCTCATTTTGTTCTCATGGTGCAATAAAACAAGTCATGACAAAATCAGATTTCTCTTTTAAAAATGAAATGGGTACCTAATCCTTCTTTAAAACCATTAGTAAAATTCATTAAAACATCTGGGAAGTAACTAGATTTCCCTTCTTCCTTTCCTTTGCTACTGTAGGCAAAAATCAAACCCACTAGAAATAGAAGGTAAAGGAATTATTCAATACTATTTGAATGTACATGCAACAACATGTATAGTTATTCTGACTCCAAACATTTGATTTCAGTTTGAGGTATAGCACGCCATTTTAAAGACTAGATTTAACGAGATTCTTCACCTCCAGACATTCTGTCATGGGGATGCATGGCTTAAACCTGTTACTTTGCCACACAGGCTTTTCCCATTGAGCCTATGAAAAAACATTAAGTAGTTTTTCTTGACCTATACTGTTGGATTCATTTATTTTGACCATACTCAGTAGTCTACTCAGTGTCTCATCTTTTTCCTAATATCTCAAGCCCACAATATTCTATGTAAGGTCTGTTTTCTAGACATTCTCTGACTTGGACTCTCTGATTGAAAGCTACCACCTCTAGCATACATTCCACACTTGAAAGTCACAGGATAAAACAAAAAATTGGAAAGGACTAGGTTAACCTTTAGGCTCTAATTTCACTTGAAATATCTAAACCCACATAAACTGGATGCTGAAATCCAACTGCATTTTGGACATTTCCTGGTTTAGGTTCACCTGTAAATTCTAGGATACTATTTCCCCTTTAGTTTATTAGCTATAAATTCTTTTTTTGCATTTCTTGATTATTTTTTTTCAAATCATCAGCTAGCTGTTCTAGCTCTTAAGGCACATACATAAAATCCTTGTATTTAGAGCTGCAATTGTGAAGAGTTACTACTATAATTGCCTGATAATTACTGCATATGCTATTTTCTGTCTTTTTTTTAACCTAGGTACATTAGAATCTATTGTCACAACAGTTCCTTTACTGGGTAGAGATGTGTATGTTTTAAATTCAGGGATCTTCTACATACATAGAAGACAGCTGTAGATTCCCAGACAAATTCTCAGTAACCAGTCAATAATAAATGTCAGGAAAGGGTGTTGAAAAGGAATAACATCACTGTGGAAAAACAAATACCCTTACTGTGGGAAACCAGTCTTATGAGTCTGTATTTTACAATAATCTTGTACATGTGGTTTTGTTAGGACTTTCTTGGTCATATACTTTTCAGGGAAAGAGCCAAGCTGAAAGTTAAAACAGATGCAAGAAGCTACGCTTTGCCCTAGGCATGCTTTCACTAATTTTAGTTTGTTATTATTCAGTTCAGTGAGCTTGTTCAAGTTTAACATTTCAATTAGTTGTGTAACTACCTAAAAAGAAGTATCATATGAAGTCGTTTGTGGTTTAGGGGATCCTGATGCTGGGTCATAATGTGGAAAGTACTTGCTCATGCTGTTCAAATATGTTTGATCAAACCTAGAGGACCTTACCCTAGGGGCAGGTTCTAGAAAGAATGAGAGAGAATCACTTCTCTACTGTTGCATAGACACTGGCAACAGTCCCAGGAAGGATGCAAACAGTAGCTAAACCCAGCCTAGTGCTCTGTGAGTTATCATCATCTGAACTGGTCAGGAACACTCCTCTTTCAGGGTCCCCTCCTGACAAATTTGTCTTCACTGAAATCACTATAATGGAATATTGAATAATATACAATTGAATAATACAAAAATCATTGCACTTCTGAAAGACAAAAGACATGTAAATAATCTGTGTTATTACACACAGACATCACTGAGGGGCTCAGAAATAAAACAACCAACAACTCAAAAAAACCCAAAACAATAAAACACCACTTTTGATTCTACTACCATTCTTCCTTTTATGTGAAGTTGAAATATTTCATTGAAAGCTTAGTTGAACAGTGAGCACCCAGCACTACTTCAACAGCTGTAACATTATGAGTAAAAAAAAATAAAAATTTTAAGTGTTCAGTACATTCATTATATACCCTGTCCTTAAATATACATATGTAAAATCAAAGTGTATTATAAAATTACGTTACACATTTTGGCTTCACTAGCATTATATTCCATTATTAGTGTCACCAAGATGAGTATTTGCATTCATGTATGATTCACCAGGCTTTTTTATAACTGCAATTGTCATATATACTACTAAAGCAATCAGTATCTAACAGGCAAGTAAGAAGATCAGAGAAAATAGAAAAGACAGTTTGGAAAGAATAAAGAGAAAAAATGTTAATGTTAACCTGAAATCAGATTATACCCCCTTCAGCTTTGCATTGGGCCTGCTTATCTGCTGCCTTGCTCATCTGATCTTTTATCTGTGAAAAATGTGTTTTAAAATAATACTGAAGTAGAACAACAGCATTTGTAGATACAGAGTTACAGATGGGATTCATTTCTAAAAATTAATGATCTGGTCTTAGTGTCACACTGACCCTCCTATAGTCTTAAGTTTGACTTTTAAACAACAATGAAAAGAACTGGGTGTAACTAGAGGGGAAAATCCAAGTACCTTAGACATTTATTTCAGGATGTTCTGAATTGCCAGCTGTAGCTTTGACAGAGTAACCAAAGAGATTAATTTATGCTCATGATTTACTTTCAGACAGCTGAAGTTGGATGATATGAATTGTATGCTTCTAATTTTGAGATGGTTTGAGAGATTATAGGCAAGAGGGAATAAGAATATGATTCTTAAAATACCTGCTGGCTTTGGAATATGTGTGTTCAACCAGTTACATTTCAGCAGAAAAAGCACAAAATTCACAAGGAAAGTCTATTTCTGAGATATTTGATCCTAAAGATTTTGAACCAGTCAAAACTGGTGGTTGATACAAAAATCCAAAGAGGATTTGACTCTGTGAAAAATCTCAGGCATAACCTAAAGTCCAAAGTTAGGAGTTTCTGATGTATCACTCGTGATACCAGCAGCAGAGTGGGACAGAGTTAGCTAAAAATGAAAAATGATGCCATTTTGGACTTGTTCCTGAGAAAGCAGTGTCTGCAGATAGGTGTTACACATCCACAACTCTAACACAGGACCGCCCAATGAATACATCCTAGAAATGCAGAAACATGAACTGTGTTTTCCTGCAGGCTTATTTGCAAATGACCAAAAATATTAAATCTTCAAACTCATTTCTGAGGATACCTAGGGTAAACATATGAAGAACATTTTGAGAGCCTCAGTTCAGGGCTCCACTGAGCAATTTAACAGATCTGAATTAAAAAGCTGGTTTATGAGGTAGAGTTGAAAAATCTCCGTGTTTCAGAAAAAACTTGATTCAGAAGGGCAACTGAGAACGTGACCAGTATGTTCTTATGTGCATTTTTATCAAGAAATCTAATATAACGTATGCCAGATGAATCACACATAAGATGTGCCTACTTCATTACATTGTCTAAAGCTCAGGCAGATGAATCCTTCCTTCAGAGTAATTCAGCATTTTGATCAGATTTTCTATACCCTTTGTTAAGTAGCTCTTTGCCAAAAAGTTTTACCACTCTCTTCTTTATAATGTGTTCATCTTTCTCCTTACTTGGCCCTCATATCTTCTCTTCCCTAAATTTTACCAACTACCTTTCTATGATCCTTCTTTCCCTTCCTTCATCTTTAGGTTTGCCTTTGTTTCCACTTCCCCTTCGCTTTTCCCTTCATTTTCCCATTCCCTTCCTTTCCCCCTTCCTCTTTTTTTGTTCAGTGTTACGTCTCCACTACATGGTCCTCAGAGTGGGACCAACAATATATTTGTATGTGTACATTTCTTTGCAAATGAAACCCCTACTTGATTAGTCTTCCAGTACTTATAAATATAAGTTAAAAAAAATAAAAATAAAAATCATGAGGGGTTGGAGTGTGAGGAATAATTCTGGCTGTCCAGATTTCTACAGGTTTTCGTTGTCCGTTCTGTATGCTAATAGGGTAAATTGCTGAAAGGGTTGTTGATCAGTGCCTAAGAATGTGTTCCTACCACTTTTGCACCTTGAAAGGCAGAATCAAAATATTTTATTCTAACTACAGTTAGGTAGTGAGTTTATAATGATTTATAAAAGGAAACTGCCCTTTTTGAAAGCATGCTGCATAATAAATGTCTGAGCAGTTTCAGTTCTTTATCGTTTGTCCTAGACTATAGTACTCACAGAATAGTTAATCAGTTCTGTTGTTCAAAATATAAAATTGACATCTGTTTACATCTTCTACCCATATGATGTCCAACATTTTCACAAAACACAAACATTTAAAAATAAACATGTCCACATTCTGGAGGCTTTCTACATAAAGGGTGTACACCCATATGTTTAAAAACAGGTGTATGTGTATCCCTATTGTAGTTTGTGTTTGTATAAACACATATATTTGATTACTGTTTTTCATTCCTTTACACATTCTTGTTCTTTATGATCTATTATTTCTTTCTGGCTATAAAGCAGGAAGTGCCAACACCTCTACAACTAATGAAGCATATATCTCTGCTTTGAATACATTATAGTCATAGCAGTAAAGAAAGAGCATTTGGGAAACTTTTAATAGCAATACAGCACGTGTTACTCTTCTAATATGTTTTAAGTTTGCTGTGTCTGTAATAACAATCAAGTTCGTTACATTCATGCTACAGGTGGAATCATTTTCCTGGTGTACATAATTCTACAGTACTGTACCTTATTGAAATACAAGGGAGAAAAATTTCTTTTAGATTAATAAATTTTTTGTAAGATGCAGTTTCTTTATTCTAGGATTTATATGATCCTCAAAATAATTAAAACTGCTAAAAAAAGTCATTGTGAACTAAATCTTATTGTCCTTTCTCTCCAATTAAACAAAAGATTTTACTTTAACTGATTCCATCTAGTGACATATGTAAAATAAATTTTTCACTATAGAAGAAAAATTGTCAAAGCTAAAATTATATATATATATATTTTGTTCCTGTGGTAGCAAACTATACAAAACCAAATTCATATGCATGAAAATACTTGTGATAGCTGACACCTTCCATAAAGTGAATAAAAATATTCTGGGGAAAATGGAGGATTCATATGAACTTGGATAGCCAGAAAAAAACCCACACACATAACATCTCTCATAAATACCAAACAGGAATGAGTAGGAAAAAGGAAGCAATCATTTATGGTATGAAACATGTTAAGTCATATTCCACAGAGTAATTAGGTAGAATGAGGTAGAGAAAAATTCTTTCTAGTTTGAGACAAGGTTTATGCCTGCATCACAAATTCATACATGAAGTTTGATGATATAAAAAGAAAATTGCCATGTGCTCCTAATTTTCCTTTGATTTTTTTTTTTGCAAAAACTCCCCTTATTATATTTTACATTGCCCCTCCTACTTTCCCAACTTGAGAAATACCTTAATCATACTAAATTTCATTCTGATAGAAGAAATCTACTCTACTTTGACAGAAATTGCTACTGGGCATTGATATCTGGCAACAGAGAAGTATTTTCAATATTTCAATATTCATTTCTTTCCATGGACCACAATGAATCTAATTCACAACTGTTACTCTGGTTGAAAATCTGGTCAAAACCCAAAGCAACCTAATAAGATAGCACCTTCTCTTTGAAAATTTATTTTAAGACAGGTTAACAAGCATTCAAGATAATACTAATTTTTACACTTTGCCAAGCCCACTAGTATTTCCAGTGCTGCTCTCCAGTACTTTCTACCATTCCTAGGATCCAGGAATAACCATCTCACAAAACATATAGCACCCATTAATCAGCACACTCATTGGCAGAGCATAACCTGTCATGGCTAGAAGTAGTCCATCTATGTCAATACTGGAAGCAAAGAGGAGGAATGCATGCAGCAGAACTCCGGGTCACTACCGAGGATGGAGGACAGGACTTTGGTCTCCAGGGTGTACTGTCCACCATGATGCTAAACCGTTGAAATTTAAAAGTGGAAAGGTGCACTTTTCCTTTAGATGTCAGTTGTGAGTTAACACAGATGTCAGGAAAATGACCACTTTATCTTTCCTTCTGAGCCCTCTGCACCATTACCACCACTACTAACGTGCCACTCTTTTTCTGTCACTCTTGGTTATGTTCAGAGTCCAGTTTTTTATTGCATTGCCTGAAAGTACTCTACCAGTCATGTTAGACTCCATTGCAGGAGAAGTGGGTAAAAGAGAGATTGTTTCTGTACTTGTTTCTACAGTGTTTAGAAGCAGTGGTGATCAACCACCCTCCTACAGGTCAGCTTTATGGCCATTACTATCTGTAAAAAATATCCTCAGTACCTGCTTCCACCACTATACCTAAAAGAAGCTAGCTAGCAAAAAAAAACCAACAGCTTTGAGAGACATAATAAAGGAGATCTGTTATAATAATGGAAGATGGACGCTCCACTGTATCTTTTATCCGCATCTTCTTTACTGAGATTTTAAACACTTTTGGCCAGTTCAGCAACAACAGAATCGTGCAAAACGGGAACATATTTCATGTATGCCCTCTATTCTGACTGTGAGAGGAATCTGCCTGAAGATGCATTTATTTACGCAAAGGAGAACGCTGATACTTTCTCACCAGTACAGTGGGGGGGAATTCAGAATACAGGCAGCACATGCGCAAGGGACATTTCACGTGGAACAGCCTGAGTGCTGGGTTTCATTGTTGAGGAATGTGTCTCAATATAAATCACCAAATTTCACTATACTTCTATATGATGAGGTCATTAGTGTATCCTACTTTAAAATAAATGTTCAGAAATTTAAGATAATATTAAGGTGAGAAACTGATACAATATTACATGCTGTAATTTCTTTGCCATTATATTAAACATATACAATCTAAGCATTTTATAGAACTAGTAATTGCTATATGACTGGACATGAGTTACATTTCTTTATCTTAATTCCTGACATTTCTGTCATGAATCATCATATCTTGTTCAGCTCAGTCACTTTAGTTTATAACATAAGACAACAAAAATGACAAAATATGTCACTACAACCCAGATAATATGTCAGAGATCTTCAGAGAAAAAAAAAAAAAAAAAAAGGATTTCTCTTTTGGCTTGGACATTATCCTTTCACTACCAAAAAAAAAAAAAAAAAAAAAAGAATTGAAGTTATATTCTTCACAACTGCAACTGAGATAATATATTTTAAAGTTTGTGCTTGTCTTTTCTTTCTGATTGGCATTTTTATATGTATTTCATTAACAACAGACAGTTAAAGGAATGTTTATAAGCTAACAACAAAAATAAATGGAAACAATTAAATGTAGCTTGTAATAATGAAAGGAAATTTTGTTAGTCCTCTTTTGACAATTCATTCAAGATGAGAATCTGACATTCAGGCATAACATTTATTCTTCAATGAGATCTTGATTATATCCAGTTTTAAAGAGAGACTGCTTAAAGTTCAAGCAGGTTAAGTGATCCTGTCAAGGTTATAGTGCGAAACTATGTATTGAATTTATTTTGGAGCATGGCATACTTCAGTTTCTCTGTATAACATACTGATTCTCCATTTCTGTTTTAAATCAAGAATCAACCCAGCATGGTATAAAGTATACCAGAACACTATGTACTGAAAAATGAAAGCACCAGATGCTTTATGCAAAATGTAAAACCTGTCAAAAAGAATCATAGAATAGTTATTTTTTAAGAATACTTTAGTATGTAATCTGCTTATTCCAAGGTTTGTTCAGACTTTTATAAAAATAAAGGTGATACTGTAGACTAAAGCTGTTTTCAATTTGCAGGCACCATTTTGTTGTCAACTGGTAGTCTTTTCCAATGTTTTTCATTATTAGGGGAACCAATTAAAGCATGCTCAGACTATGCCACATAAGCTAAGTACATAATTTGTAGAAAATTCTTATCTATCCATTACCTTTATGCTATTACATTTTCTTCCCACTGTCTTGGGATAGTGGGCTCACTTTTTTCCCTTTTAATAAGTTTTGTGTTAAAACTGGCATGTTGAAAAGCCTGACATGAGAATTCTCAAACTGTCTTAACTAGATTTTGGCATTTAATAAGCTGTAAACTGCTGAAGCTATTTGCAGATGAAGTCTCATTTTTGTCCATCAGCAGGGGGCTGGGAGCATAATTAATTGAGTGAAAGTTAAAAGACGGACAGCATGGTTACATTTATGCAAATATTGCAGAGAACATCTAACAGAAAAGAAAAATACTTTGTAACTGATTGGTTTGGTTTTGGACCAAAATCCACAGGGTCCATTTAAACATTGCAGATTTTGCATATAGCAATTAAGACCTATAGTGGTAGGGTTTTTTTAATATACTTTCTGCAATGGAAAAAATAATAGAAAAAGAGAACATTCACTAACAGTCAAAGTTCCAAATCCAGTGAGACAATTCTATTTTAAGCTCTTTTACTGCTCATGAATGTTAAAATAGATTTTAAAAAATAGTATTAGAAAAATCGTATGATGCTTGTGCCTTCAACCATATGCCAGTCTCTGCTGTTTATTTCTTTTATTCATATCCTGATCACACGCATCCTGATACACCTAAGATTCTATTTAATTAGTTAGTTAAGTGCTTAAACCACAGAGATCAGGACAGCTGCTACAGGTATTAGCCTGGGTGCTGCTTAGGGTAATCAGGCTAAATCTATTTTATGTATATGTATATGTATATATTACATTGTCTTGCAAGAAGCTTCACTGCTTCCCCCCCGTCTGCTATTGTGTATTGTAGTGATTCCTAAGTTAAAACTAAAAGCAGCAAACATGAACATTTGGATTGAAACACTTCCCCTTTCATAACTGTGGGGTTTGTATTACATATTTACAAGATAACAATTGCAACCTTGTTCATTGATTTTTGACTAAGCATGAAGAGTATGATGCACAGCAGATAAAACTTCTAAAAAGATCTTTCTAGGGAATTTAAACTGTAGTTCCTCTTTTGTCCTTCATGTGGTTTAACTTGAGCATCTCATTTCAGCAGGGTAACAACTGGCATATAGTTTAGTTTTATTAGGCAGAGGAAATAGTGTATTACTCATTTATGTTAAATGTAATGTGCACAGATTTCTGCTGATCTAAACATGCCTGGATTTGATGGATTCTTCCTATATTCCACAGTGTTGCCAAATATGCTAGAATCAGCTCATGCTAAAGCTTTAAAAGGATAGGAAGAATGTACCTTTAGGAAATAAAATACTCCCTGTTTTCTGCATCTGCATCAACATGAAATTACATACTTGATTTTCACTCATGCTAAGGTTTCTTTACCATGCAAATGCATTCTTTTGGGATGCAAATTGTCAGGCATCTTGAGACAATACTAGGTGCTCTCTGTGTGGGGAACCACATCAAGCATCTTGTCAACATAGGCAGCAGAATCTGGAGGTTTACCCGCTAACTGTATTCAGATGTGTTACCATTCAAGTCCTGCCTAAGTTTGCCCCAAAGAAAGTGGCAATGGACAGCATTAATTACTATCTCATGAAGTCTAAGCACTTTGAAGCATGCAATTATTTTTTATTCCAAGCACGATTGATAAATGAATTAAACTTGAACTTCTGAATGCAGAGACACACGAACCCCAATATCTTGGTGTCTGTTTAAACCAGGGGTCCTCAAACTTTTTAACCAGGGGGCCTGAGCACGGGTGAAGTGGCAGGGTCACCTGCGGCTGCTTGGTTCCCCCCCCCCCAACCCCCGGCGGGAGTGGGGGCGGGGTGGTCTGTAAATACCGGGGGGGTCAGATTGAGGACCCTGGGGGGCCGTAGTTTGAGGACCCCTGGATTAAACAAAGCAAGATTAGCATGCAAAGCTCTATAGGCATGTTTCTGAATGCAATTGTAAAAAGGTATAAAAACTGATGTAAAGTACATAAAGAGGAGGAGATACTGTAGATTAATATTAATCAGGCTTAGCACTGAAGTTAACTTTAGATTTCCCAATATGTCAAATTTTATTGATGCATATTAAACATCAAACATTTAGTTTAAAATGGTTAACTGTTAACAGGTAATGAATTAGCTAATGCGTATCACCTAACTTCTACTTGTGAGGTCTCTTTAATAGCTGTTGCAGTCCCACCAGTGGCTAGAACAGTACTTATCATTCTATTCACTTGAAAAAGTGGAAAATATCTATCATTGTTCAATCCCAGCTGGCAACTAAGTACTTCACAGACCCTGGCTTACCTCCCCACCCACCCTCTTCCAGTGGGATAGGGAGGAAAATCAGGAAAAAGGCAAAACTTGTGGCCTGAAGTAAGAATAATTTAACAATTAAAATAAAATATAACAATAATACTAGAATTAAAAGGAGAGAGAAGGAGAGAGGAATAAAACCCAAAGGGGAAAACCACAAGTGATGCACATTACAATTGCTCTCCACCTGCTTTCCAATGCCTAGCCAGTTCCCAAAAAGCGATCCCCAGGCCTCACCCAACTCCCTCCAGTTTATACGTTGAGCACAATGTTGTATGGTATGGAGTATCCCTCTGGCTAGTTCAGGTCAGCTGTCCTGGCTCATGCAGAGCCATGGGGAACTTGACAAGTCCTTGGTTTAGAGTAAACACTGCTAAACAACAGCTAAAACATCGGGGTGTTAACAGTATTTTCATACATACTAACTTCAAAACACAGCATTATACCAGCTACTCAGAAGAAAATTAACTCTACCCCAGCTAGAACTAAGACAATATTTCGTATGTCAATTGCTCAATATTTTAACATAATATAACTCAGTGGTCAAATAGTAGAGATGCTGCTGCTCTCTTAAAATATTTAATGTAAATCAGTGTTATCTCTTTCTACATTATAATGTTTCTATTGAATTTAGGATCATAAGTTGTAAAAAGTATTCAGCCGATAAATATTTTCAATGATCTCTGCTCTGCCTAGAAGTAATTATCAGTGTTAAAACATATAGATGTGCCACCCCCCCAAAAAAACCCCAACAAATAAATTAGATTATTTCCCTGTGAACAGCTCATAGATCATGATGACAAATCTTGCAAAAAAAAAATAAATATCTACAATTATTTTTTAAAAAGACATAACCCCCCCTTATATTTTTTTTTATGTTAGTCTGATATGAGCAATAAATACAAATCAAGAGCAGAAAGATGGGCATCCATTTCCCATGGATTTTATTTACTTTATAAAACTGGGAATTCTGTAAGGGACTTAGGAGGAAAGCACCACAATGTACCTATCTATTGTGCCTATTGCTATCCTCATTATTAAATTAATTGTTCATTTTGGAGTCCAATAACCCATCTGTATAACTCAAAAGACATCATTCAGTAATGAACTGAAGAGAAGGACAATAAATCAGGACTTCAAAATGGCATTTTTCTCATTATTCTGTAGGAAAAGCTTTCCTGCTACTGGCTTTAAAGTTTCCAACCCAAAGAAACTAAGAAAAAAAGAATAAATAAGCATCTGCTTTTTACTATACACCCCTGTGGGATAAGTACCAGTTAAAACTACTGAAAAGAATGGCAATAAAATTCTAGTGATTGTGATTCAGTCAAGCTTATGACTTTTTCTTGGGAACCTCATGAAACAGCAATGTAGTAAACACGTAGCCACTTTAACAAATTTGCCTGCAAAAATAACTTTATCAAGATGGATTATGTAAAGTTATATGCAGGACATCATAAGCAGTATTAAATACTATTCTTAGGGGGATTATTAGGCCCTTTACTATAGAAGTCAGAGTATTCTTGGAAAAAATGAAGTTGACTACAAGTCATGATATTTACCTGAAGTGGCTAAAAAAAGTTAACCCAGATGACCCAGTAGACACGCTACCTATAGAATGTAATCTTTCTAATGATATGAGCAAATCACTTAAATACATTCCCCCGTTGTATTATTAACAAACATCCTGCAGCAGAGGGCTTTCTAGAATAGTAACTTCTCCTTCATTGTAAACTTGGTAAGAATAAATTATTTATTTATTTTTCTATAGAAAACATACTTTTCTGTTTAGATTCTGCTTAGCCAACAGAAAAAAGATGTAAGGCAATAAAAGACAGATAATAAACGTGAAAAGTACAATCTAGGGAATTGCCACTCAGTAACTTATCTGCCATTTAAAGCAAGGCTTAGTAGGTCTGGAGCTGACTCTTTACTCTGTGTACTAGGTTAATTAAGAGAACTTTATTCAACAAAAAAAAATCCAGTCAATTTTTTTCTGCCAGTAAAAAGCAATGAAATTTTGGATTATGGTGAATGATTAACAAATCACGTACACTCTTCTGTAATTTCATCTGTGAATAAATGCAAGAACATCAGAGACAAATTTCTCAGAAAATAATTCATCCTTATTTTTGATTTTTCAACATCTTGCTTAACTTCAGAATTTCACATAGCATCATGTGAATTTGAACAATAAAATTAGAAGTCTTGAACTGCTATTTTATGAGGCCAGTGAAAACTTATTCATTCTTTTAAACATTAAAAAAAAAAAAAAAAAAAACTTGTGGTGTTTTGCTTATAATTCAACTTGCCAGAAATTTTAAAGGACTTGTAAACTCATATTCCTGTTAATCTTAAATTTTAGCTGTTTGTTCAGCTTAAGTTTGTCTGTATATTGATCTATTCTATCTTTCAGTCTTAGGTTTTATCTACACTTTTTTTGTTACTGTTGTTTTTGATTGAGGTTTGAAATTTACCAAGAGCTAAAATACAGAAGATGTGTAAAAGCACATTTCATTTTGATCTGGAATGCCTTGGCCTTTGAACTGAAAATCTTACACTGAAAAACATTACTGTTAACTAATGACCCACAGTCTTTGAAGAAACAGTAACAGATTAAAAGCGTAACACATATGGGGAAAAGTTCAAGCAACCAGTAAATCTCTAAGAGGCTCTTACGAAAAAGGGATATACTGTAAGTCCATATTCAGACTATATCACATCGCTGCTGTTAATAGCTCTAAGTAGCTCTGGTTAGAAGATTTGTTGTGAGTTTTTACTATCATAATAGCATTTATAGTGAACAAATGGTGCCGTATCATCAGCGCAATCTCTTAACTCTTTCTGTGAACATGGACGTTTAGTAGCATGCAAAAAGAAAATCACAAGGACCACCGTCCCCTTTTACTATTTATTCAGTCAGCAAAGTGTATCGGCACAGGAAACTAAGCTTACCTCCTGAAGGGCTTTCTGGTAGCAGATACCTTTACTGAGCACAAATCCATGCGTTTTACTAAAAGAGGATATGATCTTTTTTTCAGTAATACCAGAGGCAAATAGGTCCAGTGATTCACGTCGCATACGAAGGCACAGGCCCCACATGTGATCCTTCATTACATACATAAGTGCTGGTTATATATAATCGCTTATCCGCCTGCATTTTGCCCCGGAACGTGCCTATATGCAGCAAAGCACCTTTGCAGCCAGCTCACACTCCACCAAGCTGTTTATTCCCTCCTTGCTCACCTGAGAGGGTCACTTCTTCCCAGGCCAGGATTTAAGCTGTGGGAGGCTCTGGGCAGCCCCCCATTGCAGCCAGGTGGGCACAGAGCTGATCTGCA
>JAVJGJ010000014.1:42286629-42298420 GCA_035590215.1 Microhierax caerulescens
TTTTTTTTTTTTTTTTTTGAGCATGATTATTTCCATTGATCAAAGCTTCCAGTAAGCATTATTTCTTAACACCCACGTATTTGGCCAAATAAATATCTACATCATGCAAAAAAATCTATGGAAACTGATTTAAAAGTCATACAGGTACTTGCTAAATACAGTCTTCGGGTCATATCTATGTGACAGGAATTGTCATTTACAAGTAGAAGTTTTGTTTTCTCTCTTTTCAAATACATAATTATTTCTTATGAACACAGTATAGTCCATAATATACTGTAAATTACTGGGTAAATTATTACCACTTTGCTATTCTTAACGTAATAGCAATGATTAACTATATGTTTGTGGATACATTTTCTAAGGGTTTCAGAATTTTGTCAATACCATTCACCTTGATACTGCAGCAGCTGGGTGGCTGAAGCTTCATGAAGTACTTCAAAGACACAATAGCTGTGGGTTTTCCTTCTAGAGATAAATTTAAATCTCAACTTAGAATTAAAGTTTGTCCAACGTTTTTTATTTAAAATATTTCTTTTTAATTACTCTTCGAGGATTAGTTTTCAAAAAAGTACGTGTGTGTGTGTGTGTGTGTGTATGTATATAACCAAGTGATCCTAACACCTGGAAATAAAGGGAAGAAGTAGATACAGATTATTCCAGAAATCAATAAGCTGATAACTGAACACTGAGCACAGAAAAAAAAGCATTCCTATAGAATTCTCTTTCAATTAAAAAGTGTCCCTTAAAAAAAATGGTTCCGTTTACTTGACACCTGTCAAAAAGCTTAGATGACCGTCATCGTTTCTCAAACTATTCCACCTTAGGATTAGGGTCTAATCAATCTGTCCAATTCACCATACATAATTTGCATAGTATACTGACTGCTTCAATCCATATTTTATCTTGTATTTTCTCATCGAAGTCCAGTAATCATCCAAAATTTAAATAAAAATTTTATCATTCCTTTGATGACATTAGTTCATGAAAAAAAAAAAAAAAAGGATGAGAAAACTGAGCTTCTAACTTTGCACGTCAGTCTTAGACATTTTTTGCAAAAAGGGAAAGGAAATCTACATTATCTTGACTGTATTTTTAAAGTACAGAATAATGAATTTGACGTTCTCTAAGGAACCACAGAACTAAGAAGAAGGGTGGTCTCATCCAAATCTTCATGTTGTTTTTCATGTGCAAATTCTGTTGATTTTTTATGTAGATGGTTGGCTGTAGAGGCTGGAAGATTTTGGAAACTTATGGATACACTTCTAACAAATTTATTACCGAACTGGTTGTGAATGTAGTCATATTTAAACAAATGATGAAAGCTACTACAGCTTCTGAGATCTGAGTATGGATCCCCTTTTACCATGACTTTTTTGTACTTGTAATGTCCACCTACCCTAGCTGCTATGCCCTCGTTCTCACCATTAGCCTGTATGTGTACCATATAGGGATGTCATAGTTCTGTTTGCTGGGATGTGCCTCTATATCTGCATGTTGTGGGCCACTCTAAACTGATAAATACAGTCTTTGGAATTTGAGAAAAGCAGTCCAGAAATGGAAATAAATGAGAAATGCTGGGATTTAATGGTACAGATTAATTTTGTACATTTTTCCCTTAAAGTAGGTCCCTCAAAGAAATCAAGTTTGACTTCAAATATCTGTGTATTAATAGTTACCTGTCTATAATAAGCTTGTTTTAAACAGAACCAAAACAAAATGAAAAAATGAAAAAGAGCAAGCTGCCAAATCTTCTACACCTTAATCCAAAATCTAATACTTCAGCTTTGTCTTGAACCCCAGCTTATGTCATCTACAAGACTAACACCGGCTATGGAGGCATTTGACCATCTGGTAACTGAAATTTGCACTGCTGCCCCAAACTACCATCCATTTCTAAGTGATTAAAACCTAGCCTGACAGGGACCTACAGTGAAGTAAATTCCATACAAAATTGCTGGTGTAGCTATGTCATTAATATACCTTTTGATTTTTCCAAGAACAATGGAGTTCATTTTATTGAAAAAAGAGAGCTATATATTCTTTGCAAGAATAAATGCACATATCAGACTCCTTAGTAGTCAACAGAAAGCCAAAATTTCAGAAAGTTCACTAGTCATATGGTGGGAAATATTGGCTACCAATTGCATGCAGTTTGATGACCATGGAAAATTCTGTGATAAATGTATTACTGCCATCAGCGCAGAGTTATGTTCCCATCTCTGCTGTTTTGCCTTTATTAGAACCAGAGCTCAGAAAAAGCTTTCAGATTTTTAGATTAATTCAATCTTCATTTAGATGTTATTGGAAAATCTGCAGGTATGAGTCTTGTGCCATGGCTAACCTGATTCAGCTTTCTGAATCCTAATTTCCCATTGTATTTTTACTGCAAAAGCTAGATATATAAACAAGCATAGTTGCAAAAGCTAAAAAGAACCTTTGAAACTATCTTTTGATAACCTGTATATGGAATAAATTAATCACTATGTATTTTGTCACAGAGGCTAATATAAGCTAATATAACAAACTAAAAATATAACCGCACTGATTTAAGACACATGATTAGAAGTTTAATGTCACAAACTTTAGTGATCAATGTAACATTTATGATTCAACAGCCCTATTGTGTTTGCAGAATTAGCTTCTTGTTCTGTGTTAGAGTCTAAGATGAACATGTATATTAAAAAGTCCTGTATTCACATTGTATAAATATGCAAGAGCATTTTTAATAAAGCTCTCTGTATCACCTTTCATTCCATTCTATTACTTTCACATGTAATATACCTAAACAGAGATCACCTGTAGAGATTGAACCTGAAACCTTGTACATGAGGTTTCTTCCATTTGAAATAAAGGAACTCAATCTGCCAATAACACCTGCAGATCATATACTTGTGGTCCAGTTATTCAATACAATGAATATAGATAACCAGTGTAAAAGCAAGATCATGAGGCTATCTGGACCATTAGCTTTTAATTACTTCGTTTATCTGTCTTTCAGCACTGGCTGAACGAATGAGTGCCACACTTACAGGTACAGCCAAAGGAGGTTGGTTTGATTGGTCATAAGTTTAATTCCTGCTGTTACCATGTTACTGGTTTACGAATGGAAAGATCAGAAGAATTCCATATGCCTTGAGATATATTTATGTTTATGTACTGTATTGGGTGTAGGTGTCCAGGTGTTGGTAGTGGGGGGTGGCAGGGGCCTCTGTGAGTTAGTTCCAGCCAGGTCCAGCTGGCTCCAATGGACCCACCACAGAGCACAGGTGAGCCCCTCAGCCAGAATGGTGGTGCCTTAGGGAAAACGTGTTTAAGAAAGGGCAAAATGCTGCATACCAGAGGGGAATGAAAAAGTGTAGCAGTCCTGCAAACACCAAGGTCAAACAAGATGGGAAGGAGGAGGTGTTTCACGAGCTGGAGCAGAAATTCCCCTGCAGCCCATGGGAGGGACCACAGTGGAACCAGTGCACCCTGAAAGACTGTAGCCCGTGGAAGGGTCCAAGCTGCAGCAGGGGAAAAACATGAGAAGGAAGGAGTAGCAGAGAGGAACTATTAGGGTCTGTCCGCTGTCCCCATTCCCCATAACCATGTGTCACTCTGGAGTGTAAGGAGGTCAAGGAATTGGGATATGAAAGAATAAAGATGGGTCTGGGAAAAGGGGGCAGATCCAGAGGTATTCTTAGTTTTTGTCTTTTTCTCTCACTATTCAACACTCTTTAGTAAAGGGGTAGTAATTTAAACTGATTTTCCGCAAGCTGATTTTGTTTGGCCTGTGACAGCAATTGGAAGTGATCACCAGTCTTTATCTTGACCCATGAGCTTTTCCATCTTATTTTCTCCCCCTGACCTGTTGAGGAGGGGGACTAAGAGAACAACTGGGTGGGTATCTGGTCAAGGACAACCTACTACATACACACACCATTTTAGGTACACTATTAAAACCTTATATTTAAACTGAACAAAATAATTGCTTTCTGCAATGCAGTTACCAAGATAATGTCAAAAGCTCACTGTGATTATGTTATTTTTGTGTCTTGTTGTAAGACCAAACTGAATTATTATTAAACTAAAATTCTGCAGAAATATGTTGACAATCCTACAGTGTTTCTTAAAATTTTCTAATAAAAGCTACCTTCTAATCAGAAAAGAAAGATTTGAGGATTGTTTTCTCTGCATCAAATGAAAACTTAATTAAATATATCTGTTAAATTAGAGTTCAAAAGAGATATTTGGGCCAGATTCTCAAGTAAATCAGTATAACTCTCTAGATCAGAACTCACTTGTTCTAGATGTGGTCTGACACGATGTTTTTCTTGTTCAAGTTTATATACTTCACTTTGTTAGAAATTAAAGCACAGAAATGATAACTGTTCAAAAGTAACTATTACCCTACTAATGAAGAACAACAATAACAACTTTATTAAGCCCAGTAACATAGAATAGTAAGATTTAAATCAAAATATCCCATAGTATGAACTGTAGCTCAGTTAATGATTAAAAAAAAAGGAATATTGGAAAATAAAGAATGACATAGTGGTTTAAAAAGTATTCACCCCATGGGTGTTCATGTAAAAATGAATATCAATTTACTGGCTATGAAATAATTAATTTATACTTGAAAATCCACAGCACTGTAATTGCCAATCTAGTTTGCTGCATGACTTTCTCAGGATTACAATACAAAACATTCGTCTACAGCAGGTAAAACTGTACTTGCAGCTCTTTGCAGTTACTGAAGCTTCATATTTTACATTGTTTTGTTTAAGAATCTATCACATCAATTATTTTTTTTCTGTCTGAAATGAACCAACAAGCCAATTATTTTTTTTAAGATAACAGTAACAGTTAATATATAGTAATGTCTTTATTGATTTCTTCCAGCTGATCTTCAATTAGTACTGCTCTCTAATTTAACTTTAGCACTGTAGCCTTGTCTAGAATGTGAAACAGAACAGAGGTAGAAAACAACAGTAAAGGGAGGCATATTAATTGCAAGGCTCATAACACTATGCCTGCCAGGCACAAACGCATCTTTGTTTTTTTCCATGAAAAGGCAAAGGCAAAGCTAAAAGGTGTTAGGGCAGTGTCTTGGTCCTATTCTAGGTAAAATAAATAAAAAAAGGGTTGGTTTTATTTTTAAGGGTGAAGAGAAACACTGAAGCCATGGAAGGAAATGGACAGCTACTTGTTACTTTAATTCTTCAATGCCTGAAGTTTATGACTGCAATCCAGGAGTTGGAACTACGAGGCTAACTACTAGACTGACTGCACAAAGAAGGTCCATAGATTCTGGCCTTGTCCCTGAGATTGTTTGTTTTTTTTTTCTCTTATGATTTTTGTTTTTCATCTTAAAACCAAGGAAAAATTGTCACAGAAAAAAAAAGTACCAAAGAGAGGATTTCAAGGTACATCACCTCATCCCTATGTTCAGATTCATCCCACTCATTACTTCCACCCTATACAAATGCCTGTCTGTCCTGGATATAGGAAAAGGTAAATGCAGCTATGTTCCTGAATCCTCTGAGAGTGTGTCTTGCTTCCATATGTGCCTTCCTGAGCAGACAGGCTAGAAATTCTCTTTTATAATTTCTTAAAAGAACAAGAGAGTGAGTTCCTTTCCCTTTTTATATCCCTCCTCCCCTATGTCATTTGTGCCCTACTCTTAAAGAGGAATTTGGACAAAATCTTCCTTGACAGACAGGGATTGTACTCAGAAACTCAGGTAAATATTCTGATCACTAAGATTTTATATGAAAATGAGGGCTGATCCTTTTCTTCTGACCTCTTAAATTAAAGCAGCTATGCTTGCACTGCTTAGTAAGCACCATTCTACTTAACTGCACATGGAGTTTCTCTTAGAAGCCCTAGTAGCTGGAGTGTTTCTAATTACATGTAAAAACGACTAGTTTCTGAAATCTTGTGGGATTTCAGCATCATGTATGCAAGAGATGCAACCTCTGAAAAGGAAGAGCAGCCCCGAAACCCTGAAAACTTGGTTTTCAGATTTGCAGCTTTCAGCACAGGGTTTTCAATTGAAGGACCTAATTCAAGGCATCTGGATCCTTTCTTAGATCTGGCTTCATTTTTGCACAGTGTGAAACACGTTTGCACACTTATGGCTAGCCTCACCAGCCTGTACGGCTTGAAACTGTAAAAGCAGAGCTCAAACATAAACCATACTCATCCTCAATTTCCCTTTTTTTGGCAGGTTATTATATCATTCTGGGATCAAACCAAAGTGCTGGCTGACACCAAAAGCATAAGCAATCAAAGTGCCAACTCGCATATCTAACGTGAGAGTAGAGACCTGGCGAAGTTGAGGTGCAATTGTGTGGAGAGTTAGCAGGAGTAGATACAGGTGTCTACACCACAGACAACTCCATTGGAACTGAGTGACTAGCTGAGCGAGTCAATCTAGCTTCTCCCCACAGCCAGTGAAAAGCTTGCATGTTTAATGCAAAATATATCTTATACTTACACATACATATTTACTGAGTCAGAAAAGTGACTGTGAAAGAATCTAGTTCTCTCTGGTTTAGAGAATTGCCATCATCTATACCTGACCGGAATGACAAACCCCCAAAATGGTTTTGTCAAATCAACTGATAATAAAAAACCCACATGTTTTGACATAGACTACTTGTTTACTACTGAGTCACTTATGTCTGTTTATGCAAGGAAGTAACCAATAGAATGGCTGCGAAGAAATTCTGAACTGGCCTAAATTAGTAAGAATACTTGTCCTTCTCATCATTAAGTCTTTGAATGGCACAGAGATTCCAAAGGTCTTTCCATGCCCCTAACTCTAGACATTTTTTCTTTACCCCATGTTTCAGTGCAAATTCTTCATCTAATAACAGGCTTCAAAAAACCCATGAATAATCAAGGATTATCTATGGTACTAAAATAAGAAAGTAGTTACTGAGGGGTGAATTCATGGGTTTTCTGAGTACCTTCCACTGTTCCTCTAGAAACGTTTCTATCCTAGGAGATGGAAGATAACTGGAGTTTCTGGGCTCCTTAAAATATGCATAATTCTCCATCATTAGATTAGATCAGGAAAATATAAAATATATTTGCAGATTTGTAAAGCTATTATATGCATGAAAAATACTATTAATTTATTATTATTGAAAACAATTAATTTTGCTACATCTCTTCAGTTAAAAACATGTCTAAATAACATATTACATAAATTATCTCTGACAGAAACAAACATTTGTATGTGTTTTCCATAAAAGAAAGAGAAATTCTTTTATCTGAAGATTATACCAGTCTTAACCTAGTTATGGTTGAAATTAATATGAAAATCCAAATATTAAAATATTTTGCTATGATATATATATCTTGTACACAAATTGCTCAAAATCACTGCTGAGCATGTCTTTTTAAATTAAATAATTTACAAGTCTTTCCAATGTTCTAAATAAAAACATGGAACTTCTATTCCATATTTACATAAATGGTCTGCATAATTGTTCTTTTAGCATGGTTACTGCATTGGTTGATTTTACTATTATTAAATATGTATGAATTTCCTGTTATTCCCTAGGGCTCTCAGAAACAAGATGAATCTCAAGAGACTAGTTTAAAGTTTAAATTTAAAGAAAACCCTTACAGATCCAAGCATCTTTGAATCTATTTTCAACTGTTGAAGTCTAATTTTCACCTCAAGTAAATATTTAATAAATAATTATTACTTAAAGATTTGCAAGCAGTGCCAAGACTAAGTAAATTATTTGTGTACCTTTTTTTCAAGCTTTTAGACAGTTTACGTCCACCTAAAAAATAAGAAGGACATGATTGATCTTAATCATATTGACTTTTTGCAACACTATTCACATGGATGAATTAAAATTTTCCAATCTGGCTGACCAAGTACTAAGTTGCAATATTAGTTTTGGAAAATACAGTTCTTATAACACTGTCCTCCAGAAATTGCTGATATCCCAGCTAACTGCAGATAACAACTTATAACAACTATCAATAGTAATATTTAAATAACAAAAGTAACATTTTTTCCATGCTGATAAGGAAGTAATCATTTGTTATGCACGAAAGATTGCAAGGTACAGTACAGGTGTTGTCACTGATGAACTTGACATTGCCATTGTTACAAATGGTGAGTTTACACAGAGGTGGATGGGTTTGCAAAGTAAATATAACATCCTGCTACAAAGAATAATGTATCTTTTTTAACTCTGATACCCTTCCATATATAATATATATACCTCATTATATTACTTACTCATGCATTGTCAAGAATGTAGTTCCAGATACTGTACATGCTAAAGCCATGGTTACATATTATAGGATTATTTAATTGATAACAACATTATGTTGAATTTCCTGGGGACATTGAAATAGCTCTTGATGACTTCTTAACAAAGACCTAATCTTACACCCTTTGAGTAAACTGTAGGCATATGCTGCAGAGTGGTGAGTATCTTAATGCCAAGAGCACCTGATGGGAAGCTGGTCCCATGTACCCTGTGAGAGCGCTGTACCACTGTAGGTGGGGGAACTCATAGCTGAGGTTGTTCTAAACTGCTTCTTAAACCAGTTCTTAGGCAGCTAATTATGAAGATCTCCAGAAGCACCCAACTTGTAAAGGAGTAAAAACAAAAAAAACAAACAAGGAATTGTTATCATTCTTATCAGGGCTTTTGGTCAAACTATAACAACAGGATGTTTAGAAACCATCTCTCATTACCATTGATTATATATTCATGCATGTCAGTTAACTTTGCTACAAACATTTCATATTTGCAAGAGTGAAAGGTAATTCATTTTAGCTTCAGGTCTCTATGTAAAATAGACCATGCAGTTCTAGTAAGTGACACCTCTTCTGACCCCTCCTAAAGTTTAGTATGTGACACACTGGTGCAGAGAAATGCCTTACTAACATTAATAACCGTTATGTTTTCCTGAATCCATAGACTATAAGCAGATACTGGATATTTTCCAGTCTAAACAGAAGCCAGAGTTTATTCATATGATGGTTAGAAAAAAGAAAAATAAAATTTGAGGTGACTTCAATGTGAGCCAAGTGGCGTAATGAACCTATAAAATGCTTAGCGAGATGCAGTCAGGCTTGCAGATGTGTTTACAAAAAGGAATGTTCTAGTTTCATATTTATTATGAGCTTTCTCTGATTTAAGACTACTATATATTGAAACTGAGTAAACAGGTCTTTATTTACATAAACATCAGCATATCAAAACAAAACTAAACTGAAAAAAAAGTCTTTCAAAACAGTATTATCTTCAGTAAGCTTTCTGTAATTAGGGAATAAAGAAACCTCACTGAACCCAAGAAAGGGTTCGGAAAAGCTATTAGAAAAAAATCAATACCCTTAAAAATAGTAATGCAAAGATAGGATTCTGAAATGCTGTTCGTTGGATTCTGACTGCATGAAACCATCAAAGAGCAGCACTCCAGTAACATTTTAATAACACATTCAGGTGGTAATATAATAGATAGCGAGCTTTTTGCATTATAGTCCAAATGTCTTGATGCATAATTCTAGTGCATGAAAAAAGAATTCTTATAAGTAACCTTGCATAAGTGGGTCTTTACTTCTCCAATAGCTGAAATATAGAATGTTGATGAGACTCACCTTTTATCAAAGCAAAGGAAGCGCAATTGCACTGTAAACCCTAAAGCAGTGATAGAGTAAGATTTTATATTCATTTTCAGAAGTGCAGAGGACTAAACAAAGTACAAAGCAAGGGATATGTGGGTCCTTCATGGTTTAAAGATGCAATTCTGGTCTCAAAATGTTGGTGGGAGTGTAATGACTTCAGCAGTGGGTAGGCCTAACTAGATGGGTTTTGTCATTGAGATATTAAACAATTTCTTCTGTATATTGAGTAAAGTCAAATACAACCATTTTCAAAAAGGCCTCAGCACCTCCTGAGAAACTGGCTCTTTGACTGTCTCCATTGAAGTCAATAGCAAAAACTCCCTTGTACTTGTGCAAAATCAAGTCATAAATACATGTTTTTAAGTGAGCTTTTTCCAGGCTAATTATGGAAAAGAATGACTCATTCTTTGCTTCCTTGAACGGCCATAACATGAACTGATCAATTTAAGGGCAATATTCCTACTGTTAAACTGGCTACTTTGCATACTAACAAATAAACATCATCAAGGGAAATTATTTTTGAACATAGTTCGTACTGTGTATGCCATACAAATAAAAATGGTGGGAAAAATTTGTATATATGTTCTGCTGCTCTTTTAGGAATGCTATAGTGGCAGGAGAAACTGGTCACCTCTAGCTTAGATAAAATCTGTTCAGTTTTCCTATGTTTAGTTCCCATATGTTCTGATCCTCAGGAAATGGTGAGTTTTTCCATTATTTAATGGAGCTTTTACCACCTCTCTTGGGAGACTATAATGTAGTCCAATAAATCACCATTAAGACAACTCTCAGTCCATTTTTTTTTTAATATATACATTGTTCCTTTTATGCAATTATATCTCCATGCATCATCACATACCCTTTTTTCAATTATTTTTACGTCACTTGTTAATAAAATCCAGCAATACACCAAAGGTCTTTCTTACAACCAACAGAGTGAACTGATAAGATACTACTGCACTTTTATGAGCAAGGCTGCATGGAATGGCAGAAAATTAAATTTGTTCCCAGCATAATTACTGTAGAGCAAGTGAGAGAGAATACTTTCAGCAGTTTAGTCTTCCAGTGTGAAAAATGGTAATTCCAGAGAAGCATCTTCACCGTGTGGAGTGTGACCATAAACTCCAACTGCAGCAGAAGCACCTCCTTGTATTCCAGCTCCAGAATCAGGACAATAAGAGGCCAAGTCAAGGATTTTAAGTTTATATCAGACCTCTAGGTAGTAAATACGTGTTCTGCCGTAGCTCAAAGGGCAGCCCAGTGTTTCCAGTTATCCTACTCCAGCCAAACCCACTTACTCCAGCTGAGAGCCGCTGCGCACCGATGACTCCTGTGGTGAGCCGTGAGGCATTAGCCACAGGCCATCAAATGACACACACTCCCCAGTAACAGCTCTCCCTTCCCCTGCTGAGCAAAGGTCTAGGGCTTAGGTGCTGCAATTATTTACTGCTAGCACGGTTGCAAAGAAAGGGGGTCAGAGGCCTGACTGGATGTTGGGATTATTTTTGCTGCTGCTCTGCATACACTTGCATGGTCTAATTTTAAGAGAGTCAAGGGTTATTATTTTCTTGTTAGTTTTGCCCACATTATAATGTGTGAACCCAGCACTTCTACATGAAGAAGAGAGGGGAACTAGAGACTGGCAGCATTTACAAAACCTTTTGAATAGCCATAGTGCAAGTCAGGGGGCAGGTGGCCCTAAGCACATTTGAAAAAAAGCATTTGAAAAGCAAGCCTTCTGCCACTAAAGAAACAATCAGACACACTCAAATACATGCATTAAAGATACAGATGAGCTTTTCATCTTGTATGAATGGTTCTAGATTTCATTGGGGTGGTTGTTGTATGCTGGTGGGGATTTTTTTTGTCATGTTTGGGGTTTTTTTAACACTTGTACATTATCAGGTTTTTAACTCCTGTACACTGACATTTTTCTCCTGACTTCCTTGGAGTTGTGACAACTTATGTTAGTTAAGGATCTGACCCATCTCTCCCTTCTGAAGGGGAATTTTTGTATATGAACCTCCATCCTTCAATGCAAGATCTTTGAAATTGTTTATTTCAAGGTGATTCCTGGATTTTAAACACACAAAGAAAAGCATAATTAAATGAATGCTACACATAGCTTTATTGAATATACAGTAT
>JAVJGJ010000014.1:42300589-42328123 GCA_035590215.1 Microhierax caerulescens
TTCCCTTGCTCCAGAGTGGGGTCCCTCCCATGACAACCCATCCTTCACAAACTGTTCCAATGTAAGTCCTTCCCACAGGCTGTAGTTTTTAATAAACTGCTCCAGCATGGGTCCCTTCCACAAGCTGCAGTCCTTCAGGAAGAGACTGATCCAGCGTGGGTCACCCGGAGGGTCACAGGTCCTGCCAGCAAACGTGCTCCTGTGTGGCCTCCTCTCCATGACCACAGATCCTGCCAGGGACTTGCTCCAGCATCGACTCCCTTCAGGGAATATCCACCTGCTGTGGTGTGAGGTCCTTAACAGGTTTCAGGGTAGGTATCTGCTCCACTGTGGACCTCCACGGACTGTAAGGGGACAACCTGCTCCACCATGGATTCCTCCACAGGCTGCAGGTGCTCTGGCACCTCCTCTCCTTCCTTCACTGTTTCTTTCTCTCACATTTTGCTGCCATGCAGTATTTCTTACCATTTCATAAATGTTATCACAGAGGCACCACCAGCACCACTGATGGGTCCGGGTTTGGGCAAGAGCAGGCCGGTTTTGGAGCTAGCTGAAGCTGGCTCTGTCCCAACATGGGGGCAGGTCCTGATCTATTCTCCCAGAAGCCAACCCTCTACATCCCTCCCCTCACTACCAAACTGCTGCCACATAAACCCAGTGTGGAACTATGTAAATATGCATTCCTTCTTAGAAAATACTTTTAAAACAATTGGTTATCTTTTCTTTTATATAATAATTTATAAATAATATAATAATTTTATATATAATAATGAAATGCAGTGTTTGCTATATGGTTTAACATACCTATGCTAATAATAATGGTACATCACTTGAAGTTTTCATACTAGGTAATGGACAAACACAGTGAAAATAGTAAGGGTAGCAATAAACATCAGGATCTTACTTGTACATTCATTTGCTAGTTTGCAACACATATAGTCCACAGCTTTTCAGCTTGGAAAACTTCTATCCATTTTTTTTCTTAGTAGCTGTTTTAACAAAAATAGATGTTTATCTCTTTAAAATTTTGCCAGGAAGCTGTCACTTTCCCATTTACTCATGCTGTGTTGTGACAGAATGTGTCAGCTTCTTGCACAAATGAAAAGAGATATAGATCTGTATTTACTTTAGCTGAAAAATAAGTAGTCATCAATTCTGAGAAAAGTGTGTTCCCATCTGAAAAGATGGATAAATAAGGGAGGTTTTGTGAACCAACTATTTGCCAATGCTTAAAAGGTAGTTGAGAGCCAAATATTCCAGTTCAATTCACTAGTACCCATCACTGAGAGAGCAGATAGACTCATAACATGTAGAATTAGATATCTGTAGCAAATAAAAGCAGTTATCTAGGGAGCTAATGTTCTTACTGAAGCCTTTGATGTTTAAAAATGTCAACAGTAACAAAAAAAGGTAGATGAACCTGTGCAAGACTTGCTCATTGCTCTCATTTGACATAGAACAGAAATGCCAGTTGGAAAACTTTTATCCTAGAATGGACTCAAATGCTGAAAAGCATGGAACTAATCCGTGACTATTACATAGAACTGGTGCACTGCTTTAGGAGATTCTTAGAGACATTTTTATGGGTGTGCATATATGGGACGGAAATAAATAAAAGGGTAATAATACATAATATCTGTAATATTCTCTTCTTGAGAATTCTTTAATCTTTATTAGTTACACAGAACCCAAATTTCTACCATGTAATAAGTTCAAATTAACTACTATGACAAATCAGAGTATGGACTAGCAGAATCATTAAAATCAATTAAGTTCCAACTCAAAAGTTCTATGCACCATGAGTCCAGGAAAACAAAAACAAAACTGCCCATGAAACATAAAGGTCAGTCTTAAACAGATATCAAAATTAAATTACAGATCAGCTGAAATCCTAGGAAAATACCCACAGATTTTAAAGGACCAAGGTTTCAGCCTAGAGGTTAAATCTGTGTGATAATTTATGATGTCACACAAAAATGTCTTCATATGGCATGTTTTGTGTTGCAAAATGGAACATAGTGTAGAAATCATCAATCCAGTGGAAAGCTACTGAGAAACATTTTTCTATCCCTGGCTGACACTGCAGTAACACAGCTGTACTGCTGTATATATAACTCAGTACAGGAGCCAAGGTCATTGTGTACACCACAGAGACTGCATTCTCTCTTATGAATCAATTGTCTTATTGAATCAATCCATTGAGTCATTTGGCCAAGTGATTCCAGGATACCTTACATCTGTGCTGGGGCTGGTCTCTCTTTCCCCTTTACTGAAGTTTTCCAGAGGAGTTGGAAGACCCCAGAGGGATGCAGAGTCCAACCAGCCTTCTGCCTGTTCCTGGTACAGGTAGACCTGGGGAAAGTCTACACAGTGCAGCTTTAACGTGATGCAAAAACAACAAAGGGCATAGGTCCAGATCTGTGTCTATGATTTAATGAGATTTTACCCATGACAAACATGTACTTTATAACAAGGCCTGACTACATCCCTCACGGAGTCAGTGTGGAATATCTTAAACTGCTACTGTTTGTATTATACCATGCATTCTGTTCAATGAAGAAACAAAGATATTAATCTTATAACAAGATTCATCTGTCATCTTTTCATGAGCACTAGTATGTTTAAGATAGTAGTCAATACCAGTTTTAACAACAGCTTTATAAAAATACAAAGAACCCTACTCAGATTGGTACCCCACTTTCTCAGTCACAATATAGAGATAAAATAAGTAACAGCCAGAGGCCTGTGAATAATTAATAATCATCATCTGTTAACTCCCCCCCATCCATTCCCTATCCCAATTATCAGTAAAACACATCTTTTAAGAGTGCTGTTATATAATAGGTGCAGTACACAGCTGCTGCTATTGCATCTTCTTCATTCATATGTGTTCTTAGTAACAGCTACAAGGAGATTGTAGTTCTTTCATTCCATATAGAAAACTTCATGACATAGAATCACAGAATAGAATCATAGAATATCTCAGGTTGGAAGGGACCCATGAGGATCATTGACTTCAAATCCCTGCTTCTTGCAGGTTTACCTAAAACTAAACCATATGACAATGAGCATCATTCAGATGACTCTTGAACTCTGACAGTCTTGGTGCTGCGACCACTTCCCTGGGGACCCCGCTCCAGGGACTGACCACCCTTTCAGTGAAACACCTTTTCCTAACGCCCAATCTGAACTTCCCCTGATGCAGCTTCATTCTGTTTCCTTGTGTCCTGTTGCTGGTCACAGAGAGAGGGGATCAGCACCTCCCCCTCCCCTGCCCCCCTTGAGGAAGCTGCAGACTGAGATGAGGGCACCCCTCGGCCTTCTCTTCTCCAAGCTGAACAAGACAAGTGACCTCAGCTGCTCCTCATAAATCTGGTGCTCGAGGCCTTTCACCATCTTGGTCACCCTTCTCTGGATACACTATGATAGTTTGACGTCCTTGTGTGCACCCAAAACTGCAAGGTGGGGCCTCACCAGTGCAGTGCAGAGCAGGAAAATCACACCCACCCACCCCGACTGGCCAGCTATGCTGTGCTTGGTGCATCCCAGGACACACCTGGCCCTTTTGGCGGCCAGGGCACAGTCAACTCACACTCAACTTGCCATCAATCCAGACCCCCAGATCTCTTTCCACAGGGCTGCTCTACAGCCCCTTCTCCCCTAATTTGCATTGTTTAATTAGGATTACCCCATCCCAGGTGGAGAATCTGGCACTTATTCTTGTTAATTACATATGACTGGGAATTGCCCAGCGGTATGACTTATTTTATGTTACAGTGTTCCGATGAAGGGATTATTTTTCATAGTCACTGAAAAGTAGGATTCTGCTTTCAGAAAGATAGTGGAAAAGTCTCCTTGGGAGGATAAAGGCATGTGAGATAATAATCTGTAGATCTGTGGGGTTTGCTGACTACCTCCCTGTATCTTCTGTGGCCAAACATGTTTCATGGCAACTCTGCTAGGATAAATTCTGTAACAATCTCTTTGCACAGTTCCTTTCACCCTGAACAGTTAGCAGGAAAGTAACTTTACTAGGCACACATGAAAAATTACCAACTGGTTTGATAGTGAACTGGATCTTCCTTATCTTGGTACATTTTTATCTATGATATGGTTACAAATTGGAGATCAGGGAAATAGATCCTATATATGTAAGCATATGTATGTATGTATCTACGTGTGGGTGCATGTGCTTTAATAATTCACAGTCCTTGCTCCATTTCATCAACACGTGAAAGAATAAAAACACAAATAGGAAAGAAAAAGCACTGTGTCAAGCTTTTATTAATTCATTTTAATAGTGCAAGAATAATATTTCTGAAGTAAATCACAGCAAACTGTGATTTGGATATGCGTACCTAAAAAACAATGTAAAGTCAAGGTCATTATATATGAAATTTCTCAAAAATAAACACTTGGGCTTTAGGATATTTTTTCACTGACCCTGAAATGTCAGCTTGACACTGATACTAATGTAGCACACTTGTCTCTGGAGTTTATCCCACCATGCAAAGGTGCCACTTACTGTGAGAATCTTTCTGAGGTGCTCCAAGTGCATTCTAGAAACCATCTGCATATGTTATTTTATTGCTGGGTCTCATAAATCAGTATTATGTAGAAACATCTATAATTTCATATCATATTAGAAATAGGATAGCCACAGTGCTGCACATTTGAGGTCCTAATGACACCAGTGGTACAGTACTTACATTTTAAACATTTTATTGAACAGCTTGAGGTTATTTGGTTTGTAAAACCCCCGAACTGTTTCCTCACAAAGCCCTCGGGCTCTGACCTAGTAAAGTTCAGGCTGCTGAAGACAGGGGAGGAGTCCTACTTGCACTTGCTAATGGATAAATAGCAGAAAACATCAGTAAAAACTAAATATCTGAATGTAGGTTGCTGCATATAATCAATACAGCTAATAATAAGTAATGACATTTTAAAATATGTCAACATGATGCTGCAAAATAACTTACCTTAAATGTACAAAGGCCCAGCAAGGAGAAACAGGATGCACTAATCATAAACATAAGCACAGAGAAACACCAGCCACCTAACAACTAGTTCCTGGTTCTGGGCTGTGGTTCTGTGGTAACTCTACTGTGTTACTCATTTTATTGAATATCTTATCTGTATAGTCATCCTACCCCGACTATGAAAAGGATATGTCAGAAACTGTAAGAACAATTACCTTAGGAATTTCTCCCTACCTCGTTTCTTTCAGAAGGTTTTGTCAGATCAGAGGATATTGTAGAAGAGTTTTTATTGTCCATTTTCTTTCTGTTTGCTGCAAAACTATATCAGGGCTTTTGGCTTCACAGAGGTACCTGACAAGCCCATAATTCCAGATAAATAGGCTATTTCAGGTTACTTTCTAGTTTTATGTAGTTAAATCAACAAGGCCAAAGGTTTCAGGTGTATAAGGAATTTTTCCATTGCCTAAATATTACTGGGAAAAGCCATCTCAGATGTCCTGAGATACTGTTCCTCATCCTCAGCTGTTGTTCCCAAACAGCTCATCTGCCATCCTTAAATGAAGAACTTAGTTTTGCTTAGGCACCATACTTAGGCACCTGAACTACTTCTTAACCACTCTCTTTTCAAAAGCTACCATTAACCTTCTGTCCATGTTATTGTACAAGGCTAGCACAAACTCCTGCAAAGACTAGACAAAAGCGATAAATCAGAATGAAGAATAAGAATGTGGTCTACTATTCCAGACTACTCAATTACAGAATAACTCCTGTTTCTGTGGATATCTGTAGAGTTTCCTTGCTTACTTTCTCTCAATAATTTTGTGTTGTTTCATCTGGTTCTCTCTCACACATACCCAAGCCCTGCACAGCAAGCATTCAGCCCTTTGATTTCCCCTCAGAATTCATGCGATCCCAATTCTGCCTGGCAGGTGGCCTGCATCCTTGGCAATAACTTTTGTTAGAGGTAAATACTTCACAAAAATCTGAATGCTCTTTTATACTTCATCTTACTTCAGCAGCTTGAATATTCACTATTTATTTTTTTTTTTTTTTAAAAAAAGAAATAGCCAGAAAAACAGCATGCTGCAATACTTTTATAAACCATAGGGATATTGTCTTTGGTGTAATTATGCAGTCTAGATTTTCTCAGATATGAAAAAGAGATCTGTCAACCTGAGCTGTATGTACACCATTGTGTGTTTATTTTGCACATGTCATGGTTAGGCTACAAAGAGCCAAAGAATTATAATTCTTTTGTTTGCCCAGTTTGGCCGATCCAGCTATGTCTAGATGCCTTGGAAATTGTGTCAGCTGGGGAGAGAAACTGGTGGTGGAAACAGCTTTACCTCTAATACAATTCAGCTGTAAACTCAGAAGCTCCAGCTGCTGCTGTATGAGATCTGTTACCTTGGACAACATAGGCAACCCAGCAAAGGACTTCAGAACATGGGAAAGAAAAATCAACCACATACCACTGACCACCAGCCTCCATGAAACCTCCAATGATAGAATGATCCTTCTCCTTAGTTTCATGAGGAAACTATTACACCAGGGGTCCTCAAACTTTTTAACCAGGGGCCGGCATGCGGATGAAGTGGCAGGGTCATCTGTGGCTGCTTGGTTTCCACCCCCAATCCCCAGTGGGGGGTGTCTGTAAATACCAGGGGGATGGATTGAGGACCCTGGGGGGCCATATCCAGCCTGTGGACCATAGTTTGAGGACCCCTGTATTACACCCTAGAAGCCTAGACACTTGTTCTTTTGTGCAGCTCCAGACATTGCTGTCCCGCTCCTAACTCATCACAATTCCTGATTTTGAGTATATTTGCTGTCAACACTCACCTGTCCTCTCAATATACTCCTCCTACAACAGTACTATGCAATTCCTTCTGAAACTTCCCAGACCAGACAGGTGTTAAATATCCTAACATCTGCCATTTTTCTTTACCCACTGTGTTACGAGTTTTCACATACTCTAGCATAAAGGTTACTCTAGTACAGACGTAAGAAAAGGTTATCACTGCAGGCCTTTCCAGCAGGGGCAAGTCACGGACACACTGCTCAGGGTGTTAAATGCAGTCCCTGTATTTAAGCAGCAGGTTAAAGCATTAGGTTCTTGTTAACAGGACAAGTCAGCTCCTAGTGTTCATGGTATGAATTTTCCTTTCCAGGTTTCATAGATCAAATAGGGAGTTCAGTCTTCTAATAGCTTGTGAAGTTAAATATCTAATGTTAGATGGTGTGAATAACTTTGTGTAGGTATAGAGTAATTATTGCGAATCCTACAACTCAACATCAGTTATGTGCCTAAGAAAATATTCAATTAAATGTAGATATATATTTTTTTGTGTCATTGTTACCATTTTCCTTGCCTAAGAAACACTGATGAGTCAGGGTTTGTTTTATCAATTTTTCTGTGAGTAAAGATATCTTTTGCAAAAGCTGTGCATTACTTTGTAGTGATGTGGATCACAATATAAGAATGAAAAAAGAACATACGTGACTAGAAACTCAAGTATAAAAGAGTCTTATGTAAATACTTTTATCTTTATGGCACTAATCTTTTGTTTTCATTTTACAACTGTAAAAACAACATTCAAAAAACAATTCTGTTCCCTAATGTGAATTGAAAATAGTTAGAGGAGGCAGCTCTAAGACTGAGAAGTAACAACAAAATAGAGGCATATTCTTGAAAAAGAAAGATTTTTATTCTTTTCTTCTTTAGGGATATTTACTTATGTTTTTGATATTGATGTATATATCTGTCTTTGAAATTTGATTATTTAAGAATTGTAGTGGGTATGATTCCTGAAGTTTTGAAGCTGAAATTGAAGTAAACAAAAAACCCACAGCTAAAATGTTTCTAAAATAAGCGATGTCTGGCATCTGTATACTGCTCACCACCTGACTGAATTAACTCTCCCTTAATTCTAAACTTCTTTTTGATGTTTCAGTATTGCTAGCATTTCTTAATATATAATTTATTATGTAAAAATAGTTTAAAAATTATGCCATAAGAAAACATCAAATAATCCTTCTGTTTAAATAGAGGTAGAGGAAATGCTTATATATATGGAAGAGGCATGAAAAACATTTTATCTTCTGAGAAACCTCTCTCAGTTTGAACATACCTAGATATTGTCACAGCATCCTTCCAAGGTAAAATATTACCATGGATATTTTCATGATGTTCCATGAAATGAAAATATTTTTCCATGGCCGAGTGATACATTTTTTGGGTCAGCTGTTCAGACAAGAGGTTGATATGGGGGCAGTAAATGAGGTTCTAGGATGTCTCCATGGCTGAACTATCAAGCATCTTTCTAAAGGTTTAATTTGAAGACTCTGAGTTTTATGAAGTCCAGTATTGTGCATTAGAATCACTGTCACCATTCATCTTTGTTTTGGTGGTGCCTGGCAAAATGAGGCTTCCTAATGGATCTGAAGAAACATGTCCGATGAACAGAGAAAAAGCTAAGGGGTAGAGGCTTTGTGCTGATTACCCTGGAAATTTGAGATACATTTTCCATCTCACTGAACTATCAAGATTTACAAGCAATACAGAAATCAGTATCCCAAGCTTTTTACACTTCAAACTAGCTTGAACTGGAAAAAGAGATTTGACATTTCATATCTCATTCTGCCTACTATCAGAGAGTCTTCTAATGTCAGAGAACGGTGTGATTTGTACCATATGGGTTTGCAAACTGAAAGTTACTGCAATGTCTTAATGGTATATAAAACTGCATTATCATGAGCATTCCCCAGTACTGAAGTTGTGTGGGAAGATATGGTATTAGAAAAAATTTCCAGCATTTTTTAGCAAACATTTATATTAACATTAGTGAAATTCAGTACCTTTAGGGAAATGCACTTGAACTGTTTCACCTAATACAGGATTTAAAAAAATATTTTTAAGAATCCACACATAAATGAAACAGGTAAATGTACATCTAAGACAACCAGTAAAGGCCTTTTGAAAATAGTGCTAAAAATGTCTTAAGCTCATCAACTGCTTATATTTCATGACACACATAGCATAGAAAACACATATTGCATTGAAATATGAGCACCATAGCCATAACAAAATTAATAAAGTGAGCTTAGAAAGTCTTTGTTGTGTTATATTTTATATTTTATTTTACTGTGTAAATAAGCAACAAAGGTGTTAATTGTATGAATCTGAGGATGGAAAAGGATGAGAGAAACAGGATATTATTACCTTTGTCTATGCACTGGCTGATCCAGATTAAGCAGATTTGTTAATCCTGTCAGAAGAAATGAGCCTGTACATGCTTCAGCAGAATTTCCTAGTAGTAGTACAACCAACAGGGAAGCATCAGTTAAAGGAATCACTGTGATGTGAATGTGAATTCATAAATGGAATTCTTGCCTGAAATTTAAAGCTTCAAAAGAAATCAGCCTGTCATACTTTTTTGAATCCTTGCGGTTTATTCCCCTTATGGCAATTAAACAGATTTTAGGATAGTTTTTCCCCAATTAATATAGAATTGCTTGCCCATCAAATTCATTGCTGGCAGCAGAATTCCAGAAGTCTTCATTATATGTTTACTCTGTAACTGCATGTAGCATGTTGCCAAATCCACAGCTGTCTATCTTCTAAATGACATGCTTCACTGCAGTATTAACAGAAGGGTCTTGAATTAGAAACTTTTGCAATATTTCAATAAGACTGGGAAAAAAGAAAGAGGACAAAATAACCAGCTAGATATATCAATGAAATGCAGAAAGCCTACTCTTCCCCACTGCCACTTGGAGCCTAATGTATAACTTCATACTATAACCATGTAACCATATATACTCATAGCAATAATCCTAGATCTATATATCGTAACTCCTTCAGAATTTCCTTTATATTAGCTACATTTAGCATGGTTCTCTGTAGGTAGAAATACGCTAGAATCACACAAATTTCAGAGAAGGAGTATTTGGATGGTGTGTACTCTATACAATAGTAAATGACATTAGCAGTTCAATGATTAATATGATCACAATAATTGCTAAAGCTATTTAATAAAGGCCAGATGCAATAAAGAGCTTAGTAATATAGGGTTAGATACAGCAATTTGTAAATTGTAGGTAATAGGCTTCTGAGTGGCTGCTAAAACTCAAAATGCATTTTACACTGAGTCAATGGATGAAAATAGGCATAAAATAGATCATACACCTCTGTCCTCATAGTTAAACGATTTACCTATTAGGTACCAAAGTCACGTTCCTGAAACACATACCTCGAAGAATTCAGAGAACTCATTGAGATGACACCTACCACATTTTGACAGCAAATACTTAAAATCCCAGTAAAATCTCAGAAGGGATTTTCTAGAGCACAATTTCCAGTATAAAATCTTAAGTTCACTCATATCTTTTTTCTTGGATCTGGTCCTACAGTTCAATCTACCAAAATATAATAAAGAGAAATGAATGGAGGCATTGGCCTCACAGCAAAGGTAGTACAGCATAAAATACTGGTATTAACTTAAAGTCTTTCACAGAGGGCTGCTTACAACAAAGCCTGGTAGATTCAGAACTATAAAAAGTCTTAGTAGAGTAATGCTTCTTATCCATAAAGAGTCCAGTAATAGTGTTCCAAGCTTTTGATCATTATTGTAAAACACCGCAGTATCTATTCATAAAGGTTACTGCTTGATTCACCACTCTGTAACACCAGCTTTTATGCCTCTATAACAACTCCAAGGGTTTTCCTTTTTAATTAATTTAGTACTCATGGCAGGTGCCAGGTTGCAGAATCCAAGGCTCATTACTCAGTCACAGAAGTAATTTCTCAAAGTCTATAGGCTTCCCCACTGCTCAGCAGCTGACCTTGCCTGTTTGGTCTTTATGTGTTGTGGATGTAATTCAGGCTGCCTATGATAAAAGCAGGAAGCACTGAGGAGCCAAACGGGAAAGCTCGTATCTCTGTCCCTGGAATGCTCTTTACGTTGGCCTATGAATTTTCTTAATAGCAATAAGAATGACAATCACAATAATAATTTAATCATATCCTAGCAGCTGAAACCAGAACCCAGGGATATATATTTTTAAGTTAAAAAAAATGAAGCGTCAGGCAATTACCTACTCACCTTGTGTCTGATTGCACCGTGGGCCATTTTTAACAGGCAGGCCACAGAAAGTTCTCCACAAATACATTCCACGATCTATTAGATATATCTTTGGATGCATGAAATGTGGACATGGTCTGGAGTTTATAACTTCAATTTCCTAGGCAGAGAGCCCCATCAGAGCCTGTCACAGACATCCTGGATTTCATCAAAAGTATCAAAAGCGCAGCATCGGGTTAGGGAGAACTGAGGGACTGCTAAAAGAACAGAGGGGACCAGCCCCCGTCCTCTTTGCTCTGTATACCAATAGAACAGCACACACTGAACATAGGGACTGGATCACCTTCTTCAGAATACTAGTGGCAACTGAGAAACACTATTTCTCTCCATTGACTCAGACTCTTTGTGTGTTTGTGTGTATGTGTGGGGAGGATTAAATCAGAAGACTACAGTTTTGCAGGGAAAGTGATTTAGTTATGCCCCTGACCTAGGTGAACTCATCTTTGTATCTCAAACATGATAAAAAAGAAGTAGAGACATATGAGTCCGTTTTATCCTTTGTTGAGCTCTAGTGACATTGAAAATACAGATGAGAATCTTTTTGGAGGTTTTAAAAGCTATATGCAAAGTTAAGAAAGTAATTTATTGCATGTTATGTAGGAGCTAACAGCAGTGTATCTGCTTTAGCTGGATTTGCTGATCTTAAAAAATACTTCTATATTTGGAAGAAAGGGCAAAAGTATTTCATACAAGATTTTTTGTTTATTGCCTAGCACTTTTTTGGTATAATTGTATATCTATATGTGTGTGTGAATATATATACACATGTGAGTAACTTTCAGTACTATGAAAAAGATATTTCATAGCAATAGTATCTCAGTTGGAAAAACGCAACTGATTTTGAAATTGCTAACTTGTATTTTTAACTGTCTGGTATTTGATCACAAGATTATCAAAATTTATCCTGGTCATTCAATTCTAAACAAGAATTTACTTTTACAGGCATGATAATCACAGAATTAGGGAATGGTTTCAGTTGGAATAGACCTTTAAACGTCACCTAGTCCAACGCCCCTGCCATGGGCAGAGACAGTTCTCACTAGGTCAGGTCGATCAAAGCCCCATCCAATCTGACCTTGAATGTTTCCAGGGATGGGACATCTACCACCTCTCTGGGCAACCTGTTCCAGTCTTTCACCATCCTCATCATAAAATATGTCTTCCTTATATCCAATATAAACCTACTCTTTCAGGTTAAAACCATTGTCCCTTGTCCTGTTACTACAGCCCTTGGTAAAAGGTCTCTCTCATTTTTTCTTAAAAGCCCCCTTTAAGTATTGAAATGCTGCAGTAAGGTCTCCCTGAAGCCTTGTCTTCTCCAAGATAAACAACTCCAACTCTCTGCCAGTTTTAGAATCATAGAATGTTTTGGGTTGGAAGGGACCTTTAAAAGCATCTAGTCAACCTCCCCTTTAATGAAGAAAAATGTTCCACTAGACCAGGTTGCTCAAAGCCCCATCCAGCCCTTGAACACTTCCAGGCATGGGGCATCCACAGCTTCTCTGGGGAACCTGTGTCAGTGCCTCACCACCCTCACAGTAAAGAATTTCTTCTTTATAGCTGATCTAAATATTCCCTCTTTTAGTTTAAAGGCATTACCCTTCATCCTATCACTACAGGCCCTACTAAAATGTCTGTCCCCATCTTTGTTATAAGCCCCCTTTAGATGCTGGAAGGCCACTATCAGGTCTCCTTGGAGCCTTCTCTTCTCAGGCTCAACAACCCCAACTCTCTCAGCCTGGCTTCATAGGAGAGATGCTCCAGCCCTTTGATCATATTCATGACCCTCCCCTGGACAGGTTCATGCCATTCTTATGTTGGGGGCCCCAGAACTGAACGCAGTGCTCCAGGTGGGGTCTCACAAGAACAGAGTAGAGGGGGAGAATCACCTCCCTTGACCTCCTGTCATGCTTCTTTTAATGCAGCCCAGGATGTGGTTGGCTTTCTGGGCCGCAAATGCACATTGTCAGGTCCTGTTGAGCTTCTTGTTCACCAACACCCTCAAGTCCCTCTCCTCAGGGCTGTTCTCAAGCCATTTTCCACCCAGCCTATATTGATACTGGGGGTTGCCTTGACCCAGGTACAGGACCTTGCACTTGGCCTTGTTGAACTTCACGAGGTTCACATGGGCCCACCTCTCAAGCCTGTCAAGGTCCCACTGGATGACATCCCTTCCCTCCAGTGTGCCAAATGCACCACACAACTTGGTGTCAGTAACAAACGTGATGTGGGTGCACTCAGTCACACTGTCCATGTGGCTGACAAAGATGTTAAACAGCGCCAGTCCCAGTACTCAGGGATCCCTCAGGAATGCCACCCATCACCAGCCTCCACTTGGATATTCAGTCATTGACCACAACAATGTTTTGAATGTGACCATCCAGCCAATTCCTTATCCACGGAGTAGTCCATCTGTGAAATCCATGTCTCTCTAGTTTAGAGACAAGGATGTTGTGTGGGGGACAGTGTCAAAAGCTTTGCACAGGTCCAGGTAGATGGTGTCAGTCACTCTTCCCTGACCCATCAGTGTTGTAATCCCATCATAGAAGGCCATCAGATTTGTCCAATAAAACTTCTCCTTAGTGAATCCATGTTGGCTGTTACCAATCAACTCCTTATTTTCCATGTGCCTTAACACAGTTTCCAGGAGAATCTACTCCATGATCTTGCCGTGTGCCAAGGTGGGACTGAATGGCCTGTAGTTTCCTGGGTCTTCCTTTTTTCCCTTTTTAAAAATGGGGGTTATGTTTGCCTTTTTTCTAGTCCATGAGGACTTCTCTGGACCATGTATTATATGGTATTGATCCTAGTTCTGTCTCTCGAGGGACACAACTTGTTACTGGTTTCCACTGAACATTGACTCATTGACTGTAACTCTTTGGACACAGCCATCCAGCCAGTTCCTTATCCATCTGTCAGTCCATCCATCAAAACCATATCTCTCTAATTTAATGGTGAGGGTGTTGTGGGGGACTGCATCAAGGCCTTACAGAAGTCTGGGTAGAAACAAGCTTTTCCCTTGTCCACTGACACAGTCACTCCATCATAGAAGGCTACAAGATAATTCAGGCACTGTTTTGCACAGAGGGCACACACCCTGCCCTGCCCCTCCCTCCTGACTAGTTTATAGCCACCCATTGCAGTGCTTCAGTCATGCAATTAGTCCTACCACATTTCAGTGATAGTGGTCATCACTTTCTGCTGCATGATGGCTTCCAGCTTCTCTTGCTTGTTACCCACACTGCATGTGTTGTTGGTCTAGAGGCACTTCAGCTGGGCTATTCACCATGTCACCTTTTTAGAGGAACATGCCCTAATTTTTTGAGGCACTTCACAGGTGTTCCCTTCTTGGAACTTAATACATGGCTGCTAAAAACTCCATCTCCTTTCCATGCCAAGTCTAGTTTAAAACTCTCTAAGTATGACCACCTTAAAGGCAAAGACTCTCTTGCCCCACTTGTTCAGTTGGATCCCATTAGCTCCCAACCAACCAGCTTCTCAAAAGTAAATCCATGATCATAAAAGTCAAAATCTTGAGTACAGCATCAGCCACACAGCCAGGCACTTAAGTCTACAGCTTGTTTCTTCCTTCCAAAGGCACTTGCTGTGATTGGAAGGCTAGAGGGAACACCACCTGTGCTCCCGATCATTTTAACGCTGCTCTGAGGGACATATAGACTCTTTTGATGATTCTAAGTTGCCTCATCACAGAAGCATTGTACCCTACATGGAATAGTGGGAGTGCATGATAATCTGTAGGGTTCATCAGGCTCAGCAGCCTCTGACTGGTGTCGCACAAGCGATTTCCAGGTCAGCAGCAAATCTCTGTAGAGAAATTGTCTGGATGACAGATGGGTGCTTCAGTGCTCTCAGTAAGGAATTTCTAATTACTAATAGTTTATGTGTTTTTCTGGTGGCACTGATTCTAATGTGGTTGAGCAGTTGGATCCACTTTGCGTGGTTAGATTCCCCTGGATCCTGTCCATTACACATGTGCTCTTTGTTCTCCACCTCCAAAGCATCGTATCTGGCACTTTAATGCAGGGGCATTTAGGGGAAGGAAGGGGGAAGGTCCTTCCTTCTGTCTCAAGCAGATACAAGAGTCCAAGTCTCCTTCATCTCATGGGTTACTTGTTTCAGTCAGCTTGAGGTTGAATTCAGTCTTAGTTTCCCCTGGCACAGCCTTGTGGCAGGGCTGTCACTCAGCCTGGAACACTGTGTAATACCAGTATCAACCTCCTACTCACATTCCAAGATGTGCCACCTCCAGTTGAGCTCCTCTTGTAGCACAGCTATAGTTTGAGGCGTTCTAGCTGGGCACACTAACAGCTATGACATCCACTGCTGCCTTCGGGTGCAGGGCCTTCCGGGTGCTGGAGCTCTGTGCAAACCGAACTGGATAGCTATTTCATAATAATCATGGCTGCCTAGATGAACAAAAAATAATTTCCAAATATTTATATAATGAAGAATGACCAGTACCTAAATGTGATTTAACCAACAGTAATGTAGCCTAGTTATGTTATGTGCTAAACCAACTTTTGATAACTAGTATTTTCTGTGCATGCAAGCAGAGTATTTTGTTTCATTTTTTGAACTAGTTATGTTCAGTAACTAATTTACTTAAAAAACAAACTCAAAAAATTGGTTTGGGAAGGCAAGAAGGCTTTTTCAGTGTATTAAAAAAATATGTGAAGAACCAAGATATATTAGTTTTTAAGTTCTTCAAGGAAGCAATGATCAGAAATAATCATTTCAGCACAGTAACTGAAGATAACAGTCTCTTTGTTTAATAACTTAGTTATTTTAAAATATATGGAGGTATTGTTTATGCTAAAAGACAATTAAAAATAGAAAAATATAGAAAAAAAGGGATTTCTTTCTTTAGAAAAATTCTAAATAGTAAAAAAAATAAGTAATGAAAGTTAAATAACTTTAAATCAAATGTTTCAGCTTGGTGATTTAAATAATTATTAAAATAGTTCATTTAAATTAGTAAATTTAAAGCAAATTAATCTTTCCTACTTTAAAGTAATTATAAGATCAAAAATACTTTGTTAACAATGACATGAAGTAGTATTAGTTAAAAGGCTAGTTGTTCTATGACCATGTTCCCAAACTTCTTACCAAAAAGTCTTCCATACAGAAATTATTGTAGGTTTATATCAAAGAAGCTTTATGTTATGTTCGGTTATTCCCTGAGGAGTTGTTTATCCATACATTATATTAGAAGTTGAGTTTTTTCTCAATATACTCCATTTGGCTTTTATCAGTGTTGTACTCTTATTGTTGTCTTTTAACCTACATCCTAAATCAAACATCAGGAGACCTATCATCTCAGCAAAAGTTGAAGACCTTATGAAGAATTTAGGAGTTTTAACAATGAAAAGTAATCAAGTAATCAATTGCCCATTTAATTAGATTTTTCCTCATTCAAGTAAAATTAATTAATGCAATGCTATATCTTCCTCCTACAGTGTACGGAGGGATGTGAACTTATAGCCGAGAGAATTGCCTGATCAGGGCTTTAAACAGTTAGAGACTTCACGAGCCTCATGTGAGTGCAATTTTATGCAGAAAACTTATAACTTAAGGGAATTCAGAGATAAGAGGAGAGAAATGGTGGGTCCAGAACTAGAATCAGTGTTTCCTTGGGAGACAGAGAAACTAAGAGGGGAAGGGATGCACTGAGAAGACATTTATGCCATCTCTGGGGGTTATAGCTTAAATAGTAATGACTGATTACTAAAGCTTTGAACAGCTGTGACTAGTTTCAGAAGTTTTATTAGAAGGCCTGCAGATTTTATATAGCTTAGGTGAGTAACACAGTTTGCTTGGAATTATAGAGTATGTAAGGCACTTAAATTAAATTTATGAATAAAAACTAAGCTAAAAATCAGAACAGACTAAACATATTGGGGTCTAATGTAAAATCTACTGATTGTCACATTGGAAAGAGAACTATAACACCAGATCAAGGGTTACAGGCTTTTATTCCAACTGTTTATATCTAGAGGTACTTATTTGACATAACACTTTGACACATAAGTAGTTATTTTGATCATTTTCACATTTGCCATAAAAAGGGCACTGGAAATATGGCAAGTAACATGTCCTGCCACAAAGATACCAAGTTTATGCATTGCATCCTTCCCCTTAACTTTGATCTTCATAATAACTTTTATGAGAAAGACTATGTGTATAACCTTAATCTTTTGACATGGGCTTTTATTACAGAGAAGAAATGGAAATACTAGTTCTGGCTCAGGTCATTATCATAGGAAAGAAAAAGACCCAAATCCAGTTTATACTTCCAGAGAGAAGTAAAGAATATTTAATGAAACTCTGTTACCATTAAAGTTATTAGACTAACATGAGCCTAATTTGCAAAGACTTTTCTCTTTCTCATTTTCAAATCAGAAGCCCAAACAAGGTCTTAACCACCATGAAAGAAAAGGGAAATATAAAGCAAAATAAACCACTTGATTGCTCCTGTTCTTCCATCTACTTTCCCATGGTTTGAACAATAGCTGAGCTGACAGTTTTAACAGGATTGCCATTTCTCATGAAATGACTGATGAAAGTGTAGGAAACCATTTTACATTATTACCAAGTAGCAATTTTTGTAATTTCTATGAGTATGACCCAGAATGAAAATCAATTCCATAACTTACCCTTTGACTTGTCCTTTAAAATCTCACCAAAATTCTGCCAATGAATGTGGTATTAATTGGAAAAAGGAATCAATTTCTCAGCCTAGACTGCTTTTTTATGAAGACCATTATGGAACTGTCTATAGAAAACAGAGTTGGATTTCTTCATCTGTCTGCATAGTAGTTGGTCAAATACTTGAGAGGAACAAGACTGGAAGATCAAATTTTAGAACTAACAGAAGTAATTGATTCCTTAAACAATTGTTTTTACAAAAAAAAAAAAAAAAAAAGAAAATGCTATTCTTGGTTTAATACTAAGTAACATATAGCTGTTGTCTTGGAACTCTATTGAATTTAAGGAATAAGGGAACCACCTGATCAACAGCACATGTAAACATCTTCAGGAAAGGGTCTTTTCCTAAATTTAGGCAGTACATGTTAGGAAAAGTTACAAAACATGATGAAGCTTATCAATCATTCCCTGACATCAAAAGAGAAGAAATTAAAATCTGTGAGGTCTGTTTACAAACTATACCATGTAGTCATAGCCATATGTTTTCTTTTATATAAAATAGACATGGGAGGGTCAAGAAAAGCATAATGAAGTTGTGTAGGACATCTATCAGTTCATGGAAACAGAAGGCATCAATTGGAATGGAAGAGGGCATTACACACCAGGTGAACAATTTTTATTTGTATGCTTATTTACTATAATGTTACTTACATAGCCACCTTGTGCAAATGTATTTCAGAAGTTAGTCAATACAAGAAGAGATCAGTGTGTCAAAACAGAATATATTTGAACAAAACTGTACACTGATGAGCAAGTATTCACTGAGAGCAAAGGCTATATAATATCAGAAGTGAGAGTAAAGTCATCAAAGTGATAAGCAAAAGACACATTTAATACATAGTTTTAGAAATGTGCTCTAAACTGACATAAGAAACTCTTAAAATCACTGAAGGGTATCCCATGATAGGGTTGTGCCAATTTAAGTAATTGAAATTCATACTGATTTGGTTGAAGTGGTTCAACCTTTGTGTGGCCAAAATCAGTTCCGTGGATTAGGAAAATGTTGCTTTAGTTTTAAAATACACTAGAATGATAAAAGGAATGTAAATCAGCCTGTTTTTCTTTAGTGTCTGGCAAATTGTCTCTAATTTGCAGTGAAGGAGGAAACACAAAAGTTAAATACAAAGAAAATATAACCTGTTTCCTGGCTGTGAGAGAGAATATAATTCAAGAAAAAGTAATTAATATAATTCCAAGGGAAAGGGAAATAGGAAAGGAGAAAGGGGAAAGAGAAAAAAAGAGAATATGTCATAACTGTTAATGGTAGTTTAAGGTTATTCCAGACTGAATAGTTTCAGAGAGACTGAAAGACAGATCAGTCTTTCGAAGGCAACTGAAGTTCACTAGAGTTCTTCATGCCTGGTATAGTGTTCACCAATGGAAACGTTTTTTTCTCAAAACATTTCAAAAACATCATTGGGAATACCTCTTCTGAAGAAAATTAAACTACCATAGTGATGTAGACTGTGACACATGAGACCTAAAGGTTACAAACTCTAAGACCAAGGTGAAGGTACCATAATCACTACATTTATTAGTCCTATACTGTAACAAAAATATCAAGAAATCAATTGAGCAAAGAGTGTTCATCACTTTACATTATTGACTGCAAGTAATTTAAAACACATTGGTTTAAAAAAATTATGAGCTTTTTTGGTAGCAGAAGTTCAAACATCTGCCAGATTAAAAGACTGACCCAGAAAATAAAAGTGAACTGAATGCAAACTGTATGTCTGAATTGGGAAAAAACACATTGATGAGAATGGGAGAAGAGAAGAGAGCTTTCAGAAATTTAAATGTTTGTGCAACTGTAGATGACATTTCTTGGTTCTTAATTCCATCTTCCCTGTGAATGTGCAAGAATTACATTCAGGTGGTCTTTACCAAATGGACTCAGCTCATCCCTTTTTTTAAACATTTACTTTCAAGGGTTTTAGAAATGGAGTATATGGATGTGTAATTTTGGAAGTAATAAGTTTTTAATTGTATGAAATCATTGTAATTGACCATAAATCCCTGAAATCAAGCATATTATTAATAGGCAGGAAATTCAGGACAAATCAAAAATAATATGTACTGAAATAAAAATGGTAGAAAAAAGCTGAAGAGAATATTTAAATTAAGATCACTTTTAAAGTCACTTGCCATCAACTCATTTAAGCAGGCATTTTTTAAAACACTAACCTCCTCTCATATATGTAATAAATTTCATCACTGGGAAAGGGTTCTACTCCTAAGGTTCTATAGATATGAGTAAAATGACTAAGTAAAGATTGAATGGGAAAGCATAAACTATCAGTGAGAGATTCACACCCTTTAGTGAAAATAAAGCAAAATATTTTGTCTTGATCAACATTGCTCTTATCATGTCATTCCCAGAATTTAGATGATATAATACCTTCTGCTTAGATGATGCACAGAACAAGAGCTAAATCAGAAAAAAAACAAAGTCTGCTGCACTACCACAATCATCTATATATTTATCTTATATATATAAATAATATATATAATATGTATGGATAATTCATATGTCCATTATCTTTAAATCTCTGACCTCAAAGGAAAACAGAGATCAGTTTATTTACTGGATATACCATCCTACTCTCAGCATAAGTGAGAAAAATAATGCTTTGGGTTTAGGTTTTTTTGACATACACATAAAATACCTTGTAAAGATCAAACCCCAAAACATATTTGCCTTCCAATGCACACTATATTTCTTTTTTTTTACTCATTCTCTTCTAATCCTTTCACCAGATTTCTCTTATTAAAATATGATGATGCTTCAAGGCTACAAAGCTGCTGAATTCTTTCACTGATTAATAGTAAAATAACATAGTCCTGGATCTGTTCCACTTACTCAAATGGAATAGTAATCTATTCAGGCAGTAATTTCAATGATAACAATGTACTAGTCAGTGAACAAGTTTTATTTCTTTGTAGAAGTCTAGCATAGACTCAGGTACTGATGAAACCTTTCCTCACTTTCAGAATGAAACAGACGTATTCTTATGTGAACCTTTCCCTGATCTCTGCAAAATGGATATTTGTCACACAAAGTATGAATCTGAGAAAGCAAGACCCTTGAACTGTAAACACTGATTTAATTCTCTTTCCTATATACAGTACTACTCCACATCTTGAGAAAGCTGTGTCTGAAACGAGAGTAGCTGCCCTATGCACCTGCCCCTCATATACTTCTTTATTCTTACCTGTACCTTGGCTTTATGGCTTTGAAATTCATGAAACCTCCTGAACTCTGAAACATCTTCCTTATTTTGAGGAAGCAAATGTAATTTTTCTGTGGTTATTTTATTTTTAATATCTGTTTTGAAGTTATCATTCTCCTCTTATGCACAGGATGTGAATCCCTAGTGTGTGGTCTATGAAGATCCTGTGCATATCCATTATTCTCTAATAACATTTTCATGGGAATTGTGCTTGCATCTAAATAAAAAATGAAAATCCTCATTCAGGTTTTAAACATGCTTTTTAAGTCAGATCCAAATGCAGAAGATAAACCTTAATGTGGTACATTAGAACACCTAGGGACATAAACCCAGACTCCATATTGTGTATCTGATCTTATTGGCTTGCCAAGTTCAAGTGAAGCTTGCTTTTTTATGACAAATCCCTTGATACTTTGTTTCTTCAAGCATAAGCTACAAATTTTGCTCTTCAGGAAAGCCTGAGAACATAGGTTATTTCAAAATGTTTTAGAAAAAATGCCTCAAACATTTTGTTTAACATGTCGCTTTCTGAGGGAACCTCTTTGGGATAGTAATACCACCATGCAAATGTAATACTGGAAATTGAGCTAATACAAGTATAACGTGCCTATGATGTTAATTCAAGGTAGTGAAAACGTGAGAGCAAGAGCACCCTGCATCAATGATTCAGACTGTGAGCTTTAGGTGATTTTGACCCTCAAGACATCAAGTCCTGGCTCTTGTGAGAAAGGAGGCAAGGAGGGAATTTGTGTACATTTATAAGTTGAAAAGTGCCCCATGACCCTCCTCTTGGGATTTTTTATACCAAAATATTTGAATCATGCTTGCTGTTGAAAAGGGGCATTGATGATGGAGATTAACAGAGGACTGCTTAGCAGACTCTATCAGCCAACTCCATTATTCCTAACATTGACCAGAAAGTGTCTGAGCAGGGACTGACCTTTCCTCAGCAGCTCCGGCTCCCTGGTTTCTCCTTTGGTGGAGGGGAAAGACATACAGGAAGTTACCTTTCCTGCCCCTGAGCCACAGAAGCAGCTAGCAGTGTTTTTTAACTGCTAAGAAAAGGAAAATACATCAATAAGCAGAAGTGCTGACCCTTTTCCTCTTCTTTACTGCTGGTATTGGTGCGCTACATGTTTTGGTTGTGTTTTTATCTGACTCAGCTGAGACGTACCAGATCAAAACAGTGAGCTATGCTATTTCACATCGGTTAGCAGTAGTTTGCCACTAATGGCGGCTGAAGGGTTAGTTCTCATCAACCCACACAATTTTCCTATTACACAGCAGGCTTTTCCCATCATCTGCTGTGGGGAACTACAGAAGGGAAAGAGGGAGGAGATAGAAAATCCTTCTTGCCTATGCATAATACCTTCAGGGAGATCATTCATATTTAAGGAACCCTTCAATAGTGCCTTATAGAACATGGAAAATGAGAAGAGCAAAAGAAATAAAAAACCCCCAAACTTTTCCTAGGTCTTGATTACATGTTCTTGATGAAAAGCTGGCCAGTACTATGAACAATGTCAAAAACAGCACTTCTGTGGTTAAGGAGAAATTTTCAGACAAAGCACAAGGCCAAAAAGGTGTTCTCAAGCTCCAGAAACTGCATAAGCTGTTCCCCAGAAACAGATAGAAATCAGCGAAGTTCCACTATTAATACAGTGGCCTAGTAAGAAATATTAGCCTATTTTTTGCAGTTCTTGCTTTGGCAAGACTACCGCTAAAACTAAAGATAAAATAGATTCACAGCAGAAAAAATATGGTCCCCTGAGTTAAAAATGTAAAATAATGTGAACTAACAATGGATTATTACACAAGAAGATACAAAATGAGATACATCTTTCCCCTTTACTAGCAAAACCTTTCAAAACATCATCAACCTTTTTTTTTTTTTCCCCTTCTTCTGTTTTTGTCATACAGTAGTTCAGGGTATTATTGTCTAACAACTTGTAATTTACACAACAAAACAAATGTTAGCAGCCGTGTCAGTATCCCATATCTGATAATCAAATGTTTTTGGATCAAGTTAGATTATACAGCTGTGTGATTTGAATAATTAAATATATTTATTTAAATAAACATAAAATAGGTTTGGGGGGATGAAAAGGACAGCTGTAATGTCACTGTATCAAAATAAAATGAGATCATTACCATCATATACTGAAGGAATAGAGGAGGATGAAAACCAACAGTTCAGCCATAATGATTTCATTAGGATATATATGTGGAGAGATGAAAGGGAAAGATCACTAACAGATTGCTAGTGAAACAGAAAGAGTGTGAGAGCAGCTGAATGTGATAATACTTAGAGAAATGAAAGTAAAAATGCTTCAGAAAATAAATATAAACTAAATCTTTTTCTCTGTTTAATGCAGGGCACAAGCAAAAGGTAAAATAACACAATTTGTCAATTCACCTCGGAGTCATTGATCTCGTTTGAGCATTGAGCCTAATGAGGCAAGTAGGAGAAAATTGTAATGGGTCTTGCATGTGCATATTGTTGAGCTTGGATTATTGTGTAGAACTAAATTGTATTTTCTGAAAAAAAGAAGTCTTTCAAATAATAGCAGAATTCTATTACAAATAAGATTATGAATATTATTTTATAATGAAGAATTCATTATCTTCTTTAACTGTAAATAAGTATGCCTTACATTAACCCCAAAATCACACATACCTTTTTTAAAGTAGCTACATATTATTTGTAGATATCAATTCAAATCAGTCGTTGTTTGGTGAACATTTTTTATATAGACAATAAATGAAACTGGACACTTTTCCATCTTCTAAGTAACTGCTTATTATTTAATTTGGTGTTCTGCAGATCTATATGAGATCTATTTTATCATTGGCTAAAACAGCTTCATAAAGATTTAAAATTTTATGTCATACATCTTTACAATGCATTTGGAAATCATCAGTAATGGGACGTACATATAAAGTGAAGGATTCTGTATATATTATTATTGTAAATGCCAAACTCTGGTTTTGTACACATTCATGAACAAAAATGTTAGATTATGTAAACTAAGCAGTGATGTTCTTTATATAGTCAACAGTGTGATTAATACATCTCTTAAAAAGCAAATCAGAAAGCACATTACCTAGTGGGAAGTCACCTAGAGAATATCCAATGGGAAGTGCAGGGATGTTTCTGAGCTGTCCCTGTTTTCTGCAAATTATGCTATTTTTCCCACTAGAGACTGTTTTTTTTTTCTTCAACAGGTCTCTAACCATGAAGTATTTACCATTTGTAACCATGGTTTAAAATGAAAGACGACAGTAATCAATCACTGATCTACAGGCTGAGTGTCAGGGTCTGCCTTCTATCCTTGACATTGCTTGTGACTGGCTTCTGCACCAGTTTCAAGGGGGGGTGGGGGTGTGTGGGAGGGAGCAGCAGAGAGTGAATTTTAAAACAACAAGCAAACAATCAGTTAAGAAACAGATACAGCTGTGTATATCCATGCCCCTATTCATTAGAACTATAAACGTACCTGTTGATTACTTGTAGATCAAGCAGGGCCAGAGCTCATAGTCAAATACTATCACAAAATCGTTCTTGTTTTTTGGCTTCTAGTATGCTTCCTGGAATGTTTCTACCCAAACCAGTGCCCAGTTGCAATCCAGGATGTAATATGGGTTGGCACAGTTTCTGGCAGAAATTATGGACTGGTTCATGTTTTGGGAAGGGAGACAACTGAATACAATATGAACACACAGGATGTAGTACTACTCTAGGGCACAGCCAAACACCTTTCGTGTCCTCGTGCCAGAGTTCAAAACTCTGTGTGTACAAATAAAGAAGTTTCCTACATAAACCAAGTATTGCTAGTAAAAGTTTCCTTTTGTGTAGTCCCAGGCTTTATTCTTTTCAGGACATATTAATTGGGATTAATAGTTACAGCATGATAATATCTCAGGGAACATTTTAAGGCTTTTGTGCATATGTAACTGTAGCTGCATGAATATTCATGTCCAGGATGCCATGGTGTACACTGCTGTACGATCACTGCTAACAATCTCAGTTCCCTTGATATTTCAGAAGCCTATTGTTTCATTTTCTTCAGTTATACTTCTCAAACTATTGCTCAGCGCCAATCAAAATTCTTCAGGAACCTTCAGCATTAACCTTGACAGACCTTTCTTTGGAAGTAGAAAATTAGAAGGTTTGTGTTTATCAGACTCACCTCATACCCACAAGACCTAGAGTGTTTGGTTTTTTTTTTTAAGCAGTACAATGGGAGTGCGGCTAGTCATGCCACCGGGTGTATGCAGACTCTCTAGACTGCTTCTTTTGCACATCTTGTTTGTTCAAATCTCTTTTTTTCCACCTACATTTTCCCTGGCCACTTTGTCATCATGTCAATTACTAACTGACAGTGTGATATGTGTGACATAAATCTAGAAGTATATGCACTTCATTGGCTCTAGTATTTTAAAGTCAAAATGCAGGTATGAGAAAAGCAGCAGCTTGAAAGCAGGATTTTCATCCCCCCATAACTGAAAGGAAAAAAGTCAGAAGCACCTAAAAAATGATTTGTCTTTTCAGATTACTTTTCCTCGTATGAATAGGGAATTACATTCAATAACAAAAAAAAATGTCTGTGACATATTTCTCATGTGACTTTATAGTGCCTATAATTCCTTTATAATTTTACAGTTAAGAGGGAAAAGACACAACAGACTTCCTGTTGAAGATTTTTATTTACATTAATTGAGTTACTTTCATCGATTACTCAGAACTTCTGTCTTACATACTTTATATTAAAAGTAACTGGCTGTGGATTGCTATTATTATTGAGATAAAATCTAAACAGATTAGGTGACAAATGTGCAGCTACATATTGGTGCGTATGAAAAAGCTGATTGATCTATAATCCAGTGGTTACTGAAATCTACCAGCCTCTGTGACCGGTGGATTGGGCTTTTCAAGAGATGTGATCCACAGTGATTTTAATGTGTTGGTAAAACTAAGATTTTAATTTCTTTTTATCCAATACAGAGCGTTCTTTCAATTGGCAGGGCTTTTGGGACTCAATGTGTATAAAATCAAGAGAATTGTAATTTTCTTCACATAGCTAAGTTGTCAAAGGCACAAAACAACAGTGTTCTGGTATTGTCTGCTTAACAAGGGCAACAAAACAAATGAAGATGAGGGCTTGTGCTTTAGCACATAGGAACGTAAGTAACAGCTTACATGGAACAGGGAGCCAGTATTTTTGCCAATAGGAGATGTCAAGGCTTGGGCACCATGCCTGAAATGTTATTATTAGACTGGGAAAACAGAAGTTTACTGAACACGTTACAATCTTGTCTTTATTTTGCTACATGAACATATATTCTACAGTGATGTGAAAAGGCTCTGATAAGGTTTTAAGTATCTTGAAATGATCAGAAATAAACATAACTCATGATCCAAACTGGGAGATCTGGCCAGAAGTGGCAGTACCCTAAGCATGTCAACAACAGCCCATGAAGCATTTGAGCTCAGAATACACCTCATCAAGTAACATTCATATATCTCACAAACCAAGAACTAAATATGCATGGATGTTAGAATTTCAATTTTACCATGTTAGTAACCAGCAGACAATATCTCTCTCAGCTGGTGCCCTGGTTTCAGCTGGGATAAAGTTAATTTTCTTAGTTGTTAATACTGTGCTATGTTTTGGCTATGATATGAGAACAATGTAGACAGCACACTGATGTTTTTAATTGTTGCTGGGTGATGTTTATAATAAATCAAAGACTTTTCAGTTCCTTGGGCCCTGCCAGGCAGAGGGCTGGAGGAGCACAGAAAATTGGGAGGGGACACAGCTAGGACAGGTGACCTGAACCAGCCAAAGAGGTGTTCCATACCATATGACGTGATGCTGAGTATATAAACTGGGGGAAGAAGAAGGAAGGGGGAACATTTGGCATTATGGCGTTTGTCTTCCTGAGTAACCATTACACGTGCTGGAGCCCGGCTCTCCTGGGGATGGCTGAGCACCTGCCTGCCCATGGCGAGTAGTGAGTGAATCCCCTGCTTTACTTTGCTTGCATGCACAGCTTTTGCTTTACCTATTAATTTTTTCTTATCTGAACCCCTGAGTTTTACATTCCTTTTGGATTCTCCTCCCCATCCCTCTGGGTGAGGGGGAGTGAGCAAGCAGCTGCATGGTGTTTGGTTGCCAGCCAGGGTTAACCCACAACAGCAGGGAATGTAGAAATCAAGGATTGTATTTGGAGCTGGAAAAACTGGATTAAAATGAAGAGATAAGAAATATTCTGGTAAAAGTCACAGAATCACAGAATCACAGAAAGCTGAGGACTGGAAGGGATCTCTGGAGATCATCTAAGTCCAACCTGCTGCTAAAGCAATTCACCTAGAGCAGGTTGCACAGGATCATGTCCAGGTGGGTTTTGAATTTCTCCAGAGAAGGAGACTGCACAGCCTCTCTGGGCAGCCTG
>JAVJGJ010000014.1:42328923-42351012 GCA_035590215.1 Microhierax caerulescens
ACCGCTAGCTATAGGCCTCCAGCTAGACTCTGTGCTGCTGACCATAACCCTCTGAGCTCTGCCATTCAACCAGTTCTCAATCCACCTCATTGTCCACTCATCTAACTAACACTTCTTAGGCTTACCTATGAGGATGTTATGGGAGATGGTATCAAAAAGCTTGCTGAGATCAAGGCAGACAACATTCACTGCTTTCACCTCACCTACCCAGCCAATCATCACAGAGGTCTATTAGGTTGGTCAGGTCTGATTACTCCTTGGTGAATCCATGTTGACTGCTCCTGATAACCTTCTTTTCCTCCATGTGCTTAGAGATGACCTCCAGGATGAAGCTGTTCATCACCTTTCCAGGGATGGAGGTGAGGCTGACCAGCCTGTTATTTCCTGGGTCATGCTTCCTGCCCTTTTTGAAGACTGGAGTGACATTGACTTTCTCCCAGTCCTTAGGCACCTCTCTTGTCCTCCATGACCTTTCAAAGATGATGAAGTCATCTAGTCAGTAAGACATACTGTTGTGTTGGACAAGCTAGGATTTGTCTATAGTTGAGAAACATCTATGTGTTACTATTGTGCATTAGGACGTTAAGAATAAGACCTGGGCATGACTACCACTTTACCCTTTCTGAGTAAGAAGAAAGTCTCCTGCAACACTTCCTGACCCATGGCTGTTTGCCAAATCTTACTGCTTTGGGGTCCAGGCATACTCCCAACTGTTTTACATAAACAAACAGCAGCAGTAACTGAGACTGTTGTTCTACAAAGAATGATAGCCCATGTTCAGATTTTCTGCACTGGATTAATATGCTTCACTATCAGCTCAGAATCCATTTGGAAGATATTCGGGGGGGAGGGGAGAGAAGAGTTCAATAGTATTTTAGATAATATTTTTAAAGGAGTATAAAAAACTGGTTTACAATTTTGCCATCTGGCTCATCTTTCCAGAAGGATGCAAGGGTACTACTCCTGACTGCAAAGTCTCCAAATGGCTTAAAGCAAAGCACTAAGGAGAGGCTCTTTTCCAGTTCTACTATTAACCAGGAAAGAATTCCAAAACCCATGACAGGAGCAAAGACACTTAATTTTCTATAATGTTCCTGTAGCCCTTTCCCTTCTTGTTCAAGAACAATCTAAACATTATTGCCCTTCTCAGATTTTTGCAAAGCCAATCACATTGAACAAATGCCTGCAGAAAGTTGAGGTTTGTTGAGGAAGAGGCTTCTTTTGGGGACCTGGAAGGGCTGGCAGTTTTCATTGCTAATAGATGTTTGCTGATTGGTTGTTATATTTTGGCTATAATTTATTGCTGGTTTTACTCTGTGCTTAGGGATTATGGTTTTATTTTTTATTAACTGGTGGCAGGATGCCTGGTATCTTATGTAGATTTTGAAGGACCGTTTCTGCACTGTAAATATGGAAATAATACCTGCTCGTTCACACTGTGCAATACTCTGAGGGAATGCCCATATCAGACTGAAGGGTAGAGGATTCACACATGTGAACTGCAACTAAAAGAGATCATTAAATTAAAGACTCCCTTGGCCCTGATATAACATTCCAAGTCACATCCATGCTGTTCCCATGTTATAATTCTTAGGTATATTAATTGTGAGGGACTTGCTCCCTGTAGGCTATTGAAACTTCAAAATTAGGACCTTAGTCAGGCAAATGTCTTATAGATCTTCAAGGGAATTTTCCCAAGTAGTTTTCTAAGAAAGTTTCTCCCTCATATATGCAACAAATGCAGAAGTATTTCTACATTATAATATATGCATGGTAAGATGAGATACCTGATCTCTCAGCATATCAGTGCAATTCTGCTCACATTGCACATGGCAATTTCCAATTTAATTTTATTAGTTGATAGATGTTTTTCGTTGACATCTAGAGATTAGGGCTGGTTCCTGAAGGTAGAAATTGTTCTATGTCCTTATACTTCGAGTTTAAACACACAAGGTCAAGCCAAGCCTTTACTGAAAGGTCTGTTGATTATGAATACACTTGATATTTTCTTTATTTTACTAACACCTCAAACAATTAAGATAGGAGACAAACATTAAACTCTAACCATCAGTCTTTCCAATTTCATTAAATACAAATAGAATAAACACTCAAAGTGTTTATGGATGGAGCAAACATGTTACGTATAATAAAGGAAGAATGGGGAACAAAAGATGGAAAGAACAGAAAATAATATTGCAAGCACAAAAGAGTCACCATTTCAATCAGATTAAGCCAGTATTCTTTTACTGATGCTTGCCAGCCTCTGGAGTTGTTTTCTGGTTTGACCTTCAATATGCAGACACCAATTCAAGTCAGGGACCTTAATTTTTTTTCCCCAATATTTTGTTATTGTCTCTAACCTTTAACTCTGTCTTTAACTCTGGTTATTTCTGCTATCCAGAACAACTCTGAAGCTTGCTAAAATCTGGGTTCTTAACTCTGTGGGATATTGGACACAGCAATTTACAGACATGTCAAAATGGTACTCTAAAATCCCAGGAGTATGGAAAGTTGGAGTTACACACAACCTCTGTATCCTGTTTCTTTCTCCTTTGTCTTTTCTTGATGAGTGTCTTCTACAATTGTGGGTATAGACGAATGTGCACAGAATCAAAACAATTTCCAGTGAAATACAAAAGGATTGCTTAGGCCCACATATCTATGGGTTACTGAGATAGGCATAGCATCAGACTTTGTTCTCCTTTCCATCCCCCTATCACAAACCTCCAAAAAATAGTTTATGAGGAGAAGAATACAGTGGGTTATTCTGGATTTACATATACCAACACAGCTGTGATGCCATTATGAAAACATACATATTTTAAATTTACCTGGGTAACAGAGAAGATATACCCCTGTAGAAGGAAGCTTGAAACCATACACTGAAAAGTATTCTATATAAAATTATTTCCTAAAAAAGATACATTGATTGTAATTTATTATTTGGACAGCTGTGTGAAGTACCTTTTAATTACTTTTTTGTAGCTAAAGATGCTCCTTAAAATTTGTGATTTGTTATAAAATCAGCAAAGTAAAAGGTCAGAATGACAAACATGCACATGTATATATCCATATACACGAACATATATAACAATTTATTTTTTCTTTCTCACAATTGTAGACATTTTGTTTCCTGCAGACTGCAAGGGGTTTTAATAATCTTCATTTTTGGCTTTGTATATTAAAAATATATCTAAGGATTTTTTTACTAGGATCTTTAACAATTAAAGTCTGAAAAAATACTTGTATAAAAGTTTGCTGATATTTTCATCACTCTTTTTGTACTGCTTCTTTGTTTATGATTTGGTGATGTTGAAATATAATGACCTTAAAGTCTAAGTGACTTTTCCAAGCAGTGAAACTAGTGATTTCATGGGATGACTAAGTTCAAGATTCTATCTCCTTGAAATTTGTTTCCAGGATGTTAACTGCAAAGCAAGTTATATATAGCAGTAAATGCATGCTTAATTTGTGCAGAAATCATGGTGTGATGAATACAATTAAGAGCCTCGGAGGGAATAATTATATTACTGCATAAAGCTGGTGGATCTCAAATTACTTGGTGCCTGGACTTTAAATTGGCCTGCATTCCTGTTGTGAAAGTCATTCATAGTAGTAACAAAACTGCAGTCAGAAATAGCATAGTTTCAAAGTCATATAAGTATATTTACTCATCTGCTGCAAATGACAAAGCCTAGAAAATGGTAGTGACATTTAGAAGTAAATAAACAAAAAGTTAATTCCATTAAAAATATGTGCAATCAATTATGACACTAAAAATATAAGTGTACATCAAAACATGGTTTCATGCAACAACAAATCTTACAGAAATTATAAAATCTTGATTGCATTTTTTTTTATATATACACAAGTAGCACAATGTAGTTCTTACTTGGTCTTTCCAGTCCATCGCAGGTACTTCCAAGTGGCTTTAATAAAGATCTGTAATTGAATTAAAAGACACAAACACAGCATAATTCAAAAATTTTACTAGTAGACAATTGCTTCATATCAGAGGGTCAGATTCCTCACCTAAAGGTGTGTTGTAACCAAGGCCAAGAATTATGGGACTGTATTTTAACAGCTAAACACAATTAAATGGGCTCACATAAAGTTGTATGACCTAAAGTATTATTCATAATATAGACAATTTTGTAGTATTGCACAGCTAGTTGTTCAACTATATATATTTTTTTCCAAGTATTGAGCATCTAGCTATAGTCTTACAAGAGGTCACTTGACTCTGTGACCTAAACCAGGAATTTCTGACCACAGGATGTATCAGCTGCTGCAACCTGTTTTAAGGTTTGAGGCTTTTAAATTTATTCAATTTCTTTCAGCATTTGGGAACCATTTTCTTATTCTTCTACTTCTTTTTATGCTTGTCAGACACACTACAGGAAAAATGAGATTGTGTATGTTGCACTAGAAAAATAACAGCAAATAGTGACTGGTTCTAAGGTCAATAGCTGTAAAATATTATCCAAGGGAGAAAAAAAAAATAAAATACTGAAATCTGAAAAAGTGATTATGATGTGAAAATAAAGGCTATGGGCATTATTCCTGACCTGTGGTAAATTTTCTTTTCCCTGGACAGTATTCTATAAAACTTTTACTTGGAAACAAAACATTATTTACTCTTGATACATTTCTATTTGTTTGAAACAAGGTAATGTTACAGTGTCTGCTTCATCAGGCAGCCGTTTTTATGTGAAAAGATACATGCATAATTTTTAAAAATATTATTTTTAGATGATGGTATGGAAGAGAAATATTAGCAGTCTAGAGGTAAAACTAGAGGTCTGTGTATCCTAAGACATCATGGTAATGCTGGTGACATCATAACGATGAGAATAGAATATGACTCTTAGCAATACCAGGATTTCATAATGGTGTCCACTGCCATTATTCTGAGTGCTTCCCGCATAAAATCAATAGTGAATGAGAAGCTGGGTAAGGACTTCACATTAGAACTTTTCCTTTATCAGGTCAAATTTGTGGTCTGTTTGTATTTCATGTTTATGTATGAGTTTTATTCAAAGCATGTGTTGTGGTAGTGGAAAGCTTGTCCCAATTTTACTGAACTGTTCTTTTAGCACACTTAGAAATTACAAGTATACAGGCACTCCATTGAAAAATTGCTTATTCAGATTATATATATAATAAAGTGCCTTTTCTGTGTGACTATACTGTTTTAGTAAGAGGAACTGTAATAAGTGTAAACAATATGTTTTTCACCAGAATGTTGATGCTTTAGATAATATTTATCATCCCGTCTGAGTGTCGATAGATAACAATGCACATAATGCTACCTTTTGGGGAACTAAAAATACACCTGAATATTTGCTGGCAAAAGTAGAATTGGAAATCTCCAGGAAGAGGGTTTTTTATGTGAATTCATGTGAATTCTCATGAAGAGTCCCATTTAAAATTTTACATTTCAAAAAATTATTTTCATACAGTTAAAAAAAACAGGATGGGGTGGGGCTTGGGGGTAGGGGGTGAGGGGGGAGAGTGATTGATAAAAAGATATGGTTTATTATTTCCATTTACTGAATTTGCCTTAGTCTTACTACCTCCTTTTTTTTCTACTTATATTGTTCCACTCTATTTTGAAGTCTAGTGTTTGAGCCATAACAAAGCTGATTTGCCCTCAGTCCTCACTTCTAGACTTTGAAAGGATTTAATTTAGCTGTTATCCGTGGACACACATTTTTTCCATGTTATTATATAAGCAGGTTTCAGAAACAAGATGTTATGTTAGTGCGTATGCCTTACTCATCAGTATATGCACAAACTATGACCATTCCTACTGCTTCCTTTGGAGTTAACATGAAAGCTGTGACTGAAAAACAGTATGAAATGTTAAGTTCTATTTGATAGCAGCCTATTTTATTCACATCTTTTTCATCTGCTTGTTCTTTGTGCTGGAGAAGATGGCCAATGCAATGTATCATCCACCTTTATGACTATAGTCTCATTCTCTCTCATCCAACATGTTCACAGAGGAAAAAATCTTCAAGCTACAATCCTTAAAGAAAGATAAATCAGAATTAACATGTGCAGCACCTATTTAACCAGTTTTATTCAACACCTTTACATGAATAAAGCTTCCACAACCAATGGGACCACGAGGAAACAATGATCTTCAGATGAGGTGTAGAAGGTACATAACATCACAGGAAAACCATGCTTACAACTAAGAATTAGCTTAAAGTCAAATAGAATAAAAATTACACCCACACATTAGCTACCGTATTGATTACAAGACTACTGTCAACCACTCTTGATAATTCAAAATGAGCAGCAAAAGCTGCTTTAAAATATATTCTAGAGCCTACATTTCTATTTTGCTTTTCTTTTTAAACAAGGTCAACTAGAAGTAAATACCTTCTAATGACTTTTTTTTTTTTTTAAAAAAAAAAAAAGAAGCAAGCATCTCTTAGTGCTTTGTATTATACAAAATCTTTGTATCTCAGTGTAGGATAGTTCTTGCCTTCGTTTCTGAAAGGTGTTCACAGTGCCCAGATGTTAAACCATAGAAATATATTTTCCAACAGTAACATCTGGCTCATTGGCAGTCTCTACTTGTTGATTTGTTGGCTTCACTGCAGTTGTCTTTAGGCTGTGAAATGATTAGGATACTGATGTGATATCTTATTCACTAGAATCCCATTGCTTTTAGCTATTTCATGGTCTCTGTTCTGTAGCATTTCCAAAAAAAAATCTAAATAACAACAAAATTCCTTCTAGAGATCTCTGCATGAGCTGAAAGCAATAGGCAAGAAGTCCAAATGATTTCTCCAAGGATAAGGCAAAATTGAGTACTTTTCAGAACAATCTGGGAAAGGAATGACAAAAAAAGTAAAAGCTAATAGATATTTTATTGCTATAATGTGATTTAGATTTCCAGTATATTACATTTCATTTTTAAGAAATTGTTGATAAATTGCTTTATTTGCCCTCAAACAGGGATGACTTTATTTATACAATGAAAGCTGGGATCTTCCTTATCCCCTGCTACTAGAAATACCCTATAAAATACATGAAGTATTAATACATATAGATTGGATGAAGCTCCACCATCAGGTACCCTATAAACATAATACAAGGTATATCAAATTTTAGAACTGTATGCAACAGGTTTTGAGGAGAGAAGCAAGAGTTGACAAAAAAGTATTAACTACAGTTTAAAGTAAATTGCCAGCCATGTAGGGGTATGGATATGGATTGGGGTTTTGACACAGTCTTCCTTTTGTATATACATCCTTTTATGGTCCCGTGGTTCTTTGAGGCTTAGCTTCAATGAACAGTCTTTTAAATGACTGTTCGATTGTTATCTAATGATTTTATGGAAAATGCTTTGTAATTCACTTAATTTCTGAGATTATACCATGCAATATAATTTCAAAAATGTCATTGGAATTGTCACAGAGCAATCATGTGGCGGGTTTTGTTTGTGGGATGAGAAGAATTTTGTTCCTGCCAGTGATACATAGAAACTTTTTTTACCTTTAAGTACTTTTGCCTAGGTCCCATTTAGCCTATTAACATTCCATTCAGTTCTTTTGTTAATAGACATAAAATGCTGGCATATGAAGACCTGTCTTTGCTTTCTTATCTATAAATATACATAGAAATCATAGACTTAGGTATCAATACTGTCATCTTCCAAATTCTTATAAACTTAATCTTTAGCTTATATTTTGAACAATATATTTTTTTTTCACAGATGGAAAATTAAAAAAAAATCTGTGATTCTTAGACTTCATTTTGGATCCAAAATGCCATCTAGCCATGTATCTACCATATAATAATATGGACGGAGCTAATATAAGTAAAGCAGATGGTAAAAGGTGCCTGCTGACCAAACAGGAGCAGTGGGACTCAACTTGGATGGATCAACCTGTCTGTAATAGATAATCTTAATTGTCATGGTTTACAACAACTGCTTTTGTTGTTACTGTATGCCATTTTGTGCCTGGTAGCAGTATACCTTTCTTTGAAACCTTTAACAAATATTGAAATATTTGGTTTATATTTTTATGTTGAGTTTATACATGTCACCGCCCTACTTAAGAAACTAATGTTTGAGTTATTTTACTTAAAATTAAACATGTATCCTTTTGTGAAGATACAAGACCATTATTTGATATATATCCGATTTGTCTTCTAATTTATGAAAGTATAATGATATTGCATTATTGTTATAAAGTTAATCAAGACTTTAATGGGACAGCTATGTTACTATTGAGTAGGCTTGTTGTTTTTTTTACTATAATGCATGTTTTCAATGAGCTGATTATGCAGTGCAGCAATGAATTCACTAATTAGAAAGTTATTACCTCATCTACAATGTGTAGGAATTCTAGCTTTGTAAGTTGAATTTTAAGATGCTTTCAAATAGAAGATAGAAATAAAATATTTTTTAAACACACATAGATAGTTACAACAGGGTGATTAATCTATGGGCACTTGGTCTGTTTTACTTTCCGGACTTTTTTCACTTGATGATGCATATTTCCATGTACACAAAGTAATACCATAGTCCTGTATTACCATAATACTGTCATGTAACACATCTGTGACTTGACAACTTCTTTTACTTGTTTTGCATAGGCATGAGAAGCTCATGCCAGGGACCAAGAAAAATCGTTGGTTTTGGTTTGAACAAGACGATAATTTGTTACACATTTTTAGCCTTGTTTCTGCTTTGAATTTTACATGAGAATTGAAATCATATTTCCTCTCAGAGCAAAAGCAGGAAAGAGCATATGATTAAGAAAAAAGAAATGTATGTGATATTAGGAAGTCCAATGCTGACCATATTAAAAGTGATGATTTTTTTTTTATTTACCTTTAATTAGAATGATAATTGAATCTTGGTTATCAACAAACAAATTTGCTTCATATTAAATGAAAAGAATATCTTCAACCAGAAATTGAATTTAAGTGATATTCTGCTTATAATCTGAAGCTTCTAGTTTAAAAATTATTCATATAACTCATTCTTCCTCGATTATCTCACCATACACATCAAAGATCTAAAAATTCATAATAACATTCCAGGCACAAAATTGTGAATAGATTAAAAATAAATTCTACATTAGACTTAACAAGGTATAGTATCATGAGAGCTTGACAGAAAAGGTCTTAAGTCTTTAATTTTGTCCAGGCTCTAGCACCACTGAAATCATTATAAGTGAGACCTACCTGGTTAAGTGTTTACAATTTAGCACCTGAAATACCTAAAATATTAAGTGCTTCACTGTCAGTTCTGGATGCAGCCTGAAGATGAGATCCAGTCTCTGCTCTATTTCTAGTTTTTATTGAATTGACATGTAATGCAAAGTGCATGAAAACATCATGAAGAAAAAGAAATTATTAGGGCATGCCTCCTTTACAGCTTAATGACTGAAAATTAGGATACTGATTCTTTCTCTTATTCTCTAGATGCAATGTGATAGATAGAACACAGACATCTAACAAAAATATAGCATAAAACTAAAAGAATACTGCCACAGCTAGGCTGACAGTATGAGCCTAGAGAAAAATGGGTATCAGTAAGCTGTTTGCAAAATACTGATTTAAAGAAGCTTGCAGCTGTGAGCAAAGCATTATCATCTGGTACCATTTGCCTCTTCCTGTGTTGAGGTTAGTATGACTTTACTAATGAAGAACACAGAAATACAATCATAACAGCTATATTTCATCTCTTATCAAATTACTTAAAGAAACAGCATCCTCTTCTTTTTATTTTTCCTCTTCAGACACAGAGGTGAAGAAAAAAATTGCTTTTATGAGTAGAGTGGGACTCACTTCCAGATTGTAGACACCTAAATATCAATGCATAAATGTAGATCTTCATATCTGAACAAGGTACTCAAAAGTCTGTGATAAGTAACACAGATCTACCTAGGCATGAAAAGCCTTTGGACAACTATTTAACCCACCTTGAAATAGACCTATACATTTATTCTTCTTTAGGGTCCTATTTAGGAATAGCATTCAGGTATTTGTGCCATTTGTGGTACCTGAAATATCTGTATGAAGTAGGCAAATAAGAGCAAATCTACATGAAATCTGAGTCGTTGAAGACCTCTAGTTTTGGGTCAAATGGGATATATTAGAATTTTTTGTCATATAGAATAGATATAGTATGTGCCAGATTTTCTTACAAGCATGAGCTCACAGTAGATTAAGAAGTCCTTTGTATCAGCAATGACCAGTCAATTGCTCATTCAATTACAGCAAGTTAACTAAGAAGGCAGATTTTAGATCTACATAGATCTAAATTCCATAAAGAATATGATAAAGCATCAAGACCATTTTTACTAAAGTGTCCTGTATGTGTGCAGTATCTCTATTACTTGCATTACAAGAGTACAATTTATATAGGCACAAGCACTAGGAATTACAGTGCTGCAGGTTATGTGTAGTTTTGATTTATTGAAATCTCTAAGACTTAAGCTGTTTTGCAGGTTCTTACAAATGCCAGAATAAAAATGGGAAAAGGTATCACTGGGCTCTAAGGTCTAGCACTAGTACTTGATATACTTGATACAATGCCACCTAAGAAACTTCCATTAGCATGCACTCTGAATTAGGAAGCAAAATTTTGGGGGAGGGGAGGGAACCTTCCCTGTTTTTTCTTCTAATGTCAAACCGCATATAGCTGGGAATTCCTAAATCACCCACCATGTCTTGCATCATAAAACCAAGAAAACCCCCAAACTTTTGGCACATCCTTTGCTTTTCTGGGTGGTATATTTGCAGGGGGAGGTTGGTTGGTTTGTCTGTTTGGGCAAGAAGCTAGATGTGAGTCATACAGCTCAAAGGACTTGCTGTCTCGTTTTGGCAGACAGCAGCAGCCCGGCACTGCTGTTTGTTAGACGATGTTATTATAACGGACATTACTCCGGTGAATTTGGCAAGCAGAGCAAGTTGAGAGATGCTGCTCTATCTTTTGGCACCAGCATGCAGCTAGATTTACAGTCCCCAATATCTCTGTTTCTTCTCCCTCTGCCCTCCACTTTCCTCTTCTTTCCCCCACCCCCCACCCCTTCACCCCCCATTATTATTACAATCACAAATTAAGATGATTTGGATCCATGGTCCCAATCTAAACTTCTCTCATCCCTCACAAATGAACAGTATGCTTGATCCTGAGCCCTGGGAAGGGCTGCTCAACACAGTTCAATACTTTTCTAACGGAGTCTGAAGGGAATAGAGCCTCTTCTGCTCCTGTGACTGATTCAGGAGCATCCTGTTTATCCCGGGTTTCATCCTGGCATCTCTTTGGATACATAAATAAAATATTAGACAAAAAAAAGGTTCAGACTCTTATGATCACGTTTCAGGCAGATTAACTTTTTCGGGTTTTTTTACTATAATAAAATACATACTTCCAAATTTTAACAAAATTATTTGTCACTTTTGCCTCTTTCTTTTTTATTTCCCTCAAACACTCTTCATCAAAAGCAAGTAGACAGAATATTTGAAATAAAAAAAAAGGACTAAAAAAAAAAAAGGCATGGTATCTTTCACTCATTACATGCTTATTTTTCCCTTGTAACTATAACTGTGATGAATGTAAACTGTGTACTTGTAAACTTCTGAAAAAAATAAAGCCTCTGTGTATATATTCTTAGTGAATTTATACTATGGGATCTGGGATTTTCTCATTTCCAAATTAGACATCATTAAGGAACATCATTATTCAGACCTAACGTATGTTTCCAGTTGAAGCACCTGCAAAAATTTGTCATGCAAAGGCCCCTCAGAGAGAGAGAAAAAAAAAAGTATTTTAGCTGTTTCAGATGAGGAAGAGTTTCAGTGACATATGAGAGAGTACTGAACTTTCTTATTTTCATTCCCTCCTTCAATTTCTTACATAAGAGATAAAGTTACAAAATTTTATCGAAACAATGACTGGCCAAAGGCATATTCTCAAAAGCAAATTGTAATAGAAACAGCAGGTGATAAATGAACTTAGTGCTCGCACAGATTTCAGTCCTTAAATATTCCACATTTATTGTTAAAAGCATTGTGCATTTCATACAGCAACAAAACTGCCCCTAAAACTCAATAACAGAAGACAAATCATTCTAATTTTGTATGCCCCAGAATCAAGAAATCTATGTTAGATTTCTCATTTTATCCACATACACACGTGAGAACATATGAGTGATTGAGGTGGAAAAGTTAGATACAACTGGATGAGACATAATACCACATATCAAAATAAATCTTTGGCTTTTTTGGAAGGTTCTGTCTTTCACATTCCTTATTGAACCTTTATGATTATGTTGATAATATGAAGGATTTTATGCAAAAGAATTTTTTTCTGAAAGATGATTTTCTTGCAGTGTGTGGTTTTAGTTACATTATCTGTTGGACACTTGAACCTACTTCCAAATAAGAACTAGGTCTATAGGATCTACAAGGCAAGGAAACATTTTAAGGGAGTTCATAGTTAAGGAACTTGGTGTTTACCCAGTATGAGAAAATGAGAGAGCTTTGCAGGCTCTGGTATTAAGCAGCAGCTCTTATGGAATATAGAAGTAACCAGGCACCTAAAAGGGCTATATTTTTTTGCTTGTTTGTTCTTTAAGGTTATGTCCTTAAACAAGTATTTTATTGGTGTTAAACCTTCTATCATGTTCTGTTACTCAGCAGTTGGTGCAATCTTTTCCCTGGAGCAGAGGTATAAAAGAGGCAGTCACCTGGAATATAGGTGTGTTTCAATGAATCATGATGTTTTATCTCCAATATTAATTATAAAGAAATACCGTGTCCATGAAAAATAAATCTTTTATCAAAAATTATTTTTTAAAAATCACAATTCTGTACAGTGTAGAAAAAAAAATAAGCAAGCAGTTTATCACAAAGAATGGCAAATGCTGTCAGATTTCACAGTTTTGTGATCCCACTGTATGCAGTTAGCTGAACTGAGTATTTAATGCCCAGAGTTCCTGTGGCTTCATTTTCCTCTCAGGTGTTTAGGCAATTCAGACTGACTGAAGGCATTTAGATGGAATCTGTCTGGATTTAAATGTAACTCAACTGGACCAAGGACCAAGAGCTACAGCAGAGCTTCACACCATGCACAGTTATTCTACAACTGACATTAGAGGATCATGAAAGTATGCCTGAGATAGAAAAGATTATGTTGAAAAGCATCCAAAGAGTATTATGTTTTTCTCTTCTGGGAAGAATGGGTTCTCTAAAATATTGGATAGCCTCCACTAAAACAGCAGAGGAACCAATCTAGGAAATTACAGAACAGCAAGTTTAAATTCAATAGCTAGTGAAATGCTAGAACATTTATTAAAGCAGTCAGTGTGTAAGCACCTAGAGGAAAGCAAGGTGATAAAAAGTGGGCATCATGCAGTAGTCACAGAGAAATCATGCCAACCTAGCTATGTCTTACTTTTATAAGCCTTAGTAAATTAAGAAAATGTTGGCAACACACAGCAGATCTCAAGCTAAAATCCTACACAGTATTCTCAAATGGTGGTTGAAATACACAAGGAGGTTGAAATATTGCATTATGAGCACACTATCAAGATCAAAACTGACATTAAAAAAATTACACTGTATTTCAAGATGGAAGGACCAATGATGGAATAATTTTCTCAGAACAATTGTGATTTTATATATATATATATTCTGTAATTCTTTTCAAAATTTTCCAATTTTCCTCATTATTTACTGGTCACTGGAGAGTCTGTGTTTTTGTGTTTGATAGGAACTCCTTATACATACAAGTATTTGTCGTTTGCTTGAGGTAAACAAAAATAAAAACTTAATCTTTATCTTCAGTTTCCTCTCACCTGGAAGACAAATATCTATCATTCACATTGTACGGAGAACAGAGGCAAAATCAACTCACAAATTGCTTTGTATTATTTCTGTCACAGGAACAGGACACTTGCCCAGGCCACTGCCACTTCATGCAGCAAGTACAAAGGATAGTTTTCACATGGAATCAAATAAGAGTGTAGGAAAAAAAAATCTCTTGGCCTCACTCTTGGTTGTGTAAGAATTGGAAAGGTTTTTCACAGTTTAAATAAAGAGAGGTAAAGGATGTACAGCCCTTGGACACTCTGGGACTGATAAAACATACAGTTGTGTCTTGCAGCTCACCTCCTTTGTGATGCTCTCCAACAGCTGCACCAAGTTTCTAGAAATAAGAATTTAGTGAAGAGACAATCCAGATCTCTACACACAGCTGACAAGTTTTATTAGTTCTGCATATGCCAGACCTAAGCTGAGCCATTTATTCCACACCTGTTCATTTACACTTACATACTGGGCATTTTATTCAGTTGAGTAGGCATATAGCTCAGTCTTAGCCCTATGCCAATCTAATAAACTATCCCATCAAAGTACTCAAAAACACTATGTAGAGACAACCATTATGCCAGGTAAAATCTAGCATAAAACTGAGAAGACCAATCCCAAGCTGGAGGTAATACCGCTAGCTAGAAGGCAGCCTTCTTTTCCTCTGCTTCTGTATGCTACAGGTGCCAGAAGGCATATTAGTTTTCATATAGTTCTAGGCCTGACCTGTCTCTATGTGTTAAACTCAAACTGTGCTGAAGTTAATTTCCAGACACTAGATGACTGCAGAATGTAGGAGTCAAGAGAGACTCAGTAAAAGGCACTGGATTTATGCAATTTAACTTTGGACTACAGGGTAAGATTCCCTCCCAAACTGTAAACAAGTTTGTTTACATACAGGTATCTAAATGGTGGTGACCACGCATGGAATATGCATTCGTTACCATCAATGGAGATACAGTGCAATCAACGTAGTCTGCAGAGTGCAGACTAAAGCAATGGCCCATAGGTAGTTAAGTATCTCTCCCAACCCTATTAACTAAAATGAGTACTAGCCAATTCAGGAGTAACAACTGAAACTAATCTAGGATAGAAACGGCACTAAAATGTCTGTGCTTGGACAATAAAATTTCTTCCCTTACAGGGTAGCAGACTATAACGAAGGCTTAGAACTAGAGCCATCAGGTGGACATTACATCCAGAACCCTACATATGTGTGTCTGCAATCTGGTTTCTCACACTTACATACAGGCTCGATTCAGTATTACAACAGTAATAGCAGTTGAGATTCTCTAGACCTTCCATCTGGCCTATAGCTACCATATCTGAAGGCAACTGGTTTTCTAGGTTGTGTGTCACATCTGTGAACTGTTGTCTCAGATACCCTACAGTGTCTCAACTGGAAAGAGTCCTTTCCGCATGCAAATGAGTCAAGCCAGATATATCTTCATGTAAGTTCACCTATACTCCAAGGAAATAAATAGGCACTCCAGGGTACAATTTGTCTCTTCTCAGTTAGACATCTAAATACATCAAACAAATTGTACTTCGGTATTCCCTATTTCTTTCCACTTAGAACTTATTTTTATCACATTCCTCAGAGCTTCATAGCAGTGCTTTTAATGCAGTACTCCCCACTCACCTTTGCCTCAGAAAATGCAAAGTTTGCTACAGGCTATAATACATTTGGTTTCTGAACTGACAGTTTAGAAACACTAGCTTTTCAGAGCTGGTTTGGGCATCCATCCAGCAGTTCATCACATGGTATAGATGTACCTGACCCGCTGAAGGTATTTGGTATTCAGATCATTTAATCACATTTTGTTTTAAGTAAATTAGCCCACTGGTCCCTCACATGTTATATCCATTACCTAGATTCATCTTGTGATGTTAGTGCTGTTAAATTGCCAGTAGCTGCTCTTATTCTCTTTGAGGTTATTAGGACTTAGACAGCAATTAAGCAACATGTCGACTGTGCTAGTGTTTCAATATATAGTATAAGAGTTTATAAGAAGATGGAGTGTAGCTCCGGTCTAACAAAGCATGTGGCTACATATGCTGTTGTAGATGCCAGTATATGAAATCATTTTTCAAGGACTATATTGTAAATAAGGTAGAATATGACCTGACAAAACTTTGTAGAATGTGATGCAAATATTCTGTTCTAAATTTTGCAATGAAAATTGATTCATTAGGCAATTAGGACCAAAATCAGTGCCATTTACATGTCTCCTCAGGTAAAGCCCATTCTTTTTCATCTCTTTAGGTGACACAATTATCACATCAAAAGCATGATTCTGCATTAGGAGAAGCTCTAATGCCACGAGCTTGTTTCAAATGAAGGCGGTGGATAGAAAAGTTGAGTTAGTGAGGGTACAGCCAGGGAAACTGGACTGGATGATAGGAAATGTTTGTAATGAAGTTGATAGCTAGATTGGGGGCAGGGAAGGTGGGGAATATCTAGGAAACTGAACAGTCAATGAGAGTTTGATGAAGCTGGAAAAATATTTTGGAGATAATTGGGTGCCCTGAGAGAGAAGCTATGAATCACTGTATTTGGGAGGAGTTAGAATCATAGAACCATAGAATCATTTAGGTTGGAAAAGACCTTTAAGATCATTGAGTCCAACCACTAACCTAACACTGCCAAGTCTACTATTAAACCATGTCCCAAAACGCCGCATCTATACATCTTTTAAATACCTCCAGGGATGAGGACTCAACCACTTCCCTGGGCAGCCTGTTCCAGTGCTTGACATCCATTTCCATGAAGAAATGTTCCTAATATCCAATCTAAACCTCCCCTGGCACAACTTGACAACATTTCCTCTTGTCCTATCACTTGTTACTGGGGAGAAGAGACCAACACCCACCTTGCTACAACCTCCTTTCAGTTAGTTGTAGAGGGCAATAAAGTTTCTCCTGAGACTCCTTTTCTTCAGACTAAACAACCTCGTTTCCCTCAGCCACTCCTTATAAGACTTATTCTCTATACCCTTCACCAGTTTCGTTGCTTTTCTTTGGATGTGGTCCAGCACCTCAGAGAGTTTTTCAAAGTTATTCAAAGAGTTATTCAAAAGGAGCAAGGATAAGCAAGAAAGTTTGTGGCACTTGGATGGAAGATGAGGAGAACTGACAGGGTTCTGTAATAACAAATTTGTGGGGTGAGAATAAAATATCACTTTACGGAAAGAAATAATAAGCTATTCAGAATGTGGGACCAGTTAGGTCTCATAAAGTATTTAATTTAATTTAACTTAATTTAATGTCATTTCATTTCATTTCATTTGTTTTTGTCTTGGTTTAATGTTATTTCTTTTTTTGCTGTCCCCTTTTCTACTGTTCATCTGTTTATTTCTCTAGATTCAATGTGGGTGGCACAGAAAGAGCATTTGTTGGTGACCTATGTCACCATAAGCGCAGTTGCTTTAGCAGCCAACCATGTCCTTGAAACTGGACATTACATACTGTCCAGCCTGTGGCAGTGCAGACTCTACAGTTGTATATCTATCACATAACTTTGTAAATATACTGCAACCTACCTTAAAGAAGTATTTGGTCAGTGATTTCAAGGGTGGTTGTTCCTTTACTGTGAACCCTCATTAGTTATGAGCAAAAAGTCATAGTAAGTTTGAGTGGTATTTGATAGTCTGTGCTCTGATCATTTTGGCACATTGAGGTTCACTGTTGCTAATTGGATAAACCAGTGTTTAACTTTTAATTGACAGGGAAATATTAATTGAATATTCAAAGAGTAAGAATGAAAAAGTAAACTTGACTGTGCAAATACAAAACACATTTAACATGTTCAGCAAATGCTTTGCAGTTCCATCAGCTCTTCCATAAATTTAGTCATGTGGTAGTTCATAACTGCATGATTCAGTTGCCTAACCATCTGAGATTGCTAATGTCCTACCTCTATTTTAGCTGCCATTTTGGAAGGGTACAGGTTCTCTGCAGGTACTGTGTCATATCTGCCAAGACTACATGGATTTTTAATAGAAAAAAAATTTGCTGTGATTAATATAGTCTCTTAGAGCTTTTAAAGGAATAAAAGGGGAATAAATCCACTCATAAAAATGCTGACATAGATATAGGTTGCTATTAAGTTTGTAGTTCATTATTAACTATATGATATCTAGCATTCTCTTGAAAGTGACTAAACCTTGTAATATGCAATTTTGACTTTACTCATGTATTAACAGCTTATTCAATAATATGTATTTGTCCAACAAACTATAGTACATCATTGGTGGTGATGTAGGTTTGGATTCTGACAATACCTTCATGACAGTAAGATGAAAATAAATAATATTAATTTGGACTAATAATTTCTCTGGCATTGAATTATACTATTTTTCTCTATTTAAAAAAGTCATTAAGAAAACTCACACTTGTGGGAAGAGATTAAACTCAACTAAATTGAGCCATCTGAAATTTATGTGTGTAGCCTAAGCTACTTTTTCTGGCTCTCTCTGCCATCAATGGAGAGCCATTCTTCTCATCTCTTTTAGAACCAAACTTGTGCTCTGGAGGACGTTCTAGATGACCAACTCACACTAACTTTTAGACAGACAAACTGAATGACAGAAATATCATACTGAATGTCCGTATTCTTCTCTGTAAGACTCTGGAAAGAAATCTATATCCACAGATCTGTATCACTAACTTTAGGTCCTTGTATCTCACTAACTTTAGGGTGCTGTGCAGTACAGATTGAAAGAATGTTTTCATTCATCTATACTTCTTTCACATACAGCAGACTACAAGGAGAATATTTTGTAAGGGGAAGGTTTAGTGAAATGAGGGGGGTCTAAGGAAAGGAAAGGTTGTAAAGAAATTATTAGTGTGATGTGTTTAGACTACAAAGGGATACAAGAGAAAGAGGAAGCTGTCATTCTTAGGAAAAAAGGGCTAGGACATATGGTGTTTTCACTGTAATAATGACGAAAACATCTTGAAGAAGAATAAAAGCTCTATACATATGTAGCTGTATATATGTAGGTATATACACACACATACATACCATTACCTATATATATAAAATATACTGTATATGTAATTTATATTTTTTTCTTTGTGATATTATTTTAAGTATGTCAGGTGTTTAATGACTTTGTTTTATAGTGAAATATAATTATCATGATATGGAGGTCAGCAAAGACCACATAAATACAAAGTTCAGAAACAAGTACTCTTACTGGAATAAAGTTCAGACAATGCCGTTGCTAGTAAGTAAGTCCACATTGTGGCTGTCAAATAAATGGTCTATTGTGAATATAGGTGTTGAATTTCTCTCTTATAAGTTGTCAGTGCACACTGGTTTACTGTCAGAGTTTTACATATGGAACTGCACAAAAGAGGATTTTTTTTACACCGCTTAAAATATGCTTAAAATAAAAAATGAGATCTTGAGGCTAATAAGCCTTTAGTTTGTGTGTTAGTATCATAGACCCCAGTATTTTTTGTCCAACGATACATAATGTATAAATAATGTTTTCTGTAGTAAATCAGGGTGCAGACTGTTCTTAGAAGCTGACCTGTTATTTCAGCACTATATATATATATAAAAAAGACACTATTTAATATACTCAAAGATAAGAAAAGAAATTTTTATAGCCAACCTTCACAGGGCTCCAAAACAATCTTTAAGTCCCATGCAAATAGACTTACTTAATGCAATCACACAATAAGTTGTCTTTTCTTAGAAGAAAGCAAAGAGAGTTGTCACAACTGAAAAAGAGAGAGATTGGACTACTTGGCAAATACACTTCTAATAATAGGGATATACTGGACCTCAGATTTAGCACATAAAAATGAGAGGTGCTGATACATAAAAACGTATTTGAGAAGATAAAAAAGATATATTTGTAACTCTTCAAGAAAAATGGGTCTCACTTAAACTGAGGATTTGCATATCTCCTCTTCTATTAGACACCTAAAATAACTGTGCTGCCTAAGTCCAGAAAAGGAAGTGATCAGAAATAGTTACTGTGGTCACTGCTGTTTGCTTTACCTATGGACCCTCTAGCAACAATTAGAGACAAAAAAGAATAAGGATGAATGAGAGTTCAACCATAGGATTGGTTTTCATGTTAAGTGTTCAGACAGATGTTTGAATAGATATTCAACAAGAGATCACAAAAAGTTTTAAAACTATTGTGTAGCATTCTGGCCTAGAATGGCAAAACCTTATGGAATGGATAAGGAAAGAAATATCTTGGTTGGGTAAAACAGTTGCAAGTAAAACAAATTAACTTAAAAAATTTATTTATTTTCATTTCAAGTTTTCTATTACCATTATCCCATAGTGTTAGAAACTTCAAGATCCCCATTATCTTTATCCCATAGTGTTAGAGACTAAGACTGAGCCTGTTAATGTTGTAACTCTCCTTCAAAATGAGAGGTTTGGGACTACTATCAACTTAGGTAAAAACATAAAATAGTGGACGAATCCTTGAACAAGGTACAGATTGATATCTTATGAGATTAAGAAAGTAAATTAGTTCTTAGAGATGTAATGGAGAAAGACAGTTGCAGCCCTTCCCCACAAAAAAGATCACTACTTTACTCAGGTTATCCTCAGATTCCTAAGAAAACATTAGAAGTTCCTGTACTAATTCTTTTCTCTGATAAACATATTATTAGAAATTAGTTTTCTTTCTTTTAAGTTATCAAACATGGTTTATGTTTTGCCTCTCTTTTTTGGGAAAATCATTTCTCAGTTCCTAGAGAGGCAAGGTTTGATTTGGCAAGAATAATAATGGTTTCTACATGTATGTCAGCCAGAAAAGGAAGGTCAAAGAAACCATACCCGCCTGACGAACAAGACAGACCAACTGGCAATAATGGACGAGGAGAAGGCTGAGGTATTCAGTGAGGAATTTCAATTTTTTGCCTCAGTCTTCATTGGCAATGTCTCTTCCCACACCTCTTGAGTGGATGGAATGCAAGGCAGAGACTGGGGGAACACAGTCCCTCCCACTGTAAAAGAAGATCAGATTCATGACCACCTCAGGAACCTGAACATACATAGATCTATGGAACCTATTGAGATGCACCCCAGAGTCCTGAGAAAATAAGTTGTTGCAGTTGCCAAGCAACTCTCCATATCTGAAAAATCATGGCAGTCAGGTGAAATCCCCAGTGACTGGAAAAAGAGAAAAACTGCATCCATTTTTAAAAAGGTTAGGAAGAACCCTGATGTCCTGGTATAACTCCAGCTGGTAATCCAGCACCACACAGCCACTCACTCACTCCCCTCACCCAGAGGAATGGGGAGGAGAATCGGAAAGGAATGTAAAACTTGAGGGTTAAGAACAATTTAATAATTGAAATAAAATTAAAATGAAACCCCGATAATAATAATAATAGCAGTAACAATTATAATGAAAAGGGGTAAGAAGCGGGGAGGAACAAAATACAAAGGAAAAGGAGGAAAGGAAACAAGTGACACACCCGCTGACCAATACCCAGCGAGTCCCTGAGCAATGATTGGCAGGCCTGGCCTATGCCCCCCCCCCTCCCCCCCCATACTGAGTATGGGTCCCATGGTATGGAATACCTTATTGGCTAGTTTGGAAACTGAGCTGGCTGTGACCCCTCTAATTTCTTGTGCCAGCCCTCTGGCTGGCAGGGCCTGAAGAACTGAAAAGTCCTTGATGTAGTACAAACATGACCCAGCAACAACCAAACCCATCCGTGTGCTGTCAGCGTTGTTTTCACACCAAATCCAAAACACAGCCCTGCACCAGGTACTGAGAAGGAAATTAACTCTGTCCCAGCTGAAACCAGGACAGGTGGGAACTGCCAGCCTGTCAGCCTCACCTCTGTGCCTGACAAGATCATGGAACAGATCCTCCCAGAAGCTGTGGTAAAGGCACATGGAAGACGGGGACGTGATTAAAGAGAGCCAGCATGACTTCACTGACGGCAAGTCCTGCGTGACCAATCTAGTGGCCTTCTGTGGTGGAGGGACTATATCAGTGGACAAGGGAAGAGCTATGTATATCATTAATCCAGACTTCTGTAAGGACTTTGACACAGTCCCCCACAACACCCTTCACTCTAAATGGGAAAGATGTGATGGGAGGACTGTTCAGTGGATGGTTGCATCCAGAGGCTAGTGGTCAATGCCTTAATGTCCAGATGACTGGTGAGAAATGGCGTCCCTCAGGGGTCTGTGTTCATACCAGTACTGTTTAATATCTTCATCAATGACATAGACAGTGGGATTGAGAGGAT
>JAVJGJ010000014.1:42351901-42370903 GCA_035590215.1 Microhierax caerulescens
GGAAATTTCTTTTTTAGCTTGCCTATCTCTGAAAATGTCACCAGTCATAATGGCTTCATGTTGTGTTAAATGCACAACAAGAGCATGCTATATCCCAAACATGAAAAAAACCATTTGACAATCCTGAAAAACTTTCATATTGACAATATCTTTGAATTATAAAACATATACTCAGTATTATGAAAATCAGTATGTCACTAATACCACTTTGAACAACCATTCCTAAAACTTACATGTAAGTAACATGTAAACCATTTGCATAAATAAAAAAAAGATGATTAAGAGTGCTTGAAAATGAAGACTGGGACTATTCCATTGGAAATATAGAACTTGAAAAAAGAAAGAAGAGAGAAAGAAAGTTTTCTTTCTGACCTTTTCTCTATGTAGTTTATGTGAATGAAGTTTATGAATAGTGTATAGATGCTGTGTATTTAGACCCGTATATATTCTACAGAGACATAGGAGAAAAGGTCTCTCCACATTTAGCCTCCTTTGTTTAAATACAAAGTCCCAAATACTTTTGATGGCACTACATAGAATAATAACCTAGTTAGTTGATGATAGTGTCCACTTAGACCTCTTATTATTCCAGCTAAGTGCTGGTCTTAAAGAAGGTGACTTTATGAGAAGCAAAGAATGCATTTTCTTCTATTAGGTACTAAATGTTTAAGTGTGTGAGCAATTATCCACAAGCTCCACTCTTTCAGGGACCTGACATGCTAACACATCCTTTGTAATAAAGCAATTCCACAAATCCAGATTGTTACTGAAAAATTGAGACTATTATCTAAACCCAAATATCCCTTCATACTCAAAACCAAGTCTGACAACCAAGCAAGCATGAGGCTTTGTAGACATTCTCTCAGTATTAATAAATAAATGCAGAATATACCACTAGGTGATTTCTCTCTTCCTTGACAGTACATTCCATAAAATGTAGGTACTTTTTTTTGCTGTTGAAATTCTTCCTTATAGCTTATCCTTATAACCTCAAAATGGCTGGATTATTTCTAGTTACAAATGAAATGAGTTGGGTTGTATATAATAAAGGCAAAATGAAGTGCACGCTCTCTTCTGTAAGTTATATGTAGCAGTGCATTGGGTATTTGTTAATGTGTACCATCCACTACACAACTTGGGTGTTGGTGTTTTGATAACTCAAGTTCCTTTTGTAAAATGAACATAGTCATAACATCTTCTTTAGAAAACACCAGCCTCGTTTTAAGTGCCATGGAGTTATCTGCCTGTCATACCTGCTGTAGAAATTGCAACCCTGAGATAACAGCACTCTCTGTACACTCATACACTGGTAATACATACAATTATTTGAGATTCTGTGCTGCAAGCAAACAGCAAAACACAATAACTGCTGACAAACACAAGACCCTATTCCACACATACAGTAAAAGACAAATTATCTGGAGATGGAAAGTAAAGCTGAAACCACATCCTGCAGCACTGGTGCAATGCAGCTCAAATATAGAAGGAAAAGGAACTTAAACTGTCTGCCTGGGGAAAACATTCTCATTTGATAGCTCAGTAGAGGTCTGAAGCACCTATACTGACAGAATGTAACAGTATATAGTCAATAATGATATTAGTGATGAGAAAATGTAGAATTTTTATTGACTGCAATAGTGCTTAAACCTATAAATTGCTGAATATCTGCTGCTGCTTCACAAAACCACAGTATGACACAAATGCTTACATTGTAGAAACACTAGAAATTTCCTTTACTTCAAAAGTTGTTAGTGATTGTAGAGTGTTTAGAGACTGGTTAAAGGGAAAAACCCAAAACCCTCAAACATTAATAGGCAACTGAATTAAAGAAATGCATTGTCAGTGTGTAGGTGATTTCAGTGAAGAGTTAAAGGACAATTCTTAATTATAAAGGGACATATAGTATGTATGTAGTATGCAAAATTAAGAAAACACGAGTCAGCTATTGATCATGGTTGCTTTCACCATAAAATGTATATTAGATATTACTATTTAATTTGGACTGCTACTGATGATGGCAAAGGGTCACAACAGCATCAGAAAATCTGTTTGTCAACAAATATACCAGGAGAAGAGCAGGAAGGGCAGTGTAGGGAACACTTACAGATTCTGTATTTTTATTATGAAACAGAATCTCACAGTGCCAATTATTGTTGGTTCAAGGACAAACACTGTGCAAAGAAACTGGGACATACAGAGAAAAGACGTACAGGTCAGTGCAAAAAGCACCTCATGGGGACAATACCTGAGAATTCCAGAATCATCAGCTTGCAGACAACAGCACAGTGTCCATAGAGAATACCTTAACATCTCTACAGCTGTTTAATTTAGAAGTTATTATTTGAGCTCCTTTGCAAGTGAAAGCAATGCAATATAAAACTGAGCTTGATCCAGAGTCTGCTGCTTCTGTAATCTCACGGCAGGTTTGTCAGAGGCTACTTAAGAAGGTGAAATTGAAGAAAACTTCAGTGTTTCTAAAACATATACTAGGAAAATCCTCATTCCCCTGAGTGTTGTAATAGTGAAGGTAACATATAACTGTAAACAACATATGTTAAATCCTTATGTTGTGAAACGAGGAGGTCATGCATTATTTGGTAGAGGATGGCTGAGAGAGATTCAGTTGGATTGGCAAAGTGTAATGTGTTTGCAGGCTTGAAAATAATTATGGACTCCAGCCCAAAACAAAAATAACTCTTCTGAGTGTTTATACAATGAAAACTGTCTTTAGAATGGTATCAGAATCATAGACATAACTAAGAGTCATCAGTATAATGTAGCTGTGAAAAAAGGCAAAAATGGATAGATAGTGTATACTGAGCAAAGTGCCAGCAGCAATAGAGAAGTATTAATGTCATCATTCAAGATAATATTGAGGTCTCCCTGTGCTATAAAGTGTATGCATTTCCTTTTTTTTTTTTTCCTTTTTTTTTTCCTTTTTCCTTACAGGAAAAAAGTTACTGTTGTTCCTGTGCATGAATCTACTATCCTTCCTAAATGAAACACATTTGGTAATCAGAATGGATGTGTATTGTAAGTATAATATACATTACCGTTGTCAAAACTGTTGAACTGGTGCTCAGAAAATGTTTTTTTCATCTTTTTTGATTTTGTGTTTCTACTTTGTAAGACAAAATTTTGCTGTTGTTATCCACGTTTCCACCAATTACGTCCAAGATGTTTTATGGGCTAGTGGAACCATCACTAGTTTACCATCACAGACAAATTCATATAATCTAAAAAAGTTTTGCTCCTCAGAAACTAGTTATTGCCCTTTTACCTGAAGGGTAGGAACTGATCCAATGGACACTCTTAGCCTCTTTCAGTGCAAAGCCAAGCAAAGCAGCTTAGATCACCCCAGAACCAAGACCATAATATCAAATACCACTTTGTCGGTGACTAATGATAGTTTAATAAATCTCATATCCCTGTTTGTTCTCCAAGCTACTCTGGCACATGGAAGTATGAAGGCTTTGCTGATTCAGTCACATCAGGAAGAGGGAGGCAGTATTTTCTTACATTTGTAATGACGTGATTTTAGCACAGTCACTTTTAGGAAATTTTGCAGCAGAGATGTGGGGGACGTCCAGGGATATTTTACCAATCCCATTTACTTCACATTTGCACTATTGAACAGCAATCTCAAACTTAATTTCCCTATTCAGTCATGAAGCTTGCATTTGAAGGGCTAACATACCCCTTCTTCCTTATAAGTCATTATCTATAGAGAAACTACATTTCCCATGAGACTTTGTGATCTTCCTCAGTAGTGGAAATTCTTCAAATTCACACTTCCTGTGACTGATGGGGTAAATATGCTCCAGGGAGGAGGTGTAAACCAGCTGAGTCTGCAGCATATTCTATATCATGATAGAAATGCTGGCAGTAATAGATTTGTAAGCTTTGTGTGACATTTTACATGGAAGTAATAAAACTATATAATGTGTAAGAATCAGATTGGTTCAATGGATATACTGAAGGCCTCCCTGAGACTTGCCTGTTTGCTGTTACTGTAGCCATTTAGGACCCTACTAAGGCAATAAAATGTATAAATAAGTAAGTTTTGCATACTTCTAACTTGTGAATAAGTACTGCTAGTGATGATACAGCCATCTTCCTGCATCTTGTCCTTGTGTTCTGAAAATGGCAAAGTATCTTTGTCCTTGTTTCACAGCAAAAAGCCATAGTGGTATTGAGGTCTCAGACTAGATCTAGACTCATTCTTGTACACCCTGTCCTGTTCCTTCCACTGTTGAGACTGGCTAGGTTTTGGAATAGGCCATGGATACCATCTGGCCAATGCCTCAGAATTCATTCTTTGTGGAAGCTGGTTAAAACCACCAAACAGACAAACAGCAACAACAATAAGCCGTGAAAAGCACCTAGGTCTCACCTAGCATAGACTTAGGATTCAGCAGTGTGTATGTATGATCAGGGGATACAAGAAACACTGAGGTTCCTTAGCCTAGACATAGCCACAAAAACATAATGCGAGACAGGGAAAATGCTATGCTTCCAGGGAAATGAACTGTCTCAATCACAACACCATGTTTCTAACCTGTCTTCTAAACACATTTTGCAAATGGCTGTTACATTCTTATTGGGGCAGACTTTGAGTGCTTTGCAGGGACTAATTTATCCCTTGTGTGGCCGAGGTGTGGAATGTGTATATAAAGGGAGATATAATTTTCTTAGTTCTAGCATGAAGTGCTTTGAAAGTTCCAAAGCTAAGGTGACAGTCTTTGGGAGTCTGTTTTTCTACTAAATAAAACCTACAGTACTTACTTTTAATTATATGATAAATATTTTAGCATTTGTAGTGTAACTGTCATATGATTCTAACAGTAATAGCTGCAGAATTTCTTTGGTTTTTTTAACCAAGTAAGCAAGCGTGTGATTTTCTTGTAATAATACTGTATTTATTAGGCAATTCTATAGTAAATAAGTTGTGAATAAAAAAAAAGAAAATAAATGTTTATCTGTTTGCAATCTATCCAATCCAAATCTGAGACATGAAAGAGTGATACAACTCAAAGCATCTCAAGGATTACTGGATGTCAGATGCTTTGTTGAAACTAGTAAGAGTGGGGAGCAATTAGACTCTGAAGCCATTACATATCAGGTAGATTGTAATTGTAATAAACAGAGAAGCTAAGAGCAAAAAAACTCCAAATGCTTTTGATATAAAGGCAGTCTGGACATTCTGTGTATTAATAACTTCAATAAATATTTTTACAGTCAAATCACATGTGAATTTAAGATAATTGCCCCTCAAGTTTTCAAGGTAAGGCACTGTAATTTTAAAAATGCATGGCTAAGAAGTTACATTCTCTTGACTTGTTCAAACTCTTTTGCATTGCCCTTTGAAAAACAAAACCAAACCAAAATAAAACCCCAAACCAAACAAACCAGCAATGTAAGTTTATGCTAATCTTTAAACACAAAGTGATACAATTAAGCCAGAAGGAATACTGACGTGATTAAACATAAGCTCAAAAGCTGTTTTCTCAGCTAGGGTTTGAATGTAACAAAACATTCCTTAAATCTTCCTCTGCTTAGTTCAAGATTACTTCTGAAAGAGAGATTGGTTAACTTGTGTCAAGTGGATGTAGTAACTGTCCTGGTGATATTGCCTTGCTGGACATACATCAGGATCTTGTGCTGGCTTCTAACTTAGACCCCAGTCATCCTTAATTTCCTTGAGTCCTAACAGAATCCAGACAGCTTTATGTACAGGGGTGTTTATAAGCACTCTCCAAATATATGGAATTCATTTCACCTCATTTGAAGTATTTAACACATAGTCTACCAAAGCCAATCATCTTGATTTCGATTCAGTGGAAAGAAGTAAGCAATTCAGAAGTATGTTTCACCTATTATGCAAACCTGTTTAAAGATTAGATGTATTGTCCTTTAGAAGCTTTCCCCCATTTATTATGTATGGGTGACTTAACTAGACTTAGAAAACTAGCAATGACCCTGTATATACTGAATTTAACACAAAATGGATCCCTACTTTTCTCTGCAGTGCACTTGCCTGAAAGTTGAGGTGCTGCAGCCCAACTTCTTCAGCCAATACCAATCCTTTAGACATACACACAGCAAGACAAATTCATAAACCTTCTAGGTGTTTCCCCAAATAGTTTCTTTACTATATCAGAGCATGCAGATTTTCCTGTGCAAGACATTTCTTCTGAAATAAACAATTTTCTATGTATCTTAAATTCCTTATGCTTAACTCAGGTACTGTGTTCTGGTCATTCCTGTTGACCTGGATTTATTTCCCCATTAAAGACAGTCACCTCTTCTGAAAAGTTTTGGGTTCCTCTTTTTCCAGTCATTTCTTCCTGTTACATTGAATTTGAAAAGGAGCCATCCTCAAGCCTGATCCAAACCCCACTGAAGTTAATGTAGACTTTTTCACTGATTTTTAAGGTATGTTTAGCTTTTTTCCTTTATTTTATTTATTTATAATACATCCCATTGAAATAAAAAGTATCATTTGTTGGAAAAAACACCATGAATGAGAGCAGCAGAATCTGTCTTACAGTAATATTTCTCCAAGAAGTATTTGAGGTTTCTCACTAGCACTTTAAAAACAAAGTATTGAACATAATGTATTATAATGTAAATTCTATCAAACACTGTCATTAACATTTAGCCATCTTGTTTATTCAAGTCAATCCATCTATATATACACATCTGATATTTGCCTTTTTAAAAATTTAACATGCATAAGTGCCCATAAATCAGTTATGACAATCATTGTTAAAACAATCAATAGTAAGGAATATGCATTAATTCAAATAATATTGATAGCCACATGAACCTGCATCAGTCTTCTGTGAAATAAGAAAAATGAGACATCTTCTTAAAATCAATATTTTCCTTTTTATGTCATTCATTTGAAGAGTATCAATAATACATTACTTTATACCTTATGTGTCAGTAGCCCTACTTCTAAATGTAGAGATATCTTGAAAATATATTGAAGTGAGGCAAAAGAAAAAAAGTCATCAGAGCAATGACCTGCTAAAAAGCTTGCATCCATCCATTGTATTGTGGGTATTCATCTGAACTAAAATATGTATGGGCAGCATTACTGGCTGGATATATTATTTATAACTCAGACCTCAATAACAGATGCTTGTACACTACATTTGTCCTGGAGTTAAAGAGCAAGAGGAACAGCAAGAGAACTCAGTATTGCCTTTATCTATCCTCAGACTTAAGAACCAGGAGGTTAGGCAGGTGTGCAGGCCGAAGTGGAAATAAAAGATGTGGAATTACAACATCCATTCATCACAAAAGAAACATTTTAATTGGTTATATGTGGAAAATATCTACTTGACAGTCAGTTTCTCACTTTTCACATAAGTGCTTTGCTGCTTGGATGCCTAATCTTGTTTAGTATAGGGAAAGTAATTTGACATGAAAGTACCTAGATGGCTGCCGAAAATTAATTGCCAATTAAAAAAGAAAAATGTTTGTGCTACTCCATAAACAAGCCAACATATAAACCTTTCAGTCTTGTTGCTTTATTTATGTCTTTGCAGATCTGGTTTCAAGCTATTTGCATACAATTTACAAATTCATATTATAATTCTCCAGTATATTTACGATTTTATAGTTGTATATATTTTATCTCTATGAAAAATATTTATTTCTTTATGCTTCTGTTGCTTATTATTTAACAAAAACATTTCATTACATTTGATAGTTTATGTCTCTTCCTTAGAATGAGGCATTTTTATTTGTAGGGCTCAAAGAGAGAGGTTTATTTCCCCCCACATTTTAAAAAAATAGCCAAATGTCAAAACTATGAACTCCTATCTCTAACTTTCCATAGCTTCCTCAGTCTGCTTTCAAGTGAGGATGAATACCCCAATGATTCAAAGTATAAAGGTTAATCTGAGTGGAAAATGAAGGCTTTAACAGGATTGTAAAGCTTAAGGACTCCTTTTAACACTAAAGAGACTTTTGAAAGTGGCTGAGCCATAGAAGTTTCATGAGTACCATGGAATAGCCCCTTAGACCCCAAAATACAATTCGAATGGCACAGCTGGCGGAATCCATCAGTAGAAATGGATATTGACTTCCATTTTCTTCCTTATTCTCCTCCCAGAATTAACTTTCTACACATGCCAGGTAGATAGTGTGAATCAATGTTATGTCCACATAAATGTGAACAATTATGTATAAAATAGATTAGTGAATATCATAAATTTAAGCTAGTAATAGAAAATTAATATAATTTCAAAGCTTGTATTAGTTTTAAACAGTAACATAAGTATGCCTCTCTTAAATTTTAAAAGTTTGTTTTGTTTTGTTTTGTTTTGTTTTGTTTTGTTTTGTTTTGTTTTGTTTTGTTTTGTTTTTTGTTTAAAATTCGACTTTGTTCCCAGTGAGTGAAATTCAGTCACTTTATCTTCCATTAATAAAGAACTGGGAATATCTATGGTTGTTCAAAGCTCTTACTCCTTATATTAACCTTTTTATTCAGTCTTCAAATCCACATGAGTGAGACAAGCCAGGGATTGTTTGCTAAAGCCTATCCAAAATCCACATTTTAATGGGGAAAAAAACCAACCAAAACCAAACCGCAAACAAAACAAAAGAAACAATCCAACAAGCCCACAAAGCTTTCAAAAGCAAATTTTGACAATTGCATATCTCCTGGAAAAATAAGGGTCCAAGACACTTGATCCACAGATTTAACCAGCATGAAAGACTGGCTAGAAATCATTTGAGATTATTTTTTAGGTTAAATCTATCCTACCAGAAACTTCTGTGCATACTTACATACTGCTTCATTTTCTTACAAAGCCTGTGATTCCATGCAAAACATCAATAGTATGGAGATAATGTCAGGGTCTCTTATTCTGACTGCGCCAAACAGCTCTGGAATCCTCAAAAGACAAATACATTACATACAAGGCGTGAATGAACAAACAGTGACCTGCCTTATTTTCCTTTTTTATTTTAATTAAAATGATAAGAATAAAAATAATAAGAAAGCATATCTAGATTTTATTGAATGCAACTTTTTACTGGGGAAGAAAGTAAATAAAAGAACATACATGTAACATTAGCTTTTGAATCCTAATGAAAAATAAAATATAGCATTTCGTTATATTTAAGATTTTCAAGTTTTTTGTGTTATATCCATTATCTAATTCCTATTTGTAACCTTTTAAAAGATAAGGGATAATAAAGATCACAACAATATGCCAAAATTATCATATGAATAATCAAGGCCTATCAATTTGTGAAGTTATCACAAACCTCAGAGAAATTTGTGTTCAATTAAGTTCTCTTGAACTTAAGTAACATTCAACTTGAAGTACATTCACTACTATTATGGCTTCCAAAATAAATTCATTTAAAATGAAATATTTTATGAATCTTTAGTTAATTATCCTAATTGATCATCTTTAAACCTTGTGATAAAAATAATTCTTATCACAATCTTTGACTCACTTATTGTTCTATAATATAAAAAATATAAATCTCTTCGAAAATATTGGATAATATTGTATCTAGTCTTTCTAATATATGATACCAGAGAAATCAGCAAAAATGACAAGCCAGCTGTGAAAGCCTTGGATCAGGAGATATATATGCACTCATGATTAAAGCAATAGAGACCTACATGGTCTTTATTTGGTGACTGCTTTTGTCTGTGAGCAAGGGATAAGCACGGTGATATTTCTGTGTAATATTCCATTTAATTAGATAATTTTCATCCTAATTTTTATATTAATCCCCCAGCTGACTGTAAGAAGAGATGAGAAATTTTACATTTTTTCCTCTTTAAATTAAGTATGTTTGAGTATGGGCTGTTTTTATTTACTGTATCACAAGTATTACAATACCTTCACATTATTTATCGAAAGTCACATACAAAAAGCTTGTGGGACATCAAGAGGTGAAACAGAAACTCGATGTTCCTTCATTTCAAGTATCTACTGTAGCTTTTTACTCATTCCTTCAAATCAACAGCATAGTCAGGTAGCTATAGCTGCAAGTAGGATAGCACTTGAAAGAGATTATCTTCTCTATGATCATCCCAACTGTTGAGGGCACTGTTAAATTGATTTGCAGTCTTTTGGTCTTTTTGTTTTCCTTAGTTCTGTGAGGAGTTGAATCAACTATGGTAATAAAAAAAACCATTAAGTATCTACCCCTTACATTCCTAAAAGATTACTGTGGTCTGTGCTTTTGGACACAGATCTAGACACAAGATTTAGGCTCCATTATTTTAGCTTCCCTCTAGCAACTGAGACACACATCCTGAAGAGCTCCAGTTATTTCAAATTAGCACCAGAACTCTCTTAGTTATATAGGTCACCACAAACCACCACTTGCTCTTAACTAACTGAAAGGAACAATTCAAAGTCTTCTGTGACTGACCTGCTTAAATACCATGCATGTGGCCCCTAAAACTCTGTTAGGTTGCTTTCCAATGGAACAAGAAAATAGTGTATCACAAAGTAAATCTTGTGAGAGTAGTGAATTTTTCTGTGAAGGGGAATTCAGTCATAAAACTCACCTGTGAATTCACTTGCCCACTACTTAGGAATTTTCTTTTTTCGTCTTGAAAACTGTTTCATTTTACTTTGTAAGAACCTATCCATCCTCAGCTGCACCTATACAAACAATTGAACAAATGAACAAATGAACAAATGAACAAACAAACAAAATCTCCTGCCAACATGGTAAACACAGTCCCTTCTGAGGATGGAAAAGAAATGAGAAAGTTTTATTGTCACACAAGTATATAACAGAGTCATTGGTATATCTCAACATATGGCATTTTAGCAAAAAAGGTTGAATAAACATCAGTTATCTAAATAATATGCAAAATCATCTGCAAAATTTATTTTCAGGTCACACAAATGTAGTTGTTCTTGTAAAGTCTTCCTTATGTTACCCTTCCAAAGACAACAGTGTTGTGAGCAGAGTACATCTATTTATATTTCTATTTCTGCCTGAAAGCAGAAATTTTAAAAGCAGATTCAATTTTTGGTTTTATTTTTAATTGCTAGTATTTGGTTTTCTCAAAAACCTTCTTGTTTGCTACATGTTTGGAGCTGAGCTACAGACTACAATCAGATCTATTTTCACCTGCCTGAACTTAGATGCCAAGGTATAATTCTCCATGAACTGTGTTAGGCACTTCAAAACCTATCTATATTAGGTTATATTCTTAAAAAACAGTCATCAGTTGAGGATAGCTTTCAGTTGTTAAGTGTTTGGTGATCAAATTCTTCACACATTATAGTGATGCAAGATATAAAATCAGACCAACATAAGCATCACAAAGCAATGTCTATGAAAGACAGTTCCACTGAAGATATGATTTTTCCAATGGTGTCAAATCAAAATTGGGCCAACAGTATTCTACCACTTCACGTGGTTCTTGTCATGTCACACATTCAAAACCAAGGTAATAACTCAGCAGTGATCACTTTTTTCAGCTTTTCAAAGAAAACAGAATATCCAATTGGGACATAATATATACAAATTTTCAGATAAACAGTTATACTTCAAAACTATGACCAACTATTGTTCAACAATCATACAGCTGTTTTCACTTTATGTGATAGGACTGATTATTTCTTTCCTTGCTGAGTGTGGTTAGTTATACACAAATAAAGATGGTTCTTTCACTTACCTTTCTAGTGGAACAACACCTGTTTTTCAATTAAGTAAATAAACTTACAAGGTTATTTCAGTGCTCTGTTCCACACCAGCTATGATAATTAGCAGCTGCAAAAGTGGAACAGTTAATATCTGAACGTTTGTGAACTTTTTAATTCATTCCTGAAGTTTTTAAAAAGGAGGAAAAGAAGTCTCAAAGTTCTACTAAAATAAAAGGAAAACCAAGTGACTTGTGACCACAGTGAAATAATCTTCAGGCCTGGGAAACTCCCATCACAGTACCCACATACATCTCTTAATCTTTGCATTTGCCATGTTTCCTGACTTCTGATACCCTTCAGAAATAATGTTTTGAAGTTATATAATTATTTTTTATTTATGGAAAAAATATGCCCACAAAAGAGAAATTAAGAGCTGCCCATTTTAGGAATAGCTTTACTGATAAATAAATAACTTTTAAAATTTTTATTTTGTTTCTCTGAGAAACTCTGTGACCTAGCAACTAAGATAGAAATTGAGAAATTGTTTCCACACTTGCTCTTTCAGCAATCCACTTAACATCCCTGTCTCAGTTACAAAGTAAATGGGAGGAATTACAGTAGTCTGCCTCCTAGGTCTTTTCCATTAAATCCTAGTAAAGAGAGAAATACAGAGAATTAATACAGTCAGACAGTAAAGGACTCTAACAAACCTTTAGAAATTTCAGATTATGTTTGCAATAAGAGGGGGGAAAAGGTCATATCTTGTTTATCAAAACTTCTGTTCTAAAGAAGTGTGAATTCAGGGAGCACATACAATGTAATCCAGCAGATTTATTCATACAAGTTTTAAGAAAATTCTTTACTGGGAGCAGTATAGCCACACTGGTACAGAACTCCATATAGTCTCATCAGCTGTACTGAGCTGCAGGGTTTGAAGGTTTAGGTGTAGCACCATCTCCATGGCTATACTGCTTCTCCTGGTCCCAAACCTGGTTGTTCATAGTTGATACCAGCAATTCCAGAACTGCTTTGGGTTGTGCATACAGATGTAGTCTTAGAAACATTCTGATTGTCTAAAGCTCTCCCCCCACAACAGAAAAGCATCTAGTGAAACTTCTGACAATATCTCTTAGACAGCACTGACTGTCATGACTACATCAATCCTCTTCATAAAAAAGCAGCATATGGCTGTGATGTTTTAATAAACAGAGATTAAATCCAAGTCATTATATAACTTTTTTTTTTTTTTCTTTTTTTTTTTTTCGGAGAAGTCTGACTTTGTTCTAGATAGTAATGTGACCAAAGTGAAAAAAATACCCTAGTTTTTAATGAGCTGTCTCAATAGTATTCATCAAAACACAGAAGCAGGATTCATCAAAATCAAACATGTTTATTTGTGTAAGCTGTGGTATTAAGTGGAACACTTCATGCCTTAGTACATAGCTGATAAGAAACTGTGAAATAGGAACGTATTTCTGATGCAAAATGTCTAAAGTGACAAGTCTCAGCTCAGGTGTAAGGTGCAATTTGCAATACTATTTTATGTTTAATCTATATAACATTTTTCCATACTGTCTGTCTCTTACATTATTATTCAATCTTTTGTACTTAAGCAGCTTTTCCTATTGCTGTACCAAATATGACTTGTGTGATGAAAGGTACTTCTTTATAAATCAAAAGTACTTATTAGTCACTTGTAAAGTAACTATACAATGCTGCTCTTTTGTGATTTTTTAATTATTTGAAATCCAATCATTCCAAAACGTAGCCTTCTTATTTCTAATAGCAGTCATTGAAGGTGTGCTTTATCCACATACTAATTTAACTATAAAGAACTTCTACTAGTTCTTCAATACATTTTGGAAAAAATCCACAAAAATATTTCAGGGACTAAAGTGAAAATTTTAAACTATTGATGATCAAATATTTTGATATTAAAGTTTTCCCCGTGCACCTAACCTTCTTATAGAAGGTAGTTCATTTTTTGCCGTATATCTCAAATATATGGCACCTGGACAACTCAGTTTGACAAAAAATCTCAGAGCTTTTATAACAGATCAGGAGCTAGTGTTCATACTGCCATAATAGTTGAAACATTCACCCTGCCTCAGTTTCCAACTGAGAAGTTTCCAGCAGAGTTGCCCAAGAATATGCCTTGATTAACAGGTTAAGGTCTTTTCTCAAAAAAATAAATAAAAATTTGGATGATACTGTGATTCTCATAGCTCTTCATTAGGAATTTTATGAGTACAGTCACTGAGAAGACAACAGATGCAATTTTTATAACCTGTTTACTAAATAATGCTTGTGTTTGAATCCTTCTTCTTTGCTTTTATAGTTATCATCCAGCAGTGCTTATCTTTTCCTTTCTAAATTTCCTACCCACTTATTCACATTTATTTAAAAGAATATTAAATTATTTCAGACTGAGTATAACTAGGATAAACTGTACATTCTTCCTTTGCATCATATATTAGAAAATACTCTGCAAATAATTTGATGTTCACAACAGGAGAGAAATATGCAAACCTCTTCAGGCAGAAAAGGAGATGAATTCAAGATTCTCACATTCTGGAGGAAAATTTCAACCTCTGAACTGCTGGGTAAAAAGAGAAAGCTTATCTTTCTTAAAAAAAAAAACAAACCAAAAACAAAACAACAACTTAGTCTCCTAATATCAGAAGACAATGGAGGAAAAAGTACCCTATTTGCAAGTGATTAGGCTCTAGAGAAGGCAAGTTTCATCTGTAGACACTTTCTCCCCAAAATCTTTTACATGTTAGCTAAAAAGAAAAAAAGCATTACTCAATCTACCAGTTTCTTGCCAACCTTCTCTTCATCGTGTAACTCTTGCCATAATTTGTATAAGGGTACTAGTTAAGAGTTATAACTAGGCACTACAAAATTGATTTTTTCATACCTGGATTCTTCTTGTAAACAAGAAAAAAAATATACCAGACATGATTTCAGTCACCAAATTATTATTTCTCATCAGTATTTGTAAACAATAAAAGTAGAGCAAATATTAAGTCCTAAACTTACTTAATGAGGAAGGACTATTACCTATATTTTGGATTCACTCAACTGTGTAATATTAGCCTTCCTCATCAACTTTGATAATTGTGTTTCAGTCAGTATGATACTTCTCCAAGGTATAAAGAAAGAACATTATGAACTTCTGTTAGAATGGCTTGTTGGCTGTTCTGTAGCATCACCTAAAGTCTGCAGGATTTATATGAAGTGCAGCCATATAACCTTGGGCTGTGATCTTGTCAGCTTTTACAAGCTAAACAGCATGAAAGTTGGTCAATACCTAGATGGCAGACTTCCAAGAAAAAAGGAAAAAATTAAACCAACAACCCCCCCCTATTCTAGGAAGTAGTGTTGATCATCCTCTGCATATTAAGCTTCAGCATTACAGCATTTTGTCAGGATGGCTGTTATTACACATATTGCTCAAAACTGAAGGAGAATGAAATAACTGGATCTTAGATTTAGACTTTCATCTTCACAGTTATGTAAATAAAATGGTCAGTTTACCAAATGCCTTATGAGGCTCTGTTGTGGTTTGACCCTAGCCAGCAACTAAGTACCATGCAGCTTCTTGCTCATTCCTCCATCCACCGGTGTGATGGGGAGGAGAATCAGAAAAATATAAAACCCATGGGCTGAGATAAGAACAGTTTAATAATGGAAATAAAGGAAAACATTGTTGTTGTTGTTGTTATTGTTGTTGTTATTTTTATTATATATATTATTGATATATCATTAATGAAAAGGAAGATAACAAGAAAGAAGAGGGGAAAAAAAAAAAAAGAAAAACAAGTGATGCATAATACAATTGCTATCACCCACTGACAGAGGCAGTGATCAGCAGCTCCCAGCCAGCTCCCCCCAGTTTATACACTGAGCATGACATTCTGTGGTATGGAATATCCGTTTGGCTAGTTCATGACATCCTGTGGTATGGAATATCGCTTTGGCTAGTTTCAGCCAGCTGTCCTGGCTCTGCTCCCTCCCAGCTTCTTGTGCACCACCTCACTGACAGTGCATGGGAAACTGAAAAGTCCTTGGCTTGGGGGTAAGTACTACTTTGCAGCAACTAAAACATGAGTGTGTTATCAACATTATTCTCACACTAAATCCAAAGCACACTGTACCAGCTACCAGGAAGAAAATTAACACTATCCGAGCTGAAACCAGGACAGGGTCCCACAGGGAATTTCCTATAGGGATTAATTATAGTGGCTGGACTCTCTTATACTTTTCAAAATAATGAGTCCCTTTACTTAGGTCCCTACTTACAGAAGAAAGGAACAATCTCTACATTCCCACTCATAAAATTCTCACCCTCAAAGCTGTATTAGGTATGGTTTCCAAGACAACTTAAGTCTTCCTAACTGCAGGATGGTGATGAAAAAGCTTTGTCTTCCTTCACCCCAGACACCTTCTAGCACATCCCTCTTCCCCTTGTGTGTGTTCTCAAAACTGAGCTGAGCTGAGTCAGGTAGTGGATAGCTACAGCTGTCAAATGCAAACCAACAGACATGTATGTAATGGACAATGTAGAAAAAGCAATAGAGCTTACCTCAGTTACACAGACCTTAATCTGCTGGTGCAGATTAATAGTGCTGCAGATTAATACTGCACACCACTTAATAGTGGTGTGCACAGACCAGCAGCTTAAGCCAATTTTGAAACTGCGTGTTAAGACCTTTGGGCGATACAGAAAACTAAAGTCTCCCAGTGTGTGGTCATGAAGTCATAAATTTTTTTATTTTTTTTTTAAAAGTACTATATGATCCTTTTCATTCTAAATAAATCAGAACTGGTTTATTTTGTTAATTTATATGACTGGATTTCTCATTTCAAAAGCTTAGCTTTATTATATCAAATTTGATAAAGTACATCAGTATTTAATGCTCTGTATAGGCTCTATTTTCAGAAAACAAGCACTTTAGTCCAAATGTGTAAGGAAAATTTAAGAACAGGCATGCTTGGCTGGAGAATTACAAGATGAAGCCAGGTTATTTCTGTCAAAACTGTTCATTTGCAAAGAATACCAAACTTCTGTGTCTCTGAACAAGGCAAAATTCAAACAGCAGAAAAACACTTCTTTACTCTCAGCTGTAATCTCACAGCTCTCACTTAGAGATTTCTGTTTTCCATTGTTCTCAAGCAAACTTCTCACCCTCCTGCATTTGCTAATCCTTCTGCACTTTTTTAACTTGTCCTCATCCATGTTTATTTGTTTTGAAATCTAATAATATTCCTCAGCTTTAGGTCAAAGAAACTATTGTTTTAGCCTTCTGATTTTATAAATGAACCTGTTTTTCAAATTTTTTGCTGAAGTGAAAGGGGTTTTGTAACAATCTATATAATAGATAATAATAACCCCTCTCTATCCATCTCTGTTTTGCACCTGAAACAACTCATGCCATTCACAAGTAAAAATAATAATAATTTAAAAAAAAAATAAAAAAAGAGAAAATATATTTTTAATAAATTGAGACCAGAACAGGGCTTGGAATTATAAACAAGTAGTAGTGTTGTTCTGATTGATTGATATTCTCTACAAGGAAAATTAAAAGATTATATTTATTTCCATCAAAATTACCCAGCTCCTTATTTTTCTTGCTGAACATGCCCTTACGCTGTGAGATCCTAAATTTGGTTAATATTTCCTGCTAATATGGGTAACATTGGACATGTACCATAAAAAATGTGCAACTGTTGTTTTTATCTTCCAGAAGTCTTAGGCAGGGCTGGGTGGTGGTGGTGGTGGTAGTATAGGTGTGGAAGAAAAAGAGGGGGATTTGTATCTTTGTGCTGCTAGCTATTCTGTACAGGAGAAAATATTTCCTGGAAAAATTTAGTTCTATTTTTATAAGACTTAACCTGCAAAAATAAAAAATATCCTGGGAAAGTATATAAAATCCGCTGTTTATTGGAAAATCCAATGCTAATAATATGACCAATTGAATTTAAGTGATAGGTACATGACACACAGTAGTTATCTTCAAAACCACTACAACTGCATTCTGATCAATCTGTTAATTTATGTGAACATACCTAGGGAAGGTCCACACATAACGCTGGGAACAGCCTTTCATGATTAAAGTTAAAAGCAAACAACAACAAACTGACCCCCTCCCATGCAATCAAACAGGTGGGTGGAGAACATCCCAGAGAAATTACAAACAAAAAATTTGTCAAGGTAAATAAAGAGGCTATGAATTACAGGGGAATTAATCTATATGGGAGTGAGAGGCTGAAATTTCAATGAGATGATTGGCCTACCTTAGTGTTGTACCAACATCCTCAGCCACTGTGTTAGTCTAGTCCTCGTGAATTTAATCCAAACTTCTAAATTATTAATTAAATTATATCAGTGAGCCATGATGAAACACCGTTTCTCTGATTTGAAAAGCTCTTCAAATTCATTATGAAAAGAATTACGTTTTTTCCGCGGAGAATTTTTGTGATGACTGGTTATACTGTAGTGATCAGATTACACAAAGATCAACAAAGGAGAGACTGTCACCTCTTAGGTGTTTGAGGTTTTTTGCGTGAGTTATAGCTTAATCCTATATTTTGTTTTGTTTCTTCCATTTTATTGATAGAAATCTCTTTTCTGCAGACATTTCCTTGGCCTCTGCCATATTGATCGCTGCTGTTGAGGGAGAATGAGTCTTCTGATTGCACTCTACTTGAGAGATTGTTAAAGCAGAACAAACCTGGAGATGCTAAGCAGGTCACTGGACAGTCCTTCATAAATATTCAAAAGAAACAAACATTTGAAAGACACTAATGCTGATAGAATTTACAGATATGCTAAGTAAGAATAAAGTATTTCCTGCAGAGAGCTCCTGTAGGGTTTGTACGGCCTTCTGTTTTAATGAAGTTACACTTCCGACTAATGGCAAATGATGTTAACATTTCCTTTTCAATACCAAGGACTATTTTTTATTGTTTAAAAAAATGCTGGGGAGAAAAAAAGAGAATTCTAAACTGAATTACAAATGTTTATAAACATTCAAGGGAGAGGGTGCATTCACTTACAATTCTCACCCAAAATTTAGAAAAAAGTCTTTGATAATGGAGGCACAATATTTGCAATACAAAGGAGTAAATATGATTATTACCTTCACTGTTACCTAAATATAGCAAAAGTATATGTAAAATTACAAATAAACTTTCCCCTGTACAATGATTTCATACAGATCAGTAGAAATGCTAGATTTTCCATTGAATCATTTGATGACCAGCACAATTTATACTGATAATTTTAGTCTTTATTAAATTTTACAGATTAGTTAAAAAAACCCAACAAAACAAAGAAACAAAAAAAAAGAGA
>JAVJGJ010000014.1:42374932-42403705 GCA_035590215.1 Microhierax caerulescens
GGAAATTTCTTTTTTAGCTTGCCTATCTCTGAAAATGTCACCAGTCATAATGGCTTCATGTTGTGTTAAATGCACAAGAACTTAAACCTCGTCTCAGAGCAAAAGGCAGAAAGTAAATGAAGCACATAGATGCAAGACAGCATTAAATAGCACCTCTGCGTGACTGAAACCATTGTGGACACCTTTGAGTAGCTGTAAAACAGAATAGCCCAAGTTGGAATTTTTAGGATTTGTAGGAAGGAAAAGTTGAAGACTTTCTTATTACGTACACATAATTGATTTTATCTGTAACCAGAGAATATGCACATATGTTTAGCTTGAAAATTTTGATTCACATTCAAAAATTTAAAAATAAATTGTTTCAGAATACAATCAGTTCATGACCGCAAGTGGTTGCCATGGTCATTTAATTTGACCAATTTAGCAAAATAAATATGAAAACTCACATGATAAAAAGGGCTTTATGGTACTGACTTTGTCCCAACCAGTAGATATTACAGCAATCCGATGTAACTCCAGTCACTTCTAGCTTTTATAGGAATAATGCAGCTGGGAGAATTCTAAATACATGGACACCTGTTTGTAGTTTAAAAATGCAAGAAAGTAAAAGGAAAATACTTTTCCCAGCACATTGTGAAATGGTTCTGTCTTTGTTAAGGCTGAAAATGGTCCTGACCTATTTTTTTTAAAATACCATCACTGCATACATACTGCTAAAGTAGCAGAAAAAATAAGTGTGTTCCCTTGGATGTGGAGTGCATGTAAAAGCTTTTGTGTGTTTAAAATGCTTTCTTTTAGATGATGTTTAATAAATGCAGAATATGGGAAAGGCAGAATTCCCTTCTTCCCCACTCCCCTTCACAGTCAAGATAATAGAAAAGTTTCCTATAGAAATGAGCTACAATAGCTTCCAAGAGTGCAATGACTTTGTAGACAAATGCACAGTCATAACACACAATAGTTCACATTCACCACTGGATGCAATAATTATTTTAATGAGAAAGATAATGGCTAGCCAGGACACTGGAGCTAGTCCCTTACTATATTAGAGAAATGTTGTGTGAGTTTAAAATTTATCATAGGCAGCCCCCAGACAGTGAAGGAAAGCTTATGTTCAGTGACCTGACAGTTACTGTATCTGGTATGTAAAGCACAATGGGAGCTGAGCATCATCCCATGTGTCAAGTAAAGAACTCTGAATCAGAGTGTTACAGCACAATATTAGTTCTTTAAATCAGTGCTATGCTCTAGCATCACTACAGAAACTGCACCACACTGAAAGAATTAATCCAGGTGTAGTCCAAAGAATGTGTAGAGAAATTCACTCTATTTAGCTAAACGAAGTCTCATTATGTGCACAAATTTAGTGAATGTTATTGAAAATCTATTTGTGTTGCACATGCAGAAATCATTTGTGATCATGAAAATAAGATAGCAATGCTACTAGCTCCACATGATAGCATTTTATTTATTTTGCAGAGGACTAAATGCAGTAGGAAAAAGTGGTGATACAGGACACAATCTAACATCTAAAAAGTTTTTGTTTTGTTTTATTTTTCCTTTCTTTCATTACTAAGCTGCAAAAAAGTATTACACTATCTTTCATTATAGGAAAGTGTACCATGCTGTATCCAACAACACAAAAGAAGCAAGGCTGCTGCTGCTTCAAGCTCCCAGATGCAACCAATAGTGAGACTGATGCTGTTTTCCTAGCAGGCACGTGTACACAACACACTTATACACTGCGGATATATATACATACAGTTGCTGGCAGCACGGACACAGAAGCCCTCCAACCTGTGGTCTGACTCCAGTCACTAAGCTCATGCCCCCATACACACACACACACATTGCAGAGAGCCTCTCTAACCCAGAAAAGAGTTAGAAAGCAATTTGATAAGATGATAAAACAGATTGTGCTGGTCAGGTGCAGGGCATAGCCAGACAAGTGTGCTAACAACCTACTGACACACAACTGGCCCTATCTCCTTAACAGTCTATTTTTCCACATTTGTTCCTCCCCAGATCACCTCATCTAGGCCCCATCTTTTTCCTGCCTTTGGTTTCTCCCTTAAACATCCTGTAATAAATCCTGCATAATCCCAAACTGCTATTCCCCTGCATCCCATAATGTGTTCCACCCCTAGGCAGCAATGAGTCTGAAAGGTGATCCATCTTGATGGGTTTCATGCCTGGACCATGGGGCTGATGGCTCTGCTGGGACAGCCCTAAGAGCTGTCCAAACAAGATAGTCACTCCTTGGAGGTCTGTAATTTGGGTCCTGCCTGCCCTGTGCTCCTCTAGGTTTGTAGAGGTTGGCCTTTGGTGGTCTGGAATCAGCTCAGCAGAGTACTTATTATCTGGGCTCCCCATACTGCCATTGCCTCTCAGAGCTCCTCTGTGGAGCAGATCTTGTCTTCATCACACAACCTAAGACTTTTGAACTACAAGAACCAGTGAAACATTAGGTGTTTACTTCAATCAATACAGTATGCTTGAGTTGCCAAAACTTTTTGAAAAGGCTCCTCACCAAAGACTCTTGAAGAAATTAAACTGGCATAGACTAATCATGTCTTGGATTATTACATGATTAAAAGGCAGGAGTAGGTGATGAATTTTCACAAAGGCCACCAATGGAGAAGTATGTGAAAAGTGAGGTGACAAATTTACAATATAAACAATATTTTCCAGAATTATCTCTACTAAAACACAAATGAAAGGTCAGTAAAATAGCAGGAGATGCACCAAATCAGTAAGCGCCATGGAGTTCTGTTTGCAAACAAACTGATGGACTCAGATTAGGTCTGACTCCCTTGCACCCAGGGAAGAGATTTTGGCACACCCTGTGAACAGATATCTGTTCCTCCATTAGCATGCTGCTAAGGCAAACAGAACTTTAGTTACTATGAGAAAAAAAGAATACTTATACAAAGCAGAAAATGCCATTAGACTACTCTACCAATGTGTCATACATATTCCTCTTGAGTAATGCACAGTTCTCTTATTATTCTGCTTTGATACAGTGATACACAGAATAGGATGCATCTATGTAGCCAAATAATTTAGACCCCTTTTCCATTACAGCATACAGAATCCCTTATCTTCTACATTACGTGCATGCTACTTTATTAATGGGGTGTCTATTTTGTAATGAACAAACTACTTCCTCCCAAAGCAAACCTGAATGTGGTTCTGAGAGCACTTCAAGAAACACTGCAGGTAGTATGTCAAAACCTGCACAAGGCTTGTCTCCCAGCATCTGAAATACTCCTTCAATGCTGTCAGAAGAGAACTTGTACCTTCAAACAGTTCTCAAGATTTGCAGGCATGTCTTAGATCGTGACTCATAAAGGTATGGCATAAAACCAACTTCCTGATCAGTTAAACTTCTGCTTCTGATATAGCAGAGGAGCGGGGAATTGGACTCAATGATCCTTATGGGTCTCTTCCAATTTGAGATATTCTATGATTCTATGATTCTGTATCATACTTAACAAGTGAGTTAACAAGTGTGTGGTTAAGTGTGAACCGTTGGATAAATGGGAAGCAAAAAGGAGATCTAGTTTAGAAAGTGACTGGACAAAGTCATAGGGATCAGACTATTTGTGGTTCTGCGCCACTGCCATCTTCAGTTCAGGGACCCCCTAACTGATGACTTCCAAAAGCTTTAATGGTACATAAAGGAAAAATCACTGAATAGATAGCTGCTTTCCCACACTCTTTAAGCATCTGCTTTCTGAACCATGACCTTGCTAGCATGGACATTAATTCTAATGCACTACATCAGTTATATTTTTGACCTTTATTTCAGAGGAATTTAAAGGCAATGTTGGAAAAATAAAGGACTTCAGTGATCTTTTTTTTTTTTTTTTTTTTAATGGAAAAAATGATAGGATAGAATCTATGTGGAGGAAAGAGAAAATTCATCTGGACTGTCTATATGAAGTCTGTGAGGGTGCTTTTGGTCTGGCTGAGCCCCATAGCAGTGTTATAGTGCTGTGCTTTTTATTGGTCTCTAGAAAGGTGCTGGTAACACACCAGTGTTTTGGCTACTGCTGAGCAGTGCTCACACAGCATCAGAGATGCCACTCTAATCTTCCCTCGTGCCCCCACAGCAGTAGGCTTTACAACGTTTGTCTTCTGGAGCAACTGCTAAGTGTACTGAAGCCCTGCTTCCCAGGAAGTGGCTGAATATTGCCTGCTGATGGGAAGTAACAAATAACATCTTTTCTTTCTGCTAGTGCTTCATTAAAGTGCCTTAATCTTGACCCACAAGGGTTTTTTCATCTTATTTTCTCCAGCCCTATTCTGTTGGGGAGGGGAGTGACAGGGCAGCTTGGTGGGTACCTGGCATCCAGCCAAGGTCAACCACAGAGGTGAAGGGAGGGTGGGCAATATGCTTTTTCCTTTTGTAACTTCTATGATTCCCTCAGATTTTATCCAGTTGCAATGTGACACTCCCACAATACTTCCAAGTACTGAAAGGACGCGCACTAGGATAACTTCACATTAACTGCATATTCAAAAGAATCATTATGTGAAAACAACCAACAACTATTCCAAAAATAATTTTGTTGTGATATATGCGTATAAGAGAAACCACTGGAAAAGTACTCATAAAACTAATCATTCTAACTCCTATTGTTCCATTCCATCTTTGGATTTCTAACACTGAGGAAGAAATCACACTGCTAGAAAAGAGTGCTGTAGTAGATAGACACCATAAAAGGACTCAGTACATCTCATTTTTAAAAGTAACTGACTTTTATATTTCCAATGCAGGAGGTACTGTGAAGAATCTGCTATTACGCTCATGTGAAGAGATGACCATTTTCCCACCTTGATTACTGAACTTGAAAACTACAGTGATTTTTATGCTGGAGTGTGTTAAAAACCAATGGCTCAGGTTTGGTTACTTGAATAGGAAATTAAAAGCAAGATCAGAGGATAAGCCTGAAATGTGTTTCTGTTACTTTCCTTAGCACCATGATGTAAAGAATAAATATCTGCTTTTACAGAATTCAAACATTTACTCTAAAGTCTTGCAAAAAAAGAAGCAAAGCAAAAAGATAGAAAAGAATGACCAGAATATTCCTTACTTGAGTAACTTTAAAGAATCTTGGTTTATAATCAAGTATTTATACCCAGTCTTTTAAATACATAACCCTTAGAAATACCTTATGCTAGTATTAGTTTTTATACTGTTTATTTTTCATTCTAGTTTATGAACTGCTATGTACGCATTCTGTTATTCTTAGTAATATGCACTTATCATATATAATATATATATAGAAATATATTACAGGTATGAAAAATACTTCTAAAATCTAAAAGAACCCAAACATTTGATGGCTTATAGAACAAGTCCTGAAATGTAAATGCAACTGTACCACACTCAGGGTAGTAATCAATGGACAATATGTAACGTATAGTTAGCAAAGGACTCGTGAGAGGTATCCAAGGGCTAACCACTACTTCTGCAAAAGGTACTGAGGAAGGTTTAATCATAGTGTAGATTTAACAGGAATTAGTTTTAGAGAGCTCACTTGAAAAACTAACAGCCCCCTTTTCATCATGTCAAGTACCTAAAGAAGTAATTAATAGCTTTTTTAGAAGTACTTGGGAGGCTGGATGTTTAAAGGAGACCTGTATCAACAGAATTTCAGCATTTAATATCCTGATGTACTTTCAAGCATCCCAGTGAGGCCTTCCTGCATCTCTCATACCCAAGACCATTTAAACTCAAGGTTTATATTATTTATTAGGCTGAAGGGATGAAGTGACACAAAGAGAAAAGGACTCTTGGCCCTGATATATAGACCATAGCTTCTTTCTGTCTATTCTAAACAAACTTATTTCCTTAGAGAAACTGAGCTCTTGAGCCTGTAAATGATTAAAGATAAGTCAGGTTTAGCATAGCTGCAGACAACCATTAAAATGAATGTAACCAGAGTTCAATGGAGGCATTTACAATGTGCATAAGAAATTATCTGTTTTCGTCTCTTCACTTTTACATGAAGAGAATGTCCCCTTTCTACTTAGATTGCTGCTGTTTTATTTTTGCTTGTGTTTAGTACAGTGAAAAGACATACAGACTTGCATGCTTTCTCACGGATGCATGCCTTTGTTCTTGCTTGTTTTGTTGTTCAATTAATATCAAACAAAGGTCAATCTGACAAAGTATATGGTTGGTGTTTTTGTATGGAAAAACATAATGGAAAACTTGTAGTAACAGGAGTCCCATGTGCCAAAGAAAATGTTAAAAAGCCTCTCCTTAGTGACAAAGTGAGCTTCATTTGTACTGCATAAGTACCCTACTACAAAAGCAGTCTTGGACTTCCATGGGACTACTATGAATATGTTTATAATATGATTAGGCAGGCAAAGCGCTCCTAAAGTGCTGCATCACTAGTCTTGTGACTGTTATACTGCTGTAGTGGGACCTCTTAGACTTCTAGTGGGCTGAAATAGCACTACTTATAAGTGTACTTATATCTTACTTAAAATGAAGAGAATCTTGCTGGCTGATGTCATGAGACTTGAAGAATGATCTTAGGGTTACAAATAGTGAAAGATTTTTACTCGCTTCTGTGACTCAAATGGCAGCGTTACTTCACAATTTTTGAATCCCATGGAATAAAGTTCAAAATAAATCCCTGTTCACCAAAAAGTAGAAAACACTGATCAAACAGATTAATTTAATGCAGATTTGTGAACGACTAATATGGTATTCTCCTGGGGGGGCAGTAGAAGAAGTATTGCTGTGGGACTACCAGCCATGGTGCTACACCACAACTGTTAGAATTTCTGGAGACTTCTAGATTTGCATCTTCTTTGTAGTTTCATTAACATAATTGGAAAACAGACTTAATTAGTGTTTTAGCACTATTAATTTTGTTGGGGTTTTGTTGGGTTTGTTTGTTTTTTTTTAATTCCTAAAGAGATGTTTTTTCACTGGGGTAAGATATTGAGCTGACAACCCTGAAAAATCAACTTCTTTTTACATCTACACAATGAGTTTACATAAAGCTAATAACAAGCCAGGTTTACTGGTCAGGGTTGGGTTTTGTGTTTTCTTTTTTGTGGTTTTAGTTTCATTTCTGGTTTTGTTTCTATTTGTTGATCTGCTGTGACAGATCTTATTCTAATTTCCTAAATGTGTAAATATCTGGGCTTCATTCTACAATGACTGCTAAACAAGAGCTTTCAGAAAAACATACCTTTTAAGGTCTCTCAAATCAGGCACACAAAACCATTACTGGTCTAAAATAGTGGACTAGTAATTCCTAAGAGTGGGGTGACAGTAAGTATCTTCATGGTTTTCCTCTCCATGACATCTTGTGTTTACAGTTTTCCCGTGTCTTTGGTTCGTGAAGGTTTGTAGCCCACAAAAGTGTACAGTGCTAATGGAATACTGCTAAATGAATAGTCCTGAAAATGTTGTTTATCTCCATCAAGACCTTTATCCCTATTTCACTTTAAAGTTTTTATATTCTTGTTTTTCCTATGAGGTTTTTTTTTTCCTCTTCTGACCAAACTGATCTTGATAGAACACTTTTTCCTCTTTTTTTGCAGAGTCTTTCCCTTTACAGACAAAACTGTCAGTTGGTGTCACATATGATGACTTTACACCAGAACCATGACTAAGGTTGCCAGCTTATTTTACGTAGGACTTCAAACAACCAAGAGATGGTAAAAAATCTGTTACTTATTACTTAGATATGAATCAGTGACCTGAAGGTGAAAGACTCCATATCTTTCTATACTTTGTCATTTAGTTCTTCTATTTAAATTCATTTATTTATTACTACAGGAAAACAATTTTTGTAAATGAAAAACAAATATAACTGTCACAGTAGTAAAAGTGGAAAAAAAAATTTAGTCTATTTACAAAGATACTTCATTATTTTATTGGCTCCAAAACATGAATTGTGAAGGATGCTGAGAACTTGGACATAAAAAAGTAAACAAAAGAAACAAGACTTTATCAAATGTTTTTAGCAGGAAATTAATATCACCCAGTTACTTCCAGTGTGGTCTCCTTAGTCTTATCTGGACAGTAATGTGTGACTAAAAGTCGAGTTCATGATGAATCAGTCTTTAGCTTAAATGCATAAAAACCTCCTGCAGCCAGATTAAGTGTCTTTCAAAGCCTTCAGGAAGATTGCTTCTGGCTGACTCAGATACCTATGCAAGTTTACACAACGCTTAAACTGGAAGATGTTACTTGAGAAGAGATTTTAGTTTCTCATATAAGACCTTTAATTTTTCCATTCCAATTTTGTATAGATCTGATTAATGCAGGTCTAGCGCAGGCTCTGCTTGTAGAAATACATTACAGATTAAAAATTTAATCACAATACCAAAATGTTACAGAATCCACAGTAATCTATAGTCTTTTAGGATATTCCTTCTCTGCTCCATCTGATTAGTCTGTCCATTTATAGACGACAACATTTACTTATGTCATTTGCTGATATGTATGAAATTTTATACTTCTTTTACTTCTTTAAAGATTAAGTAGTACCACATTTGTGAAAATAAAAATGAAATTAATCAGGGCAAAAGGGCTAGGTCCAATTTCTAAATCTTTCCCTGCATCTGTTATATCCTGGTATAACAGACTGAAAAGGTGGATTCACACAGTAAGACTACTATTACTTAGGCAGTGAAAAGGTGTGTTGGATTTGATGCTGAAGACTGAGTGCCAGATTTTCAGCAGGACTAAACTTCTATAGCTTCATGGAAATGAATCACAGTGGCCACAAGGAATGTAATAGCAGTGGGAATGAAGGGGGGGGTGGGGGTGGGGGGGGTAGGCGGGGGTAGAGCTGGCTGAGCAATGATAATCCAAGATGTCTCTTGTGAATGTTAGAGGGCAGCTTGTTAATCAGAAGTTGTTAAAACAGTTGTTTGAAATGTTGCCACTGGACAGGATCTTTCTAAGCAAATAAGTAATCCCGACAGTACTAATGATACCAATTTATCACTGAGGTTTCATTTGTATGTTTTGTAGTTTCCAATCTGTTACAGGAAAATGGTGGTGTCTGGTTGAATGCTTTTTTTTTTTTTTTAATGGACATTTTAAGTACATAATTTTACTTCATTTGTGCCAGAAAATTGCCCAAACACCTTCATTAGAAATAAGGCAAATCTGTTCAATACTATCTGAACAGCAGGCAGTATATGCTTTATTGAACAGAAAAGCTTTAACAAACCTTATCCTGTACACATGTTTGTACTATCAAAGTCTGTTTATGTACTCACAAGTTTAGGGAAAATATGGGTGCTGCTACATAATAAACAGTGTTTTGCTACCCTTCTTTTTCATCCAGGTGGTTGATTATATGGTATGGGATATTTTTGCAGGTGGTATAGAAAATCATATATACCAGCTGCTGCACCCACTGAGCACCACTTTGCTAAATGACACAGCACCGATCACATATAACAGCATCTAATGACTCTAGAGTGGTATATTTACTAGATGTATCTTTTCCTCATTGAGAAAAAGCCTTCAAAAAGACTTTTACCTGCCTCTTTTGGGTTTTTGGGTTTGGTTGTTTTTTTGGGTTTTTTTGTATGCTGGATTAGGTAAAGGGAAAAAATATTCAGGAGAAACATAAGTAATTAAAACAACCCCAACCCACAACAGTACAAAGCAAGCTAGCATAGCAAAGATGAACTGTGTACTGGATGGCTTGGCATGCTGCCACAAACACTTGGCATAACTCAATTGCTGCTGGCACTGAAGACGTTACATGTATTAGCCACTGGGCCCCTACTATAAGGACTTTACTATGTAGAATCAATATCAACATACTGCATAAACAACTGGATGAACCTTGTACAAGAATGATAGCAAATAGCGTTTCAATCATTTCACATAAATCTGAAAATATAATAGTGCTTGACATTACTATTAGTATTGAACTGAAGGCCCTGATTATCACTGAGCAGCATTAAATGTAGTCTATTGAACGTCACTCCTTTGCTTGCTTTGCCTATGAGTATGATTGGTGTGAAGAAAGCAGCAGTACAAAAATTCTCTTCAGCTGGCACCTTATGGGAAGGCATCCAGGGTATTTGTTGCTATTTGTGCAAATAACAATCATATTGATCACTTGCTTATTTCAGTTAATACTGAATAAGCTGTCTGCTTCCTGTTCCTGCTGTAATTAATGAAAGTAGACATCAACTGTTGCTAGAACAATATAACTGTTTCTTTACCACCTATATTTCTTTTTCTGAAGCATAGGATATATCAGTAAATGGCCAAATTTGGTCCTGGAGTAGCTAGTAGATGAATAATTTTTCATAGCTGAATGTAGCAGGTTTCTAGTAGAAACACTATCACTACTTACATTTTTCATTAACTTTGGTAGAAAAGTTATTGGGTTTGAGAAAAAGATGACCAACACTTAGAATCCCTGAAATTCCATGTATTTTAGATAATGACAACACTGCTTCTGCCCCATAAAAAAACAACATGGTTGCTTCTTTCTCATGAGGCATGGTTATAACAGCACCATACAACAGATTTTGTATGAAAGACGTGAGATCACGTGCCTGTGCCACATCTCCAAGTTCTTGAAGTCGAAGGCTGTGCTACAAGTCCTCTAAATCCATCTAAATGTGTGGACTCTTTTACTCAGTTGGAAGCTGTCAAATCACTGAAGAAGATTTAAACTACCACATGCAGCATTGCTTCCTGCTGTGGCTGATGAAAAAGATACACAGTAATTTCAGTGACATTATTTTCTTTCTTAAATAAAATGTCCTTTTCTTTGCAAAAACGAATGTGGCATTCTCACTAGTACTTTGCCATTGTTAAATGATTCCTATGGTTCAGTGATACTAACTATGGAAAAAAATTCTAAACAAAGAAAGCAGGCCTGCTTCACTTCTTGTCATGGAAAGAGTGATACACTTCACCCATAAGAGAGAAGTAGCAATATATTTATTGATATAAAGTAGTGAGTTAACAAAGTTCAATGGTAAATGCAACAAGATTCAGACAATATACACTTGAGTATTTACTGCATAGAGGACAGGGCCAGACAAAACTGTCAGGGAGACCCTGCTGTTGAGTCACGACGTTTGGAAAGGACCTCCTTGTGTTCTAAACTCCTTCTCAGAGAGGAGTCTAGGTGCGGCTGAACCCAGACTTAGTCCCAGGCTTGGTCAGTGGTTCATGTCTGAAAGATTGTATGTGCATGACCAGTCCTTTATATCACTTAGCTAAGATTTCAAAGTTTGAGCATGTTTATTCTGAAATTCACTTACCAAATATCTGACATGATAAGGATTCTCTCAACCACAAGAAGTAACCTTGAAAAACCTTCCCTGCTCAAGGGGAGATCCTGGCATGCAGCTCACTGCCATGAAGAATTGCTCAATCAGTCCTGGGCTGTCTACTAGTTATAGATTAAGGTAATTGATTTATAGTCATAGTTGTATGTGCACACCGACTAAAGAAGTTAGTTTCTTCCCACTTGGCTTCATCCACACTATGGTCAGGTGGGCGCATTGCTTAGATTGGACCTTGGCTGTTGTGGTGGTGTCTGTCTTCCCCAAATCCACGTTGAACGAGATGCAGCCACGATGACCGCCACGGGTGGTTATCACTTGAGCAGGGTTAAGGGAAAAAAGATTGGGGGAGTAGGAGGAAACACACCATCATACTTCTGACATTACACTGGGCTGTGTGAACATAATGAATGCAAACTGACGTTGGCAAGGAGAGCAACTGATGATATAGATGGACTGTGCGATGCACACTTCTTTATGTATCTAAAAGATATGAAATGGAAGGGAAGAGACTACTCCCTTTGTTAAATTATTTAGATCAATTAGAAAAAGAAGATAAAGGTAAAGGAAGCAGCATATATAAACATACACTCATTTACATGAAACTAAGTAGAAAGAAAAGATTGTATTTTTCCTGCTTCTGGTCACACTTTATTTTGTTTAGCTATACAAGACATTTTTTTTTTTTTTTTTCCCTTGCTGCCACTAGCAGTCCTTTCAGGAACATGTTGACAGCTTTGAGCTGACAGAGAGTCATTATAATCAGTGTAGAAGATATAAAGTCACAATGAGAAAGGAATTCATGTTTACAGTAGTGAGGACCACACACTGTGATAGTTTGCATTAGAAACTCAGCAGGTGGAGTGTGAAAAGCTGTAGCGTTATTGCAGATACGGGAGCTTTTTGGTATGAATAGGTCATGTGTGTTCAAGTACCTGTCTAACATGTAACAATCACAAAATATTATTATATTTGGCAGGGTCATTATTGCTGCTGCATAAAATATGTAGGCTCTTAATATTCCCCATGCTCTCAAAATATGAAAAAGATACAAGCTCAAATAATGGATTCCTCCTAACAATATCAGTAGTACATTTCAGCATACATTACCACAAATAGAGACTGAGGCATACACATGAATAGATCAAAACTATATGGAACAGGTATTATGTCAGAGCAAGGTTATTCCTTCAGGTAATTAAAAAACTTTAAGCCAAAATGCAGAAACAAATGTCTGAAACAAACAGAACAACCTCTAAGCACTGAAAAAAAATATATTTTTAATGTCATAACGAGCAGAAGCTTATAGCAGCTCAAAACAGATTCAGAAATCCAGGAAGTATTATCTGGGGAGATACATACACAGAGCAAAGATTCAAGCCTGTGATAAGTCTCTGCAGTTTTTTATTTCTTCTCTGTTTTTTACTTTGAGCTATAAGATGAACTGTAGGCAGTTTGAAATTACAAACAAATCTCTAGGAGACAGAGATCAAGCAGCAGAAGTTTGACTCCAAGGTCCTTGTTACGGTAGTGAAAGCTGCATTTTATCCCTGTTATTACAACATCATGTTGCAAGAATGTTAAAGTTACACAAGAAGGCGCTTAAAAGTGGAGAGATGCCAGAAATACTTTTAAACTTTCCCCAGTGGAATGGAGGGGTGTTGCTGTCTTCATTTTACAAATGAGCAACTCTAACAGCCAAAGATCAAAGCCAAAGGATGTGTTTATTCTGGCTGCCCAAATGGAGATACCATAGACCTGACTGTTAGAGCACTTAGGATTTAATGGAGTAGATGAAATCTACTTTGTTAGACACTGAAATGACTTGAAATTAGACATCTTAAATTAGTGGATCACAGAATTACAAAATTCCATCTTAAATGTTCAAAGAACATCTCTCATTGACTTCAGAGTCAATAAGCATTATGGAAAACAAAACTGCTACCAGGAAAATGAAGAATGGCCCATTACAAACACCTGTGAAGAGGTATCTGACTATAACATGAAAAACAGCTTGCCCACAATGTTTGTGGTCAGCTGTCTTAGCCACAGAAACATGTTTTCTCTTTTGCCACAGCTGATCTGAATTACCATCACACTAGTATCTGGGTATTTGGCACTGTGTAAGAAAAAAATCATAGGAGGAGTGCAGGTAGATAAATAAATCAAATAAATTTGCTCCACAGTCATAACTCTCTGAGGTCTAGCATGTGTACCTAAAGTTTCCTCATGAGAAAAAGGGACACAGGAAATAAACTTCCACACAGGACCCTGATCACCCACAATGCTTAATTCTTTGATTTTACCTTGTGTCTCCTTTGGTCTGTTCCAAACAGATATATCTGTTACAGAGAGACATAGCTCCTAGTAAAGTGGATGCAAATTAATAAGCTATTTGTTCTTAGGTTGCAATACTGGTCCCCTTTTATTTAGCTGATAAATACACTGATATTTATTGATGTAACCCCATAAGTGGCTGCTCCTAGGAATTTCAGTCTTATGCTGTGTCCTGACAAACCTGAATGCTCAGCTTTGTGGTTACATTTTAGCATTGTTCACAAACTCATATGCCAAAACGGAACTGATGGACACACTCAGAGTTATGACTCCCTCCCCCCCACCCCCTGCCACAATAAACCACTAGTGACAGGATGTTCCCAAATAGTCTTCTTCTCTATATATGTTTGGAACACTTTCCCAAAATGGTAGCCTAGGCCTAAGTCTCTCCTCTACAAGATGGGATGTAAGACCATGCCCCAGGTTAACAGGATAAAAAACAGGCTACAAGTATTTCTGGGGTAGGCATTTCTCATTCCCACTCATGCAATTTGCTTTGCTATGCATCACATAAGACTCACTGAAGCAAAGAATTCAATCTTTCCAAGTAAATGTCCTAACCGCTGGTTACAAGGAAAAAATGGGGGGAGGGCATTGCCACTACCCTTCATTTTTTTTAAGAGTGGTCTGAAATGCCAGATTCTCAAAGAAAGGACTTCAACGCCTATTACCAGAAGAAAGTGGAAAATAAATGAATCTTCAAAAGGAGGAAAGCTGTCCAGTAGTCAAAGTTAGGAATCTAACCACCTAAGAAGGGAGTTAATTAAATATTGGCATTACTGAGAATGCTTTCTTCAAATCTATTTCCAGGATGGAAAAATTTATAGTTGGATACTTAATTTCAAAACTGAGGGTTTTGGAAAATACAGACAGTCTAAAAAGTATCTCAAAATCCTAAAAACTATTTTTCAGGCTAGTTAGAGGAAGAAAGCTGTAAGAGAAACACCTGCCATTCACTTCAGAGACAGAGAACGTAGACACAAGTTACTATTACATAAAACAAGGCAAAAGCACATGTTTTAAAATTGACCCTTGATCGTCTCTGATGTTTAGGCAAGAAGTAACAAACAGCAACTGAAAAATCAGTGCTTTCTGCTGAGGAAGAACAAGGACCTGCTGCAGGCAAGCAGTGGCACAGATCAGGCATAGTGTCCTTAACTGAGAGAAAAAAATACATGTAGGTTTTTTTCTCCTTGTTATACTTTAAAGTAAGTTCTACCTAGCTCTTAAATTAAGTTTCAATCTTATATGACCATATGTGACCTGTGTTTCTATCTTTGTGGCCTTACGTATTTTCTTGTACCTGTATTTTCAAAGCCTTTCCTACCTTCTTTAGCTTTGGTCTTGGGGATCATTGTTATACAACACACAATTCTAGAAGGAGTATAAGGTAAAAGCCTTCCTGATAAGGTGAAGCCATGACTTCAATGCCCTTATCTCCTAGTGTTCAAAACTAAATCTTCTTGATTCTATGAAAATGAATTTAAGACTGTGCTACACCAGACAGAGATATTGTTGCTTCTTTCAATAAGGTAGATAAACTATGCAGCAAACAACCAAAGAGTTACTGGAAGAGGAGCAGAAGAAGTAAAGAACAACTCCACACTGTTGGGTTTTTGGTTTGTTTTATTTTGGTTTGTATTTTGCCTTTATATACTATGACACCTATGTGAGAAGAAGAAAGCTTTGGTTAGTGTTCTTAAGACTACATTTTGTTTGCTATGTGTTTAATGTAAATTAGGTACCTAAATTCTACATAACTCCTTTAATGATCCTGAGTATTTCCCAAAGATCCTAGCATGAAGGGATAGCAGAACAGAATTTGGAAACACATCATACTATCTAATTCTTTAACCATCAGACCATGCTGGATCTATAATATTCTTTAAATTAAATTGAACTCACCTAATTAAGTGGAAATATTTTATAAACTCTGTTAAAACAGAGTTCAGTGTAGAATTTATGCCATATCTAGAGTTACATTATCACACAAAATTAAAATATTTCTTTTTCTCAAGACAGTTCTGCATGAGTTCTCATTGTTACATGTCCCATGCAATATTCTGTGTTCAATTTCAGAACTAGTAAGTAACAATAGTAAAGCTTAATTTTTTTAGATAACTAAAAATGAATGAAATAAATGAAACTTGCCACAGCTCCTAATTGTCCACACAACAACTAAAATTGGGGTTTTATAAGCAACATTCTATGTGCTACATTCATCTGTGCTAGCTACTTTAATTGCCTGGGCTGAGAGGACTATAACTTGGAGAAAGTAAGGTGTTAGGTTGTATTACTCCAAAGCTAAGAGCTTTTTCCTGAAGGGCAACAAAGGAAAACTATTAGAGCCACCCATTCACCTCTATCCCCATTAATATTGACACTTGGAAGAAAAAATGCATGTTCATTGAAATGAACCATATTTGATATCTGAAGGCTGATTTATTTCACATGGAAAAACAAGTTGTGTTTTAAGGATCTGTGTACAATGCAAACCTGTTAAATACTTAACTGGGCACAACAAAAAATGCATTCTTTAAGGAAGAATGCTGGCAGCAACATTGCTTCTGTCTGATTGGTACATTAGCAGTCCTGGCTGTGATAGAACACCACCAGTGTCAAGGAAATCTCATTAAAAATCCTTTCCTTTAGTAGATAATGGACTGTGTGGCTCAACTGTGCTGCTGTTCGTTTTCTGATCTGTGCTTTCCAATTTTAGTCTCTAAGCAAGGTTTCCTTATTAGCAAAATCTTCTGGCCAGAATATGCAGAACTGGATTAAACATCTGATGTTTACAAAATGTATTTGATTACACTTCTCATACCTTTTCAAAGATCAGGGCTAAATCCAGCCTACTTAGAAGTGAATGAATAGCTGTGGAGTGAGGTTGGTTACAAAACACCATGTGGCCTTTGCCGATAATGTTGTGATGGGAATTGTTTTCTGAGAGACAATGGAGGCCTAGGATCAAGACAAAAAATAGACCCTGATTTATGAAATTGCAAACAAGAATGGAAATTAAATGGATCTCATTAATTAAAAAAGTGTTATTTGAAACATATTTTATTTGACTTCATATACCAACAACAGCTGAAGTCAGTTTAAAGTTTGGATTCTCTGGGGAATAAGAGACCAAATTCTATTTATCTCTTGCAATCCCAGGACACAAACATCAGAAGTAAAGCATTTTTGAGGATCTCTTGCCAAGAGTCACAGTTGCATTGTTGTTAAATGTAACCATTGGTTTAAGTAAAAACACAAGGTAAGGTTTATGGAAAAGGTAATTAAAGCAGATAATATATTTAGAAAGAAGTAAACAAACAGTCAGAGACTGGTCTTGAGACACACAGAAGTCTTATTTTTCCAGCTTGTTATTCATCTAATGAAAGATATTACCCCTTTCTTTGAATTTTTGGTTTTTTAGAAGGGATTTCCATTTGAGAAAACACATACGACTTCTCAAAATAAGTTCTTTTCATACAAGGCATAATTAAACTAGGCAATGCAATGCCACAGGATGTTCTGAAGGCCAGATGTCTAAATGAATTAGAAAAGGAACCTGACAAGTTTGTGGATGATAAGTCCAGCTGGGACTATTAAAAATCTCATGCCTGACTTCATACTCTTTTGAGAATTTCTAAAGCCATTCATTCATGTAAGTTGAGAGAGCAAACAAGGAAACTAGTTTCCTTGCTCCTGTACTCTTTCCCTAGCAACCTGGGAGAAAATCCTGGGTCACACTGGCCTATTGTCAATGTCTTTATATTCCTTTGTTAATTTATTACTATCAAGGTCACTTAGGCACATACATTTAAGAGTCTGAAGTAAGCTAGCTGAAACCAATGATTCAAAGCCTGAAGGATCACATTGCTAAATTTACCTTGTGAGGCCTACAAGTGATCAGGTGCATTATGTGAATTGGTTACTGATCAATACTCAGCCAGCAAGATCATTGTCAACATCACCATCATAGAATGGTTTGGGTTGGAAGGGACCTCCAAGAATCATCTAGTTCCAACCCCCCTGCCATGGACAGGGTCACCTTCCACTAGAACAGGTTGCTCAAAGCCCCATCCAGCCTGGCCTTGAGCAGTGCCAGGGATGGGCTATCCATCATGGGACTCCAGAGCTGGACACAGTACTCCAGATGGGGTCTCAGCAGTGCAGAGTAGAGGAGCAGAATCACCTCCCTTGACCTGTTGGCCACACTTCTTTCAATGCAGCCCAGGATATTGTTGGCTTTCTGCGTTGCAAGTGCAGATTGTAAGGTCATGGTAAACAATTCTTCAGACCACAATTCCATTCTACACATCCTAGAACACTACACACACACTATTTATATATATATATATCAATATAACTATTTATATGTATAACATATTTCAATTTGGACTAGATTAGATACAGAAAGCACTGCTCCCTGAAATGCATATTCATTTTAATATTAGACAGTTGCTGAAAAAAAGTGAAGGAGAATCAACAGGAGAAGAATTTGCCAATATTTCTTGTAGTAGTACAGTAACTTCTGAGCTATGTCTGCTTTCCAGTTGCTTTCTCTTCTCTCAATCCTGTTTTCTTGACTCTTGACTTCACTGTGATACAGCTTCAACAGAAGAGATGGAAGATGTCCCTTAGCCTCCTTGAATGCCCTAATTTCTGCTAGTAGGAGCTTTGAATCCACCACTTCAGTTCCATGCTTGTTGCACAAAAGGTGGGCACTACTACATTATCCTCTTCTGTTCTTCTGACAGAAAAAATCTGCTGATTTAATCATGTGCCTTCACATGAAAACCCCAAGGTCTGGATCCCCAGAAAGAGGAAACATCTCTAAAGACATGTTCATGTAGTTATTTCAGTAAAGCCCCAAATCTTCCCTTTGAGGTTTATCATCTGAACCACCCACCTAATAAAACATGACATGGTGTAATTTGGACTTTCTGTGAAAGGTAAGCACATCACTGCAGGTAAACCGATAACTCTCAAAATCAGAAAACTACATCTACCTTCCTTTAAGGGTTGTCAAGCATTGGAACAGGCTGCCCAGGGAGGTGGTAGAATCACCATCCCTCAAGGTGTTTAAAAAACATGTACATGTGGTGCTTAGAGACATGGTTTAGCGATGGACTTGGCAGTCCTGAGATAACAGTTGGATTTGATGATCTCAAAGGTCCTTTCCAACCTAAATGATTCTATAATTCTATGCTGCAGGGATAAAGGATTGCAATAGGTCTGTAGTAGCTCTGTAGTTCAAAGACTTCCAGCCAAGTGGTTTTTAGGAAACTGGTTTTTACTTGGTTAGCCACCACACTGAAATTGATGGGGTGAAACCCCCAGTTCATTTTTAAAAAGTAAAAATTTTGGTTGTGAGCATTATGATCTTTTTCTTCTTTTTTTAGTCTGACCTAACTAGAATTGCTCTCAGAGCTAAAAGTAATTCAAGAAGCTGTTCCTTGATGCCTTTCAGCTATTAGATTCCAGCTCCCAGCTTAGATTCCATAACTGACTATGTGTAGACAGGCTTAGTGTATGTTAACATATCAAACATGGACATAAATTTGGTGTGTTAGCAGGTCTGCTCTGATTAAACTTAGGATCAAGAACTTAATTGCATTACTATATAAGCACAACCTTTATCAGATTGCTAACCTGCAGAGAAGGGCAGAAAGGCAAATGTCTCTCTCGATATATGATTTTATATTGTTTAGTGTTATTGACTACACCTTATTCAGCCTCAGAAACACGCCCTTGGAGTGATTGCATAAAGAGTATAATCCCTCAGTTTATAAAATCTGAATAAACTTATCTTACATCTGTCACTTTCTGTTAAGTGTCAGAATAATTCAATTGGCTCTGGAAACAAAGAATTTAGATCTTCTCCTATATGGCTGTTCTTACAGCTGAAAATCAAAGTCTTTTTATAAACCAAACCCTAACATTTTTTTGCATAGATGGCTTGGGAAGAGAACCTTTCCTAACAGGGTTCTCTTTTCATCTGAGCAGTCTTATTATGCACAGTGGGGATGTGCCTCTAGTGGGAAGATGGGTGAGACTGCAGCCAGGAAAAGACCCTGGAAACTCCTGAAAAGAAGAGAGACTATATTAGCAAGTAGACTCCAGCCATGGTGGTAGAAAGGAGGAGATTGCAATGTAACCAGAGTTGTTCTAGTATTTCTAGCTGCCTGGAGCTGCTGAGTGAAAAGGAAGATGAAAGGGAAAGGTATGTCTTTCCTATGCAGCAGACTAGATTTTACTCAACTAAAAGAATAACTCTCCTTCTTGCATTGTAATAAAACAAAAATTTAGAAGCCTTTTGGTCTTTTCTGACATATTAATTTCTAAGGAAATGTGCAGTAGATTCATTAAAAGACTGGCTGATTCAGAGGACCACAGCAAAGACCTTTGATCATACTAGATCTTCACAGGTTTCAGAAAATACAGCTTTAAGGAGATACAACTCTACTCCATTATTTAGTAGAAGTAGCTCCTGTCTCAGTGAAGATTAAAAGCTTCAGGTTAATTTAACAGTCACTTAATGAATGGCCACTTCATCACATGTCTCTTGATGCCAGCAGTTTATCCCATTTCATGGCATGTGTCAGTCTGACTCTTGAATGGAGGCAGCTGTCTTCAAGCTGGCTTTTAGTGTTCTATGTATCATTTGGTCTAAGGAAAGAAGAATAGATAACTAGATCTATCAGTCTTATAGATACTACATTTTTTAGAAGAGAAGATAAAGATTTAATTAAAAACAAATATTCTGTTAGAGATGGAATTTTGGCTCTTTAGAAAAGCATAGACTTTGTATATATATTAAACTTTTAAAAGCAATTAGGTAATTTAAGATAAACACAATAAAAAGTCTAATTTTTTTCAACCAAAGACAATTCTTGGTAGCCTCTAATCATTCTCAAAGGAAAAAGTAAATAGACGACTTAATGTTGAAATAATATTTTACCATTCATCAATAATAATAACTAGAATTTTCTGCATACAGTGTTGTAATTGAAAAATACAGTTTTATGCTTAAATGTCATAATACACTTTGTGTGAAGGATTAAAAACCCTTGAAATTCTACATGTCACAGAAAAGAAACTTTTTTTTTTTTTTAATTAGAAAAACTAGTATTGGTTTATTTTGCAATATTAAATATTTTGTGGACTGAGTGAGATAACGTAAGACCTTCTTCAAGCCTATTCAGTACAAAAGACAAAAGGTAAACACAAACCATGTAGTTTACCTGCCCTGAGATTCTCAAAATATATTGGTGTACAATAATTCTATAGAAAAAATGACGGAATTAAAATGTACGTATGTTTATTACTCAATGTGCTTTGGCCTTTTACAGACTTAAGTACATACTTAATATGCAATGAAGGCTTATTTTAAAATGCAGAAAGTTTCATTTTTAAAAAAAATATTAGCTCTGGGCTCTCTATGGTAATTGATGGATTGCCATGTGAAGGAAAGGAAGGTTATCTTCATGAAAGCAGAAAGGAAAGACCCCTACTTTTACGTTCTTTTTTTTTTTTTTTTTTTTTCCATGAAAACAAAGGTAGCTGGATATTAACAGGAAAAGATCAAGAAAACGTAAAATATGAATGTGATTAGCCTCAGTTTTTGAGGTATGTAAGAAAGGTAGTTTACCTTTATGTTCATTTTTCTGTGTTTATGCTATAACCAGTAATAGAAAAATAGATGTCTGTGAAGGGCAATTCATCCCTTCCTAAGACACAGAGTCCTGATTCAGTAGTGTTGTGCAGAACACTGTCCTAGAATCAACTTTGATGTTATTTCTTGATTAGTGGTTTGTATAACTTCTATTTGTCAATTCATTTGCCTGTTTCAGGAATTATCTAAATTAAACCCAGTGGAAAAACTTTCAATATTTGCTTTGCTATTCTGTTTCTTTTACATTTATCTAAAATGATTTGCAAACCAGCATCTTCCGGAGTGTCTATTTCCCTCCATCACGTGTAAAGGGAAGCAAAGAGCTCAGTTCAGGTGTCCACGTATTTCTTTTGCAAAGCCCTGGACTCTACTTCTGGCCTCCATCGGCAGCTTCAGACATCTCTCCTAGGAGTCCAGCAACTTCTGCTAGCCTTGGCAGGTATTCTTGGACATTTTAAGTAGTACTAAATTCTCACACAAATTAAGCTCAAGATGATCAGATCTCCTGGTTTCAGCGAGGATAGGTTTAGTTTTCTTCTCAGTACCTGGTGCAGGGCTGCGGTTTGCATTTGGTGTGAGAACAACGCTGACAGCACACGGATGAGCTTGGTTGTTGCTGGGTCATGTTTATACTAAGTCCAGGACTTTTCGGTTCCTTGGGCCCTGCCAGTGAGAGGGCTGGAGGGGTGTAAGAAGCTGGGAGGTGAAGGGGTGAGGGCACATCCAGAACAGCTGACCCTAACCACCCAAAGAGGTATGCCATACCGTGGGACAGCACGCTTGGTATATAACTGGGGGGTTGGCCAGGGCCTGCCAACAGCTGCTCAGGGACTGGTTGAGCATCTGTCAGCAGGTGTATCACTTGTTTTCTCCCTTCCCTCTGGATTTCTTTCCTCTCCCTTTCTTCCCCTTTTCAACTATAACTATTATTATAGCTGCTGTTATTATTATTGGTGGTGGTGGGTTTATTTTATTTCAATTCTTAATTTTTTCCTATCTCAACCCTCCTTTCTGATTCTCCTCCCCATCCCTCTGCAGTGAGGGGAGTGAGCGAGTGGCTGTGTGGTACTTAGTTACTGGCTGGGGTTACACCACAACTTCAGCTAAACCTTAGTTGATTGGAACAGGAATCAATCCACCTGCATTTAGACATCTACAGCTATATGTGATCTGCATGACCTGAACTCCTGCTGAACTCAATGGAAATAGCAGGTGGGATTAAACTAGCCACACACAGGTATCTCGTTCTGTTTGAGATGCCCTAAACTCTCTGAGGCCATAACATGAAGCTTGACTGAAAGCCAACAAGAGTTGGAGGAGACTTGAACTCTTCTGAAGAAGCAGTTAAAAGTCAGGCGGAATAACCTCATGACATATAAAACTGCACTTGGTGTTTGTGTGTTACCAGCTTAATTGCTTCTCTCATCACTGCAGTCTGTGAGATGCAGAAGAGTTATTTGTCTGATCTTTTGCAGTAATCATCTACATTTGATCACCTGAATAGCTCTCCAAATTTCAGTGATTACACTGTCTAGAACCATATTGGTTGTAAGAGTAGCTTAGACACTTTGCTTAGAGGTGGACTCTTTTGTGTGAATGCTTAACTTCAAGTGCCTTATTCTGAAAGCTGATTGCACACAAAGGAATTAGGAGTATCAGAATCACTTCCCTGAAGTTAAATGACAGAAATTCCATCTTGCCTGGAATCAATGAAATCAGCGACAACAGAATTAACCGCTAAATAATACATACTATCAAATATTTACACGATAGGAAGTGTTAAAACATTCACAGGCTTGGAAAGTTTTTGAAGCTGCATCTAGATTTATTTGCTGAGTGGCATTGGCAAGCCAACCAGATTCAGAGCCCCTTTAAATCTGTGATTCCAATTCATTATATTGTTTCTCTGAAAACCAAGATACAGAGAAATGTTCGTTAATCATATTATAAGTATTTTATGGTCTGGCAACATATATCTCTAACTTGAAATTTTGCTATAAAGCCTCTACTAAATCTAAGTCCATCTGAAAAATGGGGATGTCCCATGGTGAGGTTATATAAAATCATAACTTTCCATCTTAGATACACCCATCCAACTTTTATTTCAATCAATATGCACTATACATATAATAGTTTATACGGAAGTTAAAATCTTTGTTTTACTTTGGGGAAAATAAAATTTATGGTAGCATTTTCAATGACCTGAACTATTAACAGCCTAATGTTTTGGGTTGGGTGGGGTTGGGTTGGGTTGCCTCTTTTCTGTGTGTTTCAAAATACCACATTAAAAGCAGAGTTAAACATGCATCATATAAAGACACGTATGCATATGTATATACATTAATACAAGACACTTACTGCCCCAACAAAATAAGTACAGAAACAGAACTTCCCACTGACATCAGAAAAATATTAATATTTAAAACTATTGTATGCCTTTATCTCCTGCTGATAATGGTTTTCCTTAAAAGAGCTGTAAGAGACGTTTTGAACAGATGGTAACTGGTTTGCTCTATCCTGCATCTCTTCACAACTGCCACAGAGCTTTACCATTCATTAATCTTCTATAGACTACCAGTAGTACAGCAACTAAATTACACACATACACACTCGGAGGCCAGCACTGCTGTCAAGCTTAAAATTAAACTGAAGTACACTGTGCCAAGTCTTTTAACCAAACTCTGCTATAAAACAGTTAGAAAAATAAACATTTAACTTGGAGTCTGACCTACGAACATTCACTCCTAAAAGAGGGAGCACTAGCTGGTCATTACATCTAGGGCGTTCTGTGCAGCAGCAAGTGAAGCTGTGACTTGTAAGTGGGAATAAAACCCAGAAAACATCTGGTTTGAATTCACCTTGACTCATTAAGGTTTAAGAAGAGAACTATTTCCTCTACATTTGAAACAACAAGGGGGGAAAATATGTCTACCCACAATACCCCCTATGATCCTTGCTTTTGTAACGAGGTCTCTACACAGCAGGTGATAGCTAAATAAAATTGCAATCCATTTTCCTGGATTAGACATTAGGCCACAAATACTGAAATATGCTTGTTGCTTGGAGAACAAACACATGCATCAAATTCCTAACCTTCCATGCTTAATTTACAAAAAAACAGCTCTAGCATTTACAGCCTATGAACTCTGCCAAAGCTTCTCTTGCAAGTTTTCCTCTAACATATCTTTCAAACCTAGTGATGGTCAAAACCTTTTTTTGATGGTGAATTCTTTCCCACAAAAGTTTTCATAACTTTGCTTCAGAAAATCAATATTGGCATGTATACAGGGAATTCGAAGTGAACTTTGATCCTGATGCTGCACAGTGCTGACAGGTTGGCTTTGCCATTTCCCTCTTCTCCCTCCTCCACCGCTGTTGGCTGATGCATATCTAGAAGATACTGTAAAATGACAAACTCAAAAATACAAGCAGCAGCAGTTTGGAAGCCTAACTTATCTATCTTTTATGGCAGTGTAGATATACATATTACATGTGTGAACAGATGTTCCCAAAATCCAGAATTGAAATGTAGCAGTGACTAGGAGAACAAAGCTACAGTGTAAATAACTACATTGATCCTTCAGTCTTTCTCTTCTGTTCTTTATTTCCCTTGTTTTTCCATGGGAAGAAAATAGAGATTACATTTTTACTTCACAAAGTTTTATTGACTAATCTAATTGTTATCTTTCAAATGCAAATTTGAGGTTTTAATTTAGAACTACTATTATCTTTTAATTGCATCAGTTTTAGTGGAGAATTAGTATTAGTGTGCAATCTCTATAATCTCCATAATTATGGAGATTTCTGCAGTGGGAATCATAGAGCTCTAGATATTATGTATCTGAATTTCTCCAGTTACCTTAATATACTTTTGTTGCAAAATACCTCCAGGTACAGTTATGCAAAACTACAATGTTAAAAGAGAAGACTTCTTGAAATTTATCTATACGTGCTGAATAATTTTGAGTATCTTTGCTAATATTAGTCTACTTAAATCTGACTTTGTTTCTATTTAGTGTGTACTTTGTATAGGTATTTCAATATCCAGAGTCTCATATTAATACAAAGTAAAGAAATTAAGTCAGTTAGTAAAACTACTCACATTTTCTCAATTTACTACATAATGCTGCATACAAAAAGCATTCCTGTAGTAAGCAGAGCTATTGGATATCTAGACCAGAAAAATTTCTTATTACTAAAAAGGTATAAAGTCCTTTCTAGACTTTGTATATTTTAACATATATTTTTCACATTTCACATTCACAGTTCTTTGGTTGTTGATCTTAAAAAAGCACAACAAAATAAGTGTGACCAGCCTGTGAAGAACTGAACATGACACAGTCTTTCTAAATTTGCAGACAGAATGAATCTGTGTTCAAAGGTTCATGTTCTGCTTAATTCAAGAGGATGAACTGCAGACTTGGAAGACCTATGACCATTTAAACTGTGATTCTGGAATGAGCTATGCATCTTGGATTACCTAATAACACAGTAGCTAAATATCTTTCACTCTTCCACTCTATGTAAAGATGAAGAAAGTTATATATTTAAGATGTACTATAGAGCACGTGGACATGGTATCTCTTCTGCTTCTGAAGATTTTTGTAGTATCACATAGAGCACCGCTTTTTAATACAACTTTAGTTTGTGACTATATCTATTGGTGGAAAATGAAGATTAGGTTGTACAGAACAATTAATATTTGAAATTTACTTCTCATAGATTTTTTCCTGGGGAGAAAAAAAAAGGACTTTATGAGAATTTACCATCACGTGGCTATGCAGCAGGGCACCCAAAATAAGACTACTGGATCTTTACCAGTTCAAAGGGGGGGTTATGCTTTTGGAAAAAAATATCAGATTTTAGCAAAACCTTAGATTAGAAAAACTTAGATTTTCACCCACAGAAATTGCTTGGTATTTTGATCACCATCTAAGTCTGTGTCTATGATCTATGGGTTCATTCTTTTGTACTCATTATTAGTACTGAATCCATACTAATAAACTCATAACCTCCAAAACCTGAAGTTATATCCATATTGTCATTTTGGAATTGTCCCTGTCTCAAACTGTCATTAGGAGCTATTTATGACTGCTTTTTGCAACAAAACAAAAACCACACAAGGGAGTATTATAAGCTAGTGAATTCCAGTGTCAAGAAGTTCACTGGCTCTGTTTAATTTACTAAGGTGCAGACCAAAATACTTATGAGTAGAAACTGGAGAGACTGCTGTCCAGTACTACTGTACAGGAAAGATAACCTTTTGCTGTTTCAGTGGGTGAGCTTTGAGTGTGATTTGTGTTTAATAAAGGTCAATAAAAACGTTCAGTATCTGAAGTAGCTATGAAAACTATGTGTAATCCAGGTAGTCTGCTTTCCCAAAGTAAACACATTGTTATGGGCACTAAGAACTACAAAAGATACCAATTTACACTTTTTTGTTGTTTTACTAATATAACCTAGTAAATATGTAGGCACTTTTCAGACAAGTAGAAGACATCTCCCTGACTTGAAAAGCATGCACTCTAAGACAATAGAGATAACAACATTCTGAAGGTGTTAAGACCTGGATAAAGGGTGAGAGAGAGAATATTTTCTTACAAAGGATTGACAGAGACTGACAAAATAATGATGTAATTACTGCATTTTGCTATTTTGGTGCCAATATGAAAGATTATTTCAACAGTATAGAGGAGATTTTCTTCCTTTCTTCCCCTCCCCACCCCCACCCCCCTCAGAAGAAAGTTCAAGATAAAAACCCAAAACTTTATCTCTTAAGTTTCTTTGCATAGTGAGTAAGATTATTTTTAGAAAAAGTAATTGTAATAGTATATGTTCTAAACCCAACTGTGTTCAGCACGGCTCCTTGTCATTGTTTTTAACTCCAGCTTAAATTTAAACAATTAAAGGTTAATCAAATAAAAAATGTTTCAAAGGGACATCATAGCAAGATAGTGCATTTATCTGCTAATTGTCTGAGGATAAATTCACAGAAAACTGCTTTTGTTGGCTTTTTTATCTGACTGGGGGCAATGAAATCCAGAGTGTTTGTTCTGCTGATAATCAAGTTACTCATCAGGTTGTTTAAGGATTAGACATCATTAGATTCTTGATAAATATATAAGTTTTATTACTAAAGCATTTATTCCCTGCAGTGTGAAATATATACCTTCAGTCTAGTGTTAACTTGCTATTCAAGGACCAGTGTGGGATAGAAGATTTTGTTCCCCTCCAAATGGATGTAGTTTGGGGACCATGTACTGGGAAAGATTTGCAATATTTTCTCACTCCTAGGGCTTTTCAGGGTAGTCTAGCAGATATGACAACCATGGTGTAAGCTTCCCTGATATTTTTGGAAACTTGTTTTGTCTTGTGAGATTCCATTCCAGGACTTTTAAATGTAAATGAGACCAAACAACTCAATGCAAATATTATCTAAAAGTTTTTATATGAACTGGTTCACATTTCAAATCATAAACTTGCTGCTTCTACTAAAATGCTGAATTTCTTCCCATAATTCTTTGCTTTAACCCTTTTACTGTTCTCTGACAGCAAAATCCAATAAACTTATCTCAAGTGTCCCCTGTGATTTCTTACCAAAATTTTGGAAATGTAAAGCTTTCCTGCTTTAGAAATTCAGCAAGAGCTCCTATTGCTCTTAGGAAAATATTTATGTTGTTAACACCATTAAGACTTGGATTTCTAAGAAGTGTAGCTCTAAAGATACCATCATATGGGTCAAAATAGTAACTGAAGCTCAGTGACCTATAATCCTTCACCTAAGCTGCAAGAGGAAATCATGCCACTATCTTTAGGCTGGCTTATATGCAACATGAAATGCTTTCTTTTACAAAGACATTTCTCACATTAGCAATAATCAGGAGGGTGACAGAACACCAGTGTTGTGACACAATGAGTAGCATCCTTTACACTGGCAGAGCTGCAGCGCATGCTGCTTTTTTAAGGCCCTTAGGATGTGGCATGTACTTCCCTTCAAAGTTCCCACTTTGGGCTTTGGAGGACCAGAATGTAAACAGTTTGCATTTTTTTTCTGAAGGGAGAGATGCAAATAAGTGAAAAGGTACCTCCAGCAACAGATGGAGGAAAATACCTGCTATCTCCCAAAACCAAGGATTTTGTTCATCCCTTACTTAGAAAGCAGATATACTTGAATGTATGGATTTGTAGCAAGCTAAATAGCTATTGTAACAGAGCAAACAATCATTATTAAGCTTTTAAGGGGAATCATAGAATCATAAAATCACTTGGGTTGGAAAAAACCTTAAAGATCACCTAGTTCCAACCCCACTGCCATGGGCAGAGACATCTTCCACCAGACCAGGTTGCTCCCAGCCCCATCCAGCCTGGCCTTGAGCACTGCCAGGGATGGGGCAGCCACAGCTTCTCTGGGCAACCTGTGCCAGTGCCTCACCACCCTCACAGTAAAGAATTTCTTC
>JAVJGJ010000014.1:42424302-42449146 GCA_035590215.1 Microhierax caerulescens
GTTAGGCACCATGACAATCTATTGCCCTTCGCTATTGATGCAATGTCTCCAAACATCTCCTCTTGTCTTTTGTTTTGTCAATTTGTTTGTACAGATGGCCTGCACCAGGCAACATGGAAAGGAAGTATTCTAAATTACAAAAGAAATATATACACATACGTGTGTGCATGTATGGTGTATGTATGCAGAAGTACGTTTAAGTTTTTAGGTTTTCCAGTAACTGAGGAAAATTGCATGTAATTCTTGATATCCAAGGTTCTTTTGAAAGACTATTGAGTCTGCACTCACTTTTGGTAATCAATGCAAACTGCAAAATGTTTGAAGCTGTGGTCATCCTGTTGGTCAACCAGACCAATAAGACCATCCTTTTGTTTCAGCCTAGTTTATAAAGTCTGGGGTTGCTTTTCATGGAAAGCAACACTTGAGGAGGATGGGTAAATCTAGCATGTGCCTGGTTCTCATCCTAACGTGTATTTGGAGTAAAACTGGATCAAGGAACCAGGAAACAGTCATATATTCCCATGACCCATAACATAAAAAAGCAGAAAGATATGATATGGGACTAGAATGCACTTCTGGGTTCAAGGTAATATTACTGAAAGAGACTGTGATACACACTTCCGTTTATAAACTTACCAAAACCTGTTTTAAATAGTTAAAATACCCATTTTTCATGTTGGAAGACAAACAAGATGTCTTTTACCTCTGATAATTAAAGAAGCCACTAAAACACCAGCTTAATATTGTTACTTAGCTGTTTATAGTTTCACAATTATGGGCTCTCGATTCAGCATTGCCCATTCACTTAGATACTTCTTTTTCTTCTTGCATCTTCACGACCTCATATATTTGTAGGAGAATAATCTAATGCTATTTTGACCTTCACTCTAACAGGTTAACATAGTCATTTATTTCAGTTTCTACTTAATTTCCTTCACAAGTTTATTCGTGTTCTAGTGGCCGTTCCATTTTGAACAGGTATTTTCAACACATCCTGTAACATCCTCTTACAGGTGTACAGGTTATTGCCAAACTGCCAAAAAAAGGGGTCAGAGACCAATCCCTGATACAGATTCCAGCAAAACTTATTTGCTCATATATACACTGTGCTTTCTAATCCTCCCAAGAGCACATATATAAAAAAACCCCACAAAAACAACCTTAACTGGAGCAGTCCAAAGCATGTTGAGAACATGATCTAACTTTATGGCCTTCTTTCACTTAGCACCATAAATGTAAAGACAATGAAACATGTAATGTGGAAACATGTCTCTCTAATATTTTCTAAAATTAACATAAGTTGATTTTTTTTAAGTATTGAACTGATTGAACAGAATTTAGACAGGTTGACTCCAAAATATTAGCAATCAAAACATATTTTTTACCATTTTTTCACTAATCTTCTCCATGAAAAAAGGAAAATTGTAGTGCTCTTCCTTCACTGTATTTTCCTCTGTATATTTTACCATTAGTAAACTCCCTGTAGTTAATTTCCCACCAAAAGTACTAAAATTACCGCAGCAGAGAAATGTTTGAGAATAACATTCTGACCAGCTGCTTTCAAATACTGACGTTTGATGCTTTTTTTCACAACACTCACTTTTGAGAGAGTATTCCTTTTGCAAAATTAATACTTTGGTAAATGCAGTTATTCTGTGAGGAAGTCCCAGGTTATTTTTTTTTTTTAATCTATTAAATTAGCTAAAAATTATGAAGAACTGAATGGCATAAACTGGCATAATACCATGAACAGAGCTATTCTGCTTTATGCCAGATGATATATATCCTAAGCACTGTTAGTGTCCACAAACACTAGGCTTATTTTCCTGAAACACTAGGTCTTAAAATATATTCTTGTCTTCTGTGATTTCTAACCATTTCATTAACTGCAACAGTTTATCTACACACTCAAATGTAGTTATTCCATTCCTAAATCTATGGAGTTGTTACATAGTCCATAAACAAACCTACTTTATGTACCTGAACTTAGGCAGACAGAATAACTTTTCATGAAGAAAATGTAGGCATTTAATTTAGGATCACTTTAAGAAACACCTTAAATTTAAGTGAAATTTATATCCCCAAAGAGGTACTTACATTTCTTGTAGGGTATGGACCCTAGAATAAACCATCATCTGTTACATTCTGGTTTTCCTCACTAACAGATTCTTCTTTGCTCCAGAATGCAGCTGTTGAGCAAATTAACATATAAGGAGGAGGGATCAGGACCCTGGAGTAAAGCAGAAAGTAAATTAACTTTACAATTTCAGTTGTGGCTACAGCTTTTCTACTTAATGCAGGCACTGCAAGCAGTGATCCTTGGCCTTTTAGCAAAAGGATGCAGAGCATCTTATTCTGTAGTGGTCAAGACATTTTATTTTTTAGGCCAGCTGGATCCCTTTTCAGATTATCTGTGTATTTAAGCCTATTTCTATATATAAGCAAATATTTTTTTAGTAAAACTGAAGTAGCTGCTTTATAAAGAAATTTTTTTCTGTCATTAGCTCTTTTATTTCTTCATCATTAGTCTTGCATTCCTAAAATCCACTAGCATATTTCAAATTCTAGGTGACCAGCTGCATCTAGGAATGGAAATGCTTGTCTGTGTCCTGATGGATGAATGTATATATATGTAGGGATTGATTGATTGATTGATTGATTGATTGATTAAAATCTTCTGGCACTTCCATGTGGAAGTATTTCCACTATTTTTTGGGTGGATTTTGAGCTGGGAGTTCTCTGCACTGGGAGATCAGAATGTAGAGAGCACAACACACACCTGTCCAGAGAGGAGATCATGGAGTACCACCTTGAACCAAGTCTACCTACCAGCAACACTGCAGGAGAAAAGAAGAATGAAAAGTCACCAAGATAAAGGAACAGCTAGCAACTATTTCTCAGTTTATAAGCACAACCCCTATCCATAATAGATTAAAATAACTAGTTAACTGCATTGGAACTTTGGTCTCTCCCTTCCCTTTCCTTCTCCAGCTCTGCTTCCCGTTTTCAGCAGCAGATGTTCAGCTGTGTTTACAAAAAGTTACTCACAAAACACTGCAAAATTACATGTTGCTGTTACAAAATCCTAAGTGCTGGGACCCAGCTCTGTCCTCAGTCAGATACAGCTCCCTTCTCCGTTAAGTGCTGGGGTGCACTAACACTGAGCTGAACTGCAGGCAGAACCAGATCTTAATCTTTTAAAAGGCTCCTAATAACTGAAGTGCTTAATTCTAAACTGTTTCACAGGTAAATCAATTACTATGTTAAGTGTGCCACTAGAACAATGACAAAATATACCTGAGCTGTTTATGTAGTAGCATATTTGTACTGAACACAGAAAAAATAACTGACTGTAGGTATTTGGGATTTTTTATTTTGGGTTTTTTTATTATTATTTTAAAGAAATTAAATCAGAAATACACACAGAAACTGTACAACACATTTTCAGGCTTTGAAAAACAGCTATCACTCTGGCTACACTGGATCTATTCATTTTTCTCAGACATGTAACAATTAAATGGATCTATGAAGAACTGAGTATGAGGCCCTCGAGGTCATACTGGACATGTTTTCTCAGTTTGCTCATGCTGAGCTAAAAAGCTGTTGTCTAAAGCAGTAGCAGCAGAAAGGAAATGCATTAAAAAAAAAAAAATCAGGCTCCTGTGAATTTATGAGGAGTGCATCACAAAGACAAATATTTCAGCCATGCAATTCCATTCGGCCTTTTCAGCTGTGTGTCCATAGCAAGTCAACGGCTAAATTGAAAAATCAATTCCAATTTAAATTATTGGAATAAAGAACACCAGGAGTCAGAGATAAAATGGCTTTGTTCTCTGAGATCCTTTTTAATTGGAAAGTTATTTCTTCAGGGTATTCTAATGGTTCTGAGGAAACATTGCAAAACAAAGTTGATCGGCTGGGGGAAGGTTAATAGCTAATGTGCTTTTGTTGCTGCACAGCAGACTCCTGTCTTTATGACAGCCTCCATCATACATGAAAAGAGGCATGATTCTAAATCATTTGATACATGTGACTGTAGTGTCTCCCTCAGTCTCCTAAAGAAATCATATTATACTTGTTATTCTGACATATTCATAACACTCTGACTGGCATTCTGAGGAGAATTTTCTTTGCCTACAGATGTGTATATGGTCATTTGCTTAAACCTTTCGTGATGTTGAGTAGTTTTGCAGAAGATTAATATGATTTTATAAGCATCAAGGGTATTTTAAATAAAACACTGATAGCCCTACATATGGAAAGCACTTCCCTTTTATTTCAAGACTACTGAAACAATAACCTAGGTGGACAATCAGCAACTACAGCCAGAGAGATTGAAGAGAAACTGTGATTACAGAGAGGAAACGAGATTATGTTGACACAGGGCAGAGTGAAAAAGGAAAGACAAGACATTGCTGGAAAGAAAAAAAAAGTTGATTAATAAACAGTCATTATGTTTAAACTAAAGCAGAGCAGAAAGAAAAACCTTGCTTCTCATATAAGTCACATAACCAACACGTTATTATGAAATCTCAGGGGTTAGTTATAACATCACAGTAACCTTTGCTCTGTTCGCAGGAAACTGTTTAGGGCAGCTGTAGATTAGACGCCTTAAATGGGCATTTAATTTGAAATTAATAAAATAGTTATGGTATGTGTTAAGAGAAGTTACTGAGGTTTGCTTAGTATATTTAATTAGTGTAAAAGAGATAAATCTAGTTGCCATGTAATGAACTGAGAACTGCAGATACAGTAAATGTGTACTTACGTTCCTATTATTAATGCATTAAACTTGTAAGAATGTTTAGGAATTTAATTAGCATTTAATAAGATAGCTATAGCAAATTACAGTAGTTAGATGTTAAATGTAAATTAATATTTTTAGTATTTAATTGATATTAACTAATTAATTACTGTTTATTACATGGCAACTAGATTTATCTTTCATAGAGTTATTAAATCTAAATTAAAAGTTCTATTTTAAGTAAGTGGCCTCTTCTCAATTAAAAAAAATATAGTCTCTGGGATTACCAGGGTTTACCTTCATGCAGGAATTGGGTGAGCTTGGGGTATAAATTTGAAACATAAATTATACAGCATATAAGGAAATTAAGTATCTTCACACCGGAGGAATATTATTCATATGGATAATCCCAAGAAAATGAAATTATTCAACTGAGTGGAGATCTTTTGTGGAATTATTCCCTAAATTAGGCAACAGAAAGGAAAAAGTCTGCAAAACCAACAAAAAAAAATGTTTTGGAAGATCAAAAGATTTTTCTCATCCTATTCAGGACTAACTTTCTGTTAGCTCAGTGACGTGTTAGAGAAGGAGATAAACAATCAGCTTTTCAAAGACCCTCTATATGAGATAATTGTTTAAAAAAAATATCTCACCACAGAAACCAAGTTGTGGTTTTTGTCTGTGGAATAATTTGGAATTTCTAGCCTTTACTTAAACACAACTTGCACTGTTCTGCATCCACATTTGCACCTTACACTGATCGTTTAAGCCATGTAATATTGGCACTATGATACAGTTTATATGCCAATAATGACAAAGGCTTATAAGACTTATTTCTGAGAGGAAAGTAATTTTATAAAAGCGAAACAGAATGTCTGTTAAGCCATCTGGTCCGCTGTCATGCTAAACAAGAAGTTGCTGAGAGGTCCTGGGGCTGTATTTCAATAAAAGGCTGAAGTACCTAAAGCATGACTAAGAGGGGTTCAGATACCGTCTTAAACTCAACATGCAACCTCCTTCATGACTTAAAAATCCAACAAGTGCTTGCCAAGACAAGGGTGTATGCACAGTCTTGCCATGTGAAAAATGCCATTTAGTCATTTGTCTAGCATGTAAAGGCTGACTGGGGTGCATAAGCTGGAGTACACACAGCGCCTAGTGCAACAGTCATGCTCTAAGAACACCTAAGGTGGCAGAAGCATTAGGACTTTCAGGAAATTCACTTCAACTCTTGAGTTTTATGTTCAGCTGTGAAATGAGAAATATATTTAATTACACTTGTGGAATAATCTCCTGTTTATGAAAAATTATTTGTTAAGCCTAATTTATCTGCAAATTCTGTAAATCCTTGTATATTTTATTACCTGTTATTTTATTACATCCTTTCAGATAATGAATAAAGATACAAAGTCAAACTAAAGAAAAATCTCCGTGGGGGTCTCTAAATCTTAGAGATTGTAGAGAGTTGCAAAAATGTTACACTCTGGGTTTTTTTATTGCATTTACTGCTGTCTGGATCTTTCTTTTAACCTTTAAGAATTTTACTGTAAAGCTACTTTGGCCTTTTATAATTTCTTTCATTTTCCCTAGTTATGAGAACAATACTTTCTTGTAATTTAATCTTAGTACTTTTTATATGTCAGTTTCTCTTCTGCAGATATATTCAACTACTTCTTCTCATCGCCATTATCTCACTATAAATAAAAACCTGATCTTACTCAAATCATCAGCAAAACTCAAATGGATTTGAGTAGGCCATGGATTTTGACTGTTCCTTAATTCTCCACTATTATTAATTCTCCATTATTGAAACTGAATGCAATTATACTACTGTTTTTTACAAATCACTTCATAGTCCACTTATTTTACATTCAAGTAGCTGCAGAAGTACTATTTTCATAATATTTTCTATCAATACTTCCTTAATGGCAAAGGCTCCATTTTTTCTATAACCCTTCTGTCCGAGTCATGACCCTGTCCTCTATGTACCTAACTCATGAATGTCTTTGGTGATTCATGGGTGGATATACTTGTCACCCACCAGATGGTTGCATAGTTAAAGTTTCCCATGAGTACAGTACCTTGAGATTTCAAGCTCCATGATAGTAGGTCCAGGAATTTTTCATACTTGCTTTTATCAAGTCTTCAGGGTCTATAGCAGATGCTACTGCAGTTTACTTATTTGAATGCTACCATACCTCTTCCATTATCATACTGTCCTAACTGAGTTAGGAAATATTTTAGATCCGTACTTGTAATGCAGAGTAAGTAGGGTTTAAATCATAGGTTGATACGTCTGCCAATGTGTGAAAATAACTCCTCTAAACTGAAATTTCTACTCATTTTTTTCATGGAGGATTACATTATTTTCGATGGGGAAAAAAAAATAACCACCAAAACCTGAAACAATCAATAAAAACCCCTAACCAACCAAACCAAAACCCACAACAATAAAGTGAGAACATACAGGTTGATTTAATTTTATTTTTTTTTAAAAAAGAAGTTTCTAACTGCATTCTTTCTTCAGCTACTTTATGGTTCATAATTCCCTAAACCCAACTGAATTTAATGTGAAAAATACACTGTAAGATCTGAGGAAGGAAAGGAATTGAAGTTGCTACTGACAATATTCACACTGGATATTTTCCTGTTGTCCTTGCAATTTTTAAGCATTTTTGACACTTATTTTGTCATTTACCTTTGCAACAAAATGGCACCTTAGATTATTTCTGACATTTTCTGGTATTTATATATTTGTGCTATATATGTACACATAAATTATTTCTTCATGTGTCTGATAAGTTCTTTATTAAGAACAAGGATAATTAGATGATTCAGAGGTGATTAAGCCACTGTGGTTATAGAAAGCCAGGTTTTCAGCCTGGCTGTGTGTAGGGAAGTTTTATAGATACCTTTACATTCAGCCACTTTTCTTCCCCATCAGAACTGATTAACATTTGAAAAGAGTCCAGACCAATTCTTCTTCTCACAATATTCTTAATAAGATATGACTGTACAAAGCCCATGTATGTTGTATTTAACTTAGGGAGACAGAGGCTGTATGTGCCTGAGGTTACTAAGTGCAGCATCTAATAATTACAGTCTATATTGATTTCCTTGTTTAGAATAATATGTATTTGAGAAAGAAAATGTATATATTCTCTCGGTTTTGTTTTAAATTAAAACTTAGAAACCTTTAGGAGAGACTGTAAGACCCTGGTTGCTTTAAAATACTATTGAACATGTTAAAACAGAAACCTGAAAATATTTAACATGAATTCTTTAAAAGCTTTTTGGATTGTATCACCATCAATCTGCAATGAAAGACCTAGAGACAGCAACCCCACCTGAATCACGCTACAGTTAATATGGAGTTGCTAACATAATTTATCAAGCATTTTAAAACCATATGACACAAATGTATGGTATTCAGCCTGAAAAAAGTTCATCAAGAGTTGTAAGCAAAACTGAAGGAATGCATTATAGGCTCTTTCCATGCAGTGTTTCCCCCTATCTGTCTCCTTAAAGCATTTCACACTGAATGGTTTCCTGTGTGCTCCGTTGCAGATTTATTCTTCTCTTGATGCATGCATGTAACTCCCCATTAATGTTAGTAGGAATGAGATTTACGTATGTGCACTGAGAGGAGAACAGACCCCATGGTATTTTATTTGCCTATACAGGATTATAGCCTCTGAGGATAGATTTGATTTTTTTGTTGTTAGCAAAAAAGCAGCTTGACAAGTAGCTTTTTGATTGATAATACACTGGGACTCATAATTTATATAATCTTACACCTGCTACTGAACATAAAGGTCACTTTAAAGGTGTGAGTTGTGTGTGCTGGGGCTAGAGCATCAACCAGAGGGTCACTTTTCAGCGGTTACTGTGTGATGGAGAAACAGAGAGAAACTCCTACCAATGCTGATAAAATTGAAAATATCAAGGCAAGCATTGTAATTAACAGCAAGTTTCCAGAACTTGACATTCTGAGCAAGTGTCATTCCCTAGGTTATTACAGAGGGAATTAGAGTGGCCTTTCACTGTCAAACTGATATATACCATTGGAGCATTGCTGAAGAAAAAGTACCATTCATGATGTCTTTTCAGGATTTAAACACCTGCTGAATTCCATCTCTTTCTATCATCTTCTGAAAATAGATACACATCTCAAAAGGTCTCTATCTGGGGGCATTGAGTGGATTCAATATTTCTACATATTTCTGCTTTAAAAAAAAATTAGCTCTACTCTATATGTAAGAGCTCTTTCGTACACAACATCAGCAGGGCATTCTTAGGCCTTAAATATTTTTGTGGAAGACTTGTTTCATGAAAAGTATTCCAGTGATAAATCATAGCATACAGTTATTTTTCTAAAGAATCCTGGTCATTACTGGAGAAAAATAACAGAAAAAAGCTTTTGGGCTATAAAGTAGAAAGATATTTGGGTTTATTCTTGCTTTTACTTTTTTTTTTTTTCCTTTCTTTTTTTTTTTTTTTTTACCTAATAGCCTTGCAAATGTGTAAGGAGCTAACTAATGTCTGTGTAAAGCATTATTTATCACTGTATAGGATCCAAATTATTAACTTCCTGTTCTAACTTTCATCTCCTGCTGCTACAGGGAGGAAACTGTACTTTCAGGATAGAGAGTTATTCATCCTTCGAGTTTTTCAGTCAAACATTACCAGTATGTCTACCAACATATACATATTCCATGGTTCTAATTATTGTATTTTCACAATTTGCTGCAACTATTAATTATGCAATAATAGGGTTAATTTCACTTCAACTTTCATCTAGGAAATAATCCAAAGCCTGAAAAAAGCCAATTAAGAGCTTTTTAATTGTCTTTGGGTGCTTTGATCAGCTTTCTCCAAGCTCTGAATATGACCCAATCTCGAATGTGTTGGGTGATTTTGACTTCCACGCCAATTTATGTTTTCCAGGCCATGCTTGCAACTGTTATCTCCTACAGGTGACTGAGTGACTGTAGTCTCTATTGATTCAAATCATTTATTTGGGTCAAAATCAGAGGCTTAGAATTTGGAAGTACTATCTACAGCTTAGAGTGTTCATTGTCTCCTGTCATGAGAGGAAAATGTATTTTTCTTTTCAGGGTGGGGAAATGGTTAATGACTTCTGACATTAATGGAAGAGGGAAAAAAATCATTTTCCATGAAAATAACTGCTTTTAGGCCTAGCTTTGTCTTCATAGATCACTATGGTTTACAAATGACCTACAATAAATAAAGCAGACACCTCCATGATGGGGCTGAAAGTCTTTGCAACACTGATTAGTTGTGGCAATTATTTTAGAGATTTACGCAGTGTTTGCCAGAACCTTCTCTGTCTTTCCCATTTTATCTGCAATATCTTGTTATGACAAAAATGAAAAAGATATAACTGAGAACTAAAAATAATTTTGTAACACACAAATTATCAGCACTTCTTGATTAATGAGGGGATGAAAAACACTTTCCTCACAGATAGGCTATTTCAATAACATTTTATAAAGTTTACTTCAGTGTCTTCAAAAGCAGCAGTGATGGACATTATAGAAGATTCATGTAGAACTGCGAATTAAGCTAATCTGAAAAAGGTATAACAATATCTTTTCTTCATGTGTACACAGTTAAAATCTGAGTTGATATTATTCTATCTATTTTGCCCAAAGATATTTGTTTTCCTTCATGATGTTAATTTGATAAAGTTAAAATCTTGTTATCAACTTCTCTACTGACTGGTAAAAAGCTTTAATATGTCATAAGCAATATTGACCAAAACCTGCCATTGTTTCCAACACTGCTGTTTAATATTGTTCATAGGAATTTAAATATTACTCAAATTTGACAAAATAATTGTAAAATATTATAACATTTATAATCTTAAACTGGTTTTCCATGCAAAATATCAGATTACTATTTTTATCTAACTAAATCTTCATTAATCACTCATTAACATGGCTAAATAGAATATTATTTATTTGTATCTTATATGTATTTGTCATTTGGGATGTATATCCTCTTATAATAACATTTTTGCCTGCTACTGCATGTTCAAGGGAGGATACAATTGATTTGGGAAGGACCAGAGGGATTTTTCATAGAAGTGCAAACGTAACACCATATTTTATGGTTGAGGATAGTTTATGAGAGAAAGCTTTCTGTGCGTTTGTGGTAGAGCGTGAGAGCCAATTTTTAACACTGGCAATGCCAATTCTCAGGCTGATGGTCCAAACCTTTTTTTATTATGTGAAGTTATTATTTGTTATGAAAATGTAAAATAAAAAAACAACAGCAACAATAAAACTACTTAGAGAATTGAATAATGACTTCATGTTTTCTAGAAAATAAAAAATGCTGCAATCATTAGCCAAGGTCAGTGGCATAAATACGCTGAAGGTCCAACAGGTCAGGGAAGAAAAAAACAGTTTGGGGAGATCATGTAGTAAGATGTTACAATGGCATAACAATTTAAATGTAAAGATTTCTAACTGTGATAATTTTACTATTTCATGACATTTGTTAAAGGATAGCTGTATTGTTCTATTGTAACTACAGTACAAAGCAACTCTCTTGACAATGTTTTTTTGTTAACTGTCCTAGAAAACACAGCAGTGACCATATTCATTTAACCGAGCAGCAGATATCTGCCTACTGGTAAATAAGAATCAATTTTCTGCCTAAGGAAGCTACAGAAAGGTTTCTAAATAAAATAAAATAAATAAATGAATAAATAAAAGTAAATAGGGAATGTAAAATAAAGTTACATACTGCAGAAGAATCACAGAATCACTGAGACTGGAACAGACCTCTTAAAATCATTTAGTACAAGACCCCTGCCCAAGCTGTCAGCTAGAGCAAGTTGCCAAGGGCTGTATCCAGTTGGGTTTTGAGTATTTCCAAGGATGGTGACTATACGTCTCTGGGCAGCATATTCCAATGTTTGACCACTGTCACAGTAAAAAGCCCCAAAAAACATAAACCAAACAACGACCACCACACAAAAAAAAAAAAAAAAAAAAGAAAAAAAAAAACGAAAAAAGTGTGCTTATTGCCTCATGTTATATCACTGGGCACTACTGAGAAGGGTCTGGCTGCTGCTTCTTCAGTCTCTCCCATCAGGTATTTATACATATTAATGAGATCCCCCTGAGCCTTCTTTTCTCTCTTATACTGGGGAGCCCAACACGGCACCCAGCACTTCAGATGTGTCTCACCAGGAAGGATCACCTCTCCTGACCTACAGAGAACGCTTTGCCTAATGCAACCCAGGATGTTGTTAGTTGTCTTTGCTGCAACATCTCTGAACATTTATGGCTCATGGTCATCTTGGAGTCCACCAGGATTTCTAGGTCCTTCTCTGCAGAGGTACTCTCCAGCTAGTCAATCCCCACCATGTGCTCATGCAATGGATTATTCCTCCCCAGGTGCAAGGCTTTGCATTTCTCTTTCTTGAACTTCATGAGATTCCTGTTTGCCTGATTCTGCAGCCTGTCCAGGTTCTGCTGAATGGCAGCACACCAATGTGGTCTATCAGCCATTGCTTCCAGTTTTGATTTGCCTATGAACTTGCTGAGGGTGCACTCTGACCAATCATCCAGGTCATTAAAGAAGAGGTTGAACTATATTGGCCCCAACATCAGCCCCAGGGTACACAACTAGTGACTGGCCTCTAGCTAGGCTTTATGCCACCAGTTACAACCCTCTAGGCCCAGCCATTCAGCCAGTTTTCGATCCACCTTACTGTCCACATATCTAATCTGTACTTTGTCAACTCGTCCATGAGGATGTTATGGGATACCTAACCACTACTGAAAGTCTTACTAAAATCAATGTAAGCAACATCCCTCACTTCTCTTCCTGCATCCACCAAGGTAGTCACCATATTGTGGAAGACTGTCAGGTTGATTTTCCCTTCATAAATCCACATTGACTCCTCATGATCTTCTTATCCCTCATGTTCCTGGAAGTGGTTTCCAGCATTAGTTTCTCCATCACCTTCCCAGGGTTTGAGGTGAGGTTGACCAGACTGTAGTTTCCTGCATCTTCCTTCTTTCCCTTCTTGAAAATGCATGTGACATTTGCTTAATTCCTGCCCTCAGAACCTCCCCCAGTTACCCTGACCTTTCAAAGATAATTAACAGTGGCCTTGTGATGGCATCAGCTGGCTTTCTCAGCACTCATGGGTACACCAAATCAGTTTGTTATATGGTCCTTCACTTCCAGTCACTGAGTTTTAGTTCTGCCCCAAGGGACAAATATGTATGGAAGTAATTCTCAAACACAGGAGGTATGATTCTCGCTACCAACTATGAATAAAATTACAGACCTGAAAGAAATACAGTTTAATCCAATAGTTGTGGTAATATTTAGCAGTAAACAAAATGATCAGCCTGAAACAGAGGTTAAACCTAGGAAGATCTGAAAACTGATGATACAGTTTTCTGTGAATTTCAGTCATGCAAGCCTTGTAATTTTTGCAAGGGAAAAGAAGTTTTTTATCCCAAGACTGGTAAGGTGGGTCTCTGCTTAGTAGTTACCTAAGTTCTAAGAAATTCATATCATCCAAAGAGATCAGGTGTCTCCACCAAATCCCAGTAGCAATGCTTTATTCCTCTCAATTTTCTTTTCTAATTTATCTTACTAGACACATTTTTACATGTATTTTTCTATACCTAGCATATTGTCCTCAAATACATATCTCCCTCCAGATACATCTTAGCATGAGATAAAGTTATTTCAATTTTAAATATTTCTTTTTCAGTATTCCATTTTGCATAGTTTTACATGTAAAAAGATAAATTAATGTCTTGTAGAAAGTACTGATGTTTCTTGTTGCTTTGACAGCTATTATTAGAAACAAACAGAACAGTACGTACTTGGATTCGGAAGATTTTGCTTTACATTTTATACTCTGCAATTATTCCTTTTTTTCAGAATTAAACATAGAAGCAACACATAAGAAGAGAAGTAAAACACTATTTTGCACATGTCAAAATGCAGAGCACATTACAATATTGTTCTGAAAAAAATAAATATATCTACAAGTCAGGAACTAATTTAGATTGCGAAGAAAATATTCCTCTCTGAGGTTCACATACATGCACTAACTTCCATCTAAATTAAGTAGCTTTTTATTTGTCAGAACAAATGAAAATAACTAAAAATAAGTAGCATGTTATATCAGAATGCAACTCAGCCCACATCTATATCTGGTAGATAAGGTTCTTACTTTATAAGAAAATGTCATGTGAATCTTCATTTGAGTGGTCATGGTCACAATAGAATGGGACTCTCCGGGAAAACCAAAAGCCCTTTTGCCTTCACTATATCTTCTAGCACACATTACACCAAATACAAAATGCAGTGACATCAATGGTCTATAAAAGTGTGACCTTCAAGTTGATGGATTTAGAGTAATAAAAGGCCTCAACAGTAACCGACATATAAAAATAAAAGGAAGTTGTAAGGACAGCCCACTTTGGTGTATAATGAGTAAGGAATTTAATACTATATTTACAGATTCCACAGGCTTTGCTGTTCTGCTTTCACCTGAGAACATTTCTAAACCTGAAAGACAGAAGGCTGGGGACAGGGCAGTGAGTGTGGGGTCTTAGATTACTTGGCTATAAAATTAGAAAGAAAGATCATGTTAAAATAGCAACAACGGAAATTAATTTATAGGAGGAAAATATATTTATAAAAAAAACACACACACATATATATATACACTTCTGAAAAAAAAATATTAATTATATACCACAAATAAAACTTTGCAGGTAAATTTTCCTAGTAGTAGCTTGTAGGGTTTTGAGCTGTTGGGTTGAAAATCCATTTGTAGATTACAGGTACTGATCTCTTGAGTGAAATACAGCGAAGAAATTAATTTAACTGAAGCAGTGAGACAATGAAGGGACAATGCTTCCAAAATGATCACCAGCCAGCAGCCCACCCATGCAACACCCTAGGGAACTGGTCAAGTGCCCTGAAATACAAAATCTGCCAAGAGGGGGCAGCAGCGTGTTGAGCCATGGGAGCTCTTCCCTCCACTGCAAGGCTGCAAAAGGCGAGACACAAGCCCCTACCCGCGTTGCAAGTCCTAGCTAAACTGAGGCTGAACCTGGGAAGATGGTCTGATGCTGTCAATATCTTAGGAAAAAAAGCAATTTCTTTCTAAGAATAGAAGGACTTGTCTGATTTTTCTAGAAATTCTTCAGGTGAAGCCCAATTAAAAATCATAGGAAGTTTTGAAAAGACTTCAGTACTCATACACCTCATAAACAAACTGCTCTGAATAGTTACCTACTAATTCAAAGTCATGACGGTATAACAATTACTACATAAAATTTAGAATAATCATGGGATGAAAGTTTATTACCTAAATGCATGGAGACCTCTCTGAATAGATAGAAATTAACAGTTCTGCATGCATTTTTAAGTAACTACATATGCAAAACGTATGCAGATGTATGTCAGAGTTACATTAAAAAATGCAGTTTCTTGTCCACTGACACATTTTGACTGTATATGAATGTAGTCCTACTTTGAATCCTTTGCATACACAAGATTTCTAAATTTAAAGTTATTTGCATGCAGGGGAAAGATTCATACAGTTCTGCCAACTTACTATGTTTTTCCAAACCTTTCATCTATCTAGATAGATTCTTATGTAATCACCACCTTCACAGTATCTAAGGGGTCTAATGACTCCTTGTTCTGCCAGGTTTGCACTTAAAGCTTTTTATTGCCACTCTTTAGAAAGGTGTTTGAACTGTGGCAGGTAGGACAATCCAAAGACAGATCTCATTTCAAAGTATTCTGAAGGGAATAGCTAGTAAAGAAGAGCAGTGATTGATGCAATAGAAGACATAAGAGGATTTTTTTTTTTTTTTTTTTTTTTTTACCAGAAAAGTCTAGACTCTTTACTTGAAGTGTTAAAGGGGACTCTTAGATCTGATCGTCTCAAAGTCTCTAATCTATGCAAAAAATGGGCATTGATGTAAAAATAGCGCATGTATGAAGAACTCAGAAGTATAGCTGTAGTGCAATGTATATTTGTGGGTCTAAATGCTTTGGAAATGCTTGTTCCTACCTGTGAGACTGGCAGGAGGTGAGAACAGTCAAGGATCCATTCTGTGGGAATTAAGTTTCTCTTTTTTCTTTTTTTTTACTTTTCCCCTTCCTTGCATATTATTTTTTCCTTCTCTATTAGACAATTAAAATCAGAGAAGTGGGTGAAAAATACAACATCATTTACTTGCAAAGTGTATAGGTATATCTCAAAGTGCATAGATGTGCATCAAAGTGCACCTATTTTCCTGCAGTACAAGCAAGTCATAATATAACATAATTTTTATGTGATGTTGTTTTAACTGTTCACTGTTAGGATTACTGAAAAAATGCCGTCCACTCTCCTGGTCACTCTCCTGGTCACGATTTCTTTTTAAGTGCATTCTGTCTCATGCAGTTAACTAGATAAGTGCCTTACTTTTATTTTCACGCATGTACCCAATTTAAACATTTCTGTGACCAGAAAATCAGACCTTTAACTGTATAGGTGGGGATTTGACATTTTGATAGAAGAAACGTTTAGTCTTCACCTTCCATTACTTAAAAGCACAGGTTATTAGAAAAAATAATGTGTCACTATTCCCCTCAAGAACTGAAATCAAAGGGAATTTTCTTGGCCAGCACTTCTGAGGTACAATCTCATCATTGTTGTATTAAAAAGCTAAACATTTTCTCCCAGGCCTTCACAATTGGATTGGGCAGAGGAGACCTGAAACACAGTAAATAGTGGGTTACACAATCACATTCATTCTTTTCAGACATAACAAAATACAAAGTCAAGTCTTAGTAAATTATTCCTCAAAGCTAGATAGCATGATAGTCCAGCAAGCTGATGCATGGATTCTGAAAAAAAGTACTTACTACATCCCTAGTCATATTAACATTATTAGTCCTGTAACTTTTCAGCTAGTTGAAACATCTCATTGTGAGTTATGTCTTTACAGAAAATGATGCATCACAATCCGTAGCAGTGCTCCTGAGAAGCAAATACCTTCAAAGAATAAATGGTTGCTCATATAGATGCATAGGGATGTAAAGAATCGAAGTACCTAATTACAGTATTTAACAGTATATGGCAAAATGCTACAGCTCTTGCTTTTTTTTTTTTTTTTTTTTTTTTTTTTTTTTCCAGAACCACCTCTTTGAGCGTGACAAGAGTATGGCATAAAATACAGAAATTACACACACTCTGCACAATTGTGAGTTCTTTGATACTATGTCTCAGTCCCAGCGATACTTCCCTGCAGGTACCATTGCACTGTGGTGTGCTCAGCATGAGCCAGAAAACCCAGCAGGAAATTATCATGTCACGGTGTAACACAACAGCTAGAAGCACATTAGAAAAATGTTTGGGTTTGGGGTTTTTTGTTTTGTTTTGGTTTGGTTTGTTTTGTTTTCAAAACTATGGTCCTAAGTTTAAAAACAAACAAACTAACAACAGCAACAACAACCAAAAAAAGAGAAACAATCAAACAAAAAAAACAAACCCACAACCACAAAAAAACAGGTTCCAGCATTTTGTTTTGCTTAAAGTCTGTTTTATTTATATATTGATGACTTTTTATTTCTTTTCTACCTGAAAATGTAATGAAAAGTGTAGTATATGGTTAACTAACTGGCTAACTATATGGCTATAGTTAACTCTATTTTCTACTTAACTAACTATATACCTATGTATGCAGCTATGGCAAAGCATTAGTATATGTACATAGAAAGGATTAGAGCAAAAATGATTCAATACTCATCGTTTACCACAATTTGAGGATATTATAGAATTACCTTCAGGAAGTGGCTTTGTTTGCCATCCTTCTGCAGGTGGAAAACCTGTAACAAATATGTCCTTTTTAAATAAACATATGTGTTTCTCTATATCACAGCACACACCATTGTGACTTGGAAAATGACCTGGGTGGTAGTGTTTCAGGTCCTAAACTGATTAGATCCTAGGCTATCTGAAACGTACTCTGAAGTAACTGTCCTTTGCTGCTGGTTATAGAATAAATCTAAGATAGTCAGTTTGTAACTGATAGTCTTAAAAACTATAAATCTATACAGTATGGGTGAATGCAGTACTACACACCCACAGGTGCTACAACTATGACAAAGTCCAAGAAACATCTGTGAGTGGACCAGACCTTTTATTGGGTCATGCTGGAGCAAACAATTGGAAAGTGAATTTGGGAAATCACCAATGAAACTGTTGATGTGCAGTTTTGTCTCAAGTCTGTGTAGAATCAGCCTTGAGGAGTCATTATAAAGACATGACATTGCCATGGAAGGGTACGCAAAAGAAATCAGAAAATTCTGTGATGTGGCTGGATATACTTGCTCTAAGGCAAGCACTCATTTCCCCACACTGAAGGAAATTTTACTATGGCTCCTGTAACTCAGTGGTTAAACTGCAGGCCAGGAGTTCATGTGAGTGTCACGACAGAGTCATAGTTCATAAAAACAGTTGCATTTCCTGATGCAAAAATAAGGGATTCTGAAGATTTACAGTGCTCTCTTTTAACTGTGTTTTAATTGAAAACACATTTGCTGGGTCACCCTGTGCAAGAGCAAACACGGTTTCATGGGTTGGTTATTTTCTACAGATAATTCGTCCTCATTGGCTTCTAGCTTTCTACGTGAATCTTCATCATCTCCAGCTGGTACACCGGAACTTTAGTAACATCCATCACTACTTAAGTCTGAAAAACAAACATTTTTTCTCTCTCTCCCTGACCGAACGGCAAGCTGCTCAGTAGCAGTAACAATCAGGTTTTCTCCACAGACTCAGTCACACAAAAGAGCACCATTGTATGATAGAACCACTTTTGATTATTTGGTATTCAGAGATAAGTGTTTGCTGGCACCTAAAAACTGCATTTTCACCTTCCCTTCCCTGCCCTGCCCTACCCTGCCCTGCCCTGCCCTCACCGTTTTATATGGGTCTGTTACACTAGAGTGAAGTGAAAAGAATAATTTACAGAGACAAAAGTCGAATTGGAAATCTGATGCCTCAGATTCGTCACTGTACAATTAGTAAATCATATACCTGTTGCTCTGAATCGGTATAGACTTGTTGAGGTCTGTGGTACAACTCCAATTTGAAGCAGTGCTATACTAATTTATACTATTTTAATTCACACAAGATCTGATAGAGTCTTATTTCCAGTGATCACAGGAATGGTTGATATATTACAGCTATTTCCTTTGTAAGAATAAGGTCATTTGAGAGCTCAGATTCTATTACTGTCTTATATGTGTTTGGAAATACTGACTTTTTAACAGCAAATAATCACTTCATGAAATTTAAAAATGGCATTTGTTTTTGGCTAGTTATGCTCCTGCTGCCTAAGGCTAGATCTTGTTCTCATTTCAGTCAAATGGAAACTAGTCAGTTCCATTTTTCAAATTGTCTTGCTTTAATACAGTACTGCAATGTTTGGATTGGGGGTGAACAAAAGAATTATTATTGAAAAGGAAAAATGCTCTCCTGGTTTTTATTTAAAGAAACACTAATTAAAATAATTTCCCTGGAAGTGTTTTAGAAAACCTTAATTCCATGACAATTTAATTTGTCTTGTCTTCCCTAAAATTACTTTGTGATATCACTCAGACAACTTTTGTTTTGCTGCTATGCCTTCCCTGTTCAAAAGAAAATTTTTCAAGAAATACTGAGTATTATATTTTGCATACTGCATGAGCAAGAGGCCTCTCAAATACCCTACCTGCCTACCTTTCCTTCTCCTAAGAAAAATCATGTTGATATTAGCAAAAAGCAAAAAGACAATTACATTAGCATCTGGTAATCACTGTGGCTTGAGGGTATGTGAAGCAAGGATTTTAAGGGCACACACTCCCAACATCAGCTGTCTACGATGTAGACATCTCGGTACGAACTACTTGTTTAAACTTTGTTAAGAGGCATTGTTCAGAAACAGGCACCTCTAAAGCACAGTTCCGCTGACCTATACTTCATGGTCGCATTAGGGTAAGATGAATGATACAAAGTGCTTGTTCCTCTCCATTGACTATACGGGGAATCTAAATGACAAGCTGAAATGAAGACATTTATGCTTTAGACATCTATATTCTCTGAAGAATAATCCTACCTTAGATGTTAAGTTTTATCATCTCAGATTGCAAAAAGGGGATCCACTTGTCATTGGGCAAGTCAGTTCATCTTTCTGTTTCAAAGAAGACATAACTATAAAGGACTTCAGAGGTGAACTGACTTGCCAATGACACCAATATATTATTATTACTAATACAACAGATATAAACAGACAGATCTTGTTTTCTCATGTATTACTCTGTAAACTAGATCACATCTCTTTGGGGTAGATCCCTAGAGATTGCCAAAAATTAAGCCTGTGAAATAAGTGCATCACAGTTGGGATACATTACTTGGATGATAGAAGATGCTTTGGTCCATTTAAAGGTATTGCTGTGGTAGCTGATAGATGTTTATTAGTTTAGGAAAGAAGCATTCGTATATCATGTAACTGGCCAAAAAGAATCTATTTAAAACTTAAAAATATTTTCTTAAATTGGCTGGTAATCTCCTGCAGATCACAAAGAATTCAGGTATATTAGTAGTACCCAGGTACATATAAAACAATTTTTATATAACAAAAACAATTCTACTGGCCAATTCTTCTTCTTTGTCTCCTAACTTCCACTAATGACTTTTGGTTATTTCCCTAGAAACAAACAAACAAAAAAGCCAAGAAATTAGCTTAGGCCATATGTCAATAGCCTGTTACCAGAATGTTTATATAAGCAATTTTCAAGGGTGGAAGAAAATATGCCATTCACTTGGAAAAATGCATTTATTTCGAACTGTAAGGACCTATATCTTATTATAGAACATATGCTATGAGAATTAAAACCCTGACACTTGGAAAAAAGCTACATATCACTTTCAAATGGTTACCAATGGTGGTTAATGTCACATTAGGTAGTTTCCTATGTCGTGTTTTAAGATTTGTTTGGGTAAAAATAAATGAGAACTTACCTTAAAAAAAAAAACAAAAAACTGATTATATTGCACTCAATGACCATCCATTAAAAGTGGGCCCCATAACCCATAATAAATTTTTAATCATATTTGCCCACTCATTTTTATTGGTATAATTACTGCAATGATTTACTTAGTGTAGATAGATGTGGGTGCAAAAGGTACCTACCTATACATCTAGGAACTCCCTGCACACATGGGAAAACTACAAATATTCACCCAATCATGTCTCACAAGTTATTGTATAAAAAAAATTAGTTTTACTCTGCAAGAAACAGTTTCTCATTACTAAAGGGTTCCTGAAAAGAGCAAAGAGCTGACATTAATATAACCTATCATGAAAATACAGTACAAACTCTATAAGTGCTTAGAAGCTTTCAGATGTTCTCCACTTACAAATAAAAAAATGTAGGTTATGTCGTGCTGTCAGTGGAATTAAAATATTCAGTTTCCTGTGTTTGTTTTTTTAAATAATTGTCAGAATACACATATATATTGAAATAAGGAGTTTTAGAGGAGGCCATATGCATTGTTTTGCCTCGAATATCTCTATATACCCATCTGAGTTGAACTGAATATTTTCTAAGAATGGGTAAACTGACACCTGGAGAAGTTAAATGGTTTAATCAAAATGACAGTACCAACAAATCGATGACCAGTTAGAAATAAATGCTCTTGTATGTCTCAGTTTCCTTCATTCACTACTAGACTACTCTGTCAAAAAAAAATTATAGATGACTGAACTGCATGGAATTGTTTCAAACTTCATAAACCAATTGGGTTCAAGCTCTGGGTGAAGGTTCAGGTTTTATTTTATTTGAACCTATTCACCCATTCTTAATTGGAAAGTACGTTGATAAAACATCTAATTTGAAATGTGCATAAACTGTAAAGTAGTAAGATTGAGGTATATATTCTGTAGTTCCTGCCAAAAAAAAGTATCACATATGGCTTGGGCTAATGGACAATAAATTTATTACTAGAAGAAATTACAAATGTTGCTGAACACTGTTACAACATAGAGACAGGTCAAAATATAACAGAAAAATGGATAATAGAACATTTCATCTGATATTTCACAATAGTTATCTTGTCGGAGGAAACTGTGAAGCTTGATTGAACAAAAGATAAAGTTAATATTACCTAATAAGAACAGACCATTATAGATCAGTGAAACTGCAAAACAGAATTATATGACAAGGGGCAAGCCACATTATCTAAATTAACATTTTTCCAGCATGAACAAGAAGGGCCACTGTAGGAAAGCGAGAGCTAAATAGTGTGGCCTGCATTTAGTCAACCTGAAGTAATTATTAATTTATAGTTGTCTGTGATTTTAATGAAAATGAAAGCTGAGAGGAAAGAATTGAGAGAGATAATGTGCCGTGAAATTGAGTTTCATTTATTTGGGGAGCACCTCTTTTCTTTTTTTCCTTTCTTTTTTCTCTTTGGATTTTTTTTGTTAAAGGAAAAGAAGTTAATGCAGAACGTCCACATTATTTTTTTACCAAGGTTATGTAACTGCATACGTACTTGTATTGCTTAAACAATTGACTATTAAAAATGGCCAGAAACTAAACTCACTGGCTTGTCCAGTTGCTAGCTGGTATGATCAAAGACAGCTTCTCCTTTACCTCTTTCACAATTACCACTTTTCAAAGACAGTGTGCAGTACCATTTTTGTGTCATCAGACATTTAAACTTAACTAATAATATGTACATTTTTTGGAAATACTGTACCATCATCAGTCCCTTGTGGAATTATGGAACTCAATAATACTACAGTAGCTGCCTTTTAGTTTAAATTGTTTGCCTTGTTCTCCTTTCCCCAAGAAACTACTGTACATGAATCAACAGGTGCTGTTTTGATGTGTAAAAAGCCTAAAAAGAAGATAAATCACATCTGTAATTTTGTAATGGATGAAGTTTCTGTTAAGGGAAAGTTTGAGAGGCACAAGGAATAATAATTTTAAAAGCACATGACGCCCTGCATTATCATGGGGATTTTATAGACACCAGCTTGTAGAACATCCACAGCCTTCATTAAAATTCACCAGCAATACAGAAGCCTTTTGTTATTCTGGAATGGTTTGTGACTTTCTCAAAAACTGGACTTTGTTTTCTAGAGCAGTGTTAGAACAACCATAGGTTTTGTACTTGACCCTCGTTATGTTCAGAAATTATTTTCAACATATTCTGAGAGCCAGAATCCTGCCTGTTATTAATTTCTAATGGCATTTAAGACATTGTGTGGTATATGAGACATATATCCTAGGCTGACAGATATGGTGCAGTTCCTTTGAGATGTCTGTACCCATCTGAAATGGCAGTTGAAGTCCAAAATATCCCAAGCTCTCTGAAAAGACACCAAACATCTATGTATGGTCAACTGAGTCATGTCCTGTTGACTGCACTGATTAGATTTCCACTGACTGTAACACAAGCCCCAAATCCTCTTGATTGCCTACAAGCTGTTTAGACCTCTAAAGAAAAGGCCTACATGACAGAGAATCCTGTATTTGGGTAATAATCTTGACCTTAAAGGCTACCTCTACACGCAGGAAACCTGAACTTAATAAAAAAGCCCACCCTTTTTCTCATACAACATTTTGGCAGAATCTCTCCATCCCAGTGACTCTGGAAAGAGAAAATCATCTATGTTCTGGATCGGGTACCAGCAAAGAACACAGAAGTTAGCAATGGGAATTTTTTTTCTTTGCTGGGGGGGGGATGGTGAAGAGAAAAAGCAAATATATTCATTTGTTTTATAAACTGAAAAGGTAGTAATGACTGTTTTAAGATGTCTTCATACACTTACTCCAAATCTCACCAAAATATAACGATAGATATCTCAGGTCACATGTTTAGAAATATATGCTGGCTGATCCAGTAATGGGACACAGGACAAAGAAATCTGATGTGATCAACACTGACATTGAATAGGGGACAGCATGTATTTACTTACATCCTGATTATCAGCAGTTATTACTGGTTAATCATAGTGGAATGATGTGTTATGAGACAGATTATACTCCATAACATAACATACAGGTCTGAATCAATCTATAAGTTTTGAAACAATAGTTACCAGGATAAATTATTAATTTCTCAGTATATTCTACCAAAAATTGATTATTTGATGTGTTACATTTTTTTTTGTGGAGAGATGGTGTGTGCAGGTGTTGTTTTCTTTACTACATGTAATTCCTGGGTTTACATACAGGAAGTAGGGAAGAAAACAAAGAAAAAGTGAAAAAGAGTGAGAGTGGGTGAAAATATTTCTAAAAGTTGTTTTTCTTTTAATTCTATTTTGTTATAATTTCACATAATATTTCTGAGCTCACCAAAAGATTTTGTAGTAACATGCTAATTTAAAATAACTTTGGAAACTATTAGGAAGTAATTTTATCAACATCATGTTCTGGGGATATTTTCTTCCTTTCTTGATTATTCTTAAGTTTGTGACTATTTTCATGGTGCTGTGGTAGTGTTTTAACTGCTGTATTATGCTGTATTCATGATTTAGGCCAGTAAAATTAGTTATTGTGTTTGTATTCTCCTGCTGGCTCCTTTTTTAACACAGGTATTTAAAAAAACTACTTATTTTGTTGTCCAAATTACTGTATTCTGAGCCTTGATTCAAGTCCTGCAAATCCGGGTATTTTCTGGCTTTATTGGGCTTGGAATACAGTATTTGAAACTTCAACTCTGAATTAAATCTGAAGTCATGGAGCCTTTCTTCCTTTCTTCCACTCTCTTCTTTGCTCAAAGGTCAGAAGCAGTTCTCTTCTGTCATAGTTTCCCACCTGTAAAATGACAATACCATTTTCCAGGATCTTGTCTTGCCTCCTCAGACTACGAGTTCTTTGTAGCAATGGTTGTCATATGCTATGCATTTGCAAAGCATCTCCCTTCAAATCTGCTGTAGTTTCTCAGTGCATGGGAAGGAAAAAAAAAAAAAAAAAGAAAGAAAGAGAAGAGAAGAGAAGAGAAGAGAAGAGAAGAGAAGAGAAGAGAAGAGA
>JAVJGJ010000014.1:42449246-42481423 GCA_035590215.1 Microhierax caerulescens
AGAAGAGAAGAGAAGAGAAGAGAAGAGAAGAGAAGAGAAGAGAAGAGAAGAGAAGAGAAGAGAAGAGAAGAGAAAAATATTATAAGCATTCCACTGATTATTTTCAAGCTATCAAAGCTTTTAGTATAGAATGTCAAATATAGCAATCTTGCTCAAAGTTTCAAATATGAAGATTTTTTTTGGTAATAGAAATCTAAGTGAAGTTGGCCATTTTAAATTAATTTCAAATTTTGTTTATAAATTCATTAGAACACAATAGAACAGAATAAAACAGAAAATAAAAGAAATAACTAAAATAAAATCTATTAACCTAAAACCAGCTGTGACAATATTCTGAGAAAAAATACAGAGAGACCCTTAAGGATTTTCAGATTCCTTTCAATTCTTGCAGGAAATATTTTCTATCTCAGGGGGGGGAAATGTCAGGGTATTACTATTTCTTCTTCTTAAATCTTCACAATTTGTTGACTCCAAAGAAGTATCATTTCCACATTTTGTCAGGTTATAATCTTCCCACACAGGTAAACCTGATTCTCTAGTCCTTAAAACTAACTTTTTTTTCAATAGTTAAAATATTGCAATTTCACAGTTAGATTTACTTGAGAGAAACACTAGTCTGAAAGAAATATAGTGCACCTGCTCATTTCTTTATTTACTTAGCAACCAGTCCTGCTATGTTCAAGTTTCTTATACAGTCAGTGAAGAGACAGAGGTGATGGTTGTGGTTACATTAGCAAGTAATTCAGCTCAATGAGAGCGGGTCAGTAGATCAAAGCAATTAGTGCTGAAACTCCTGCATTTACCAAAATCTCAGAGTTCGTGCTTCGGAGTATGATTTGAAGCTGTCACCAGGAATGCAGTTTGAACTCAAAGAACCGATCTGTAGTTTGAATACTCACCTTTCTGCTACAGAGGACTGTTCTGAGGACAGTGCCTTAGGTGTACAGCCAAAGCAGAGTTTCCAGTTTGACTTTCTTCGCATGGAGTATAACTGCATTTGTTTAATTCAAAATCACACCTTGAACCAAAGCGCAGCAATTTTGGACAATCAGGGTATTCACTGAGTCACAGCTGTAGTAGTGTTTTGTATCAAATTGTGAATGTGGATGTAACCAAGGCCTCCAGAGGAAAATACTTCATACTACAGTTTAAAAAATATCTTTATTTCTTTATATTTTTATTTTTAATAATAATTTTAATAATTAACAAATAATAAAAGTTTTATTTAAGAAGGTAGAATTGCCTTCATAGGCTTTTGTTTGCGTCCTGTGACTACTAGTAACTTTTAGGTGTTCAGTTTAATGGGACTGCTTCCTAGGCACCCAAAATTGTATTAGTAGTTAGGTACCTCCCTGAGGCAAATTGAGCCCTAGCTGCACCTTTTGCAAACTTTAGTTGAAATAGAAGACAAGGATAAGGATACCATACTTCAGTTTTCACTTCAGACACTTCTACCATCAGGAGCTGAAGATAATATGTTTCTATAGTTGAGAATAATCATACTGAAAAAGTAGCAACACGTAAACAATTGCATTGCTTGAAATCAGAGGTGGACAGAAACCAGAGTCCATGGCTGACTCACGAACAATAGCCAGTGGCTGCTCTGTGATAACCTCGCACTCTTATTTTCAGGGACCAGAAGATACCCAAGGACCTTAGCTATTGCTTGCCTTTGCTGTTGTGAAGGTAAACACTGTTTAATAAAGAGGTAATGTTAACAGTATTTTTACTAAAACCTAAAAAGTTTTCTCCAGTGAGATCACCACTGAAATTGATAAATATAGTAGCAAAGCATGGGTTAGGTTACTGCATTGCCTGAAAGCCTCTCATTTGGATATATTGCATTTGTTTAATTAAAAGTCACTAGCTTTCCAAGTAAAAATAAAGTTAAAAGCTCATACACATCATTCTCCTTTACTTTCTCATTAGCTGCAGCACTTCCTGACAAATATTGACCTGTAATTCTTTCCCTCTGCCAAAGAATTAAATAAAATATGAACTGCACACAATATACGCCATCTGTCCAATTCTACAAGGTGGTTAGCATGTTGACTCCTATTGACTCTACTGCAAGCCCAAACTGCCCACAAACAAGGCATGTTTCATACTTCACACACGTGCAAACTTTGCTTTCTCCTGTGTTGTCTAGTTCAAGTAAATGTAAATTTTCTAATAATATTTTTATACCAAATTTTTTATTTGTGAATGTTCTCTACCCTGCCAGACTGGTTCACTCTCAGTCTGTTTCTACTAATCTGTTCAGAAATACTCAGTTACTGATCTTTTTTTTTTTTTTTTTTTCACAAACTTGTATTTTTTTTTCAGCTTCCTATGTAATGCAGAATCTTTTTCAAGTAATCTATATCACATCTGATGTAATATAATTCAATTAACTTCTAGTAGAGATGTTGGGTTGAATTTTCCTTAGTATGATAGAATGCTACTAGCAGATGTCTGTTTTTCTGTTTGTTTCTGTTCTGTTATGTTTTAAGCTTTAAAACTCACTTTATTTATCCCCCCCTCCCCCCAAACCTCTTTCTTCATTTAAAGGTACTTTCATGCCTCTTGATTTCCACTTGTCTTTGTGCATATTCCAGTTATCTTTAATTAATTAATCAATACTAGAATTCAGCTCACTTTGATATCAGTTACATGCCTTAGTTTATTTTTTTAATTTCTGAACTTGCTGTAGTCAGCTGATCTGTTTGAAGTTTTCCACTAAAGCACCATGTATCAATATGCCATAATTACCCTTTTGACACTAGTTCAAGTCCTGTATACAGCACATGTTGGTAAAATATATACATTAGTTACTTCCCTTAATAGCCATATAATACAGCTCTTGGACTAGTTCTAATTTTCTTGGAAATCTTGTGGATGTCTCTTCTCTCTTCTGGAGTTCTTTTCCTCCATTCAATGCCACCTTTATGCCTGCAGCTTCAGATTAAGATGTCTAAATATGGATGTCTATGTGTCAATGTTAGGTGTCAGCTGTGTGCCTAAGCTTCCTGTGCAGTCGAGGTATAGTCAATACAGCAAATGGAGCTTAAAGGGTTTCCCCTCAAGTGGACAGCAGAAGCTGGTTAACTGAGGTGCTTTCTAGGCTGCATTGGCTGACTCCTAAGGTCTTCATTTGTCTATAACTGAATTTTTAGCATCAGGCTCATATAGAGATATATAAATTTGGGTGTCTTAGCATAGAGCTGTATTGCATCTCAAGGTCTTAGTTCAGTTCCCTTGCCAAGGTCATTTGAGATGCCCTCAGGTAATCCACTTGGCCTCCAGTTGCTTCTGTAGAGGAGTTCAATCCTGTGTCATATCTCATAGTTCCACAGAGTTAACTTAGATGTCTTAACTAGATTAAGTCACCTTAATTGGCAGTAACTACTGATTAAGGAGCAACCGAATTGGACCCTTTCTGTCTTTATATAAAGACAAATCCACAGCTACCGAGCTCCTTAGAGTTCACTTTATTCTCAAGATGAATCCTCTGTTTGGCTCTTTCTATTACTACCTTCTTTATTTTATCAAGCCCAGACTGGAATTAAAGCTGTAGATTTATGTATCATACACCTTTCTTATATGTTATCTTTCCAATTTTCTTCATATGCATGTGTGGAAAGAAAGGGCTCTACTGATCAGGGAGACAGTACTGACACTATCTGGGATTTTGTAGCTCCTCATACCCAGTGACCTGTTCTCAGAAGTCTCTTGCCAGATGCATGAAAGTATCATCTGCCTCTACATTCAAGAACATCATTTTCTCTGTTGAAAAACTCTATGTTCAGCAAGCAATCCAGATTTCCATAACCACACCATGTTTTGAGGGTCTTAAGATGAGGATGCATAGAGCAAAAGAAGATTAAAAAAAAAAATGTTGTTACTTTTGTGGTGAAGAAGTTTTCCTTTACAAATTATATTCTGTGCTATCTTCAGCACTACATATATGTTTGAATTGGATGAGCTAGAAATAAAATAACAGTAACTGATGGCACATGTGCAAAATTCAGGTGTCTGTGATCAAAACCATGATTCTAAAAATCAGGCATTTTGGATTAAAAGTTCAGCTGTTTTCTGGGGTTGTCTAAACTCCTTAGAGTTGTACCTTATTATGTTGTGGAATTGCTCTGTTCTTGTCAGAACCTGGTCATCTGAAACAGAATTTTAATAGAGACAGAAATTAGGTATCCTCCTATTCCTGTTCTCTAAATTGGGTTACTCCAGTGGATGAACACAGTGATAGATCTGGTTTCCACCTCCAAGAACAATTTGTAACTGTTGTTCTGTTGTATGTTTTTGAAAAGCAATATTAATATGGAGTGCAGCTAACAAAAGATATGTGTTTAAAATTCAGGTTATTAAAACCTAAATTTTCAGTTCTTAACCTCTAAAGTAGAATTTGAAATTAAAGAGAGGTATCTAGATAGCGAGTGGGTCATTCTGATGTTTTTACAATAAAATCCTTCAGATAACTCTGGTGGATCCTAGAGGATACACACACTTTTCTCAAAAAAACGATCCTTCTGTAAGGGAGTGTGGCTAGGTAGAAGGAGTGTAAGGATGGCTTAAGGCTTCTGACTATAGTGACTGTGATATAATAGTGAGATAAACATGGTGAGTGTGGGAATATGGTGCTTATGGCAATACTGTGTGAGGAAAATAGCATGCAACATAAAGGTGGAGAGCATGGGGTAATGCTCTTTGACACACATGCTTGGGGTGCACCCTGTGGTGCACAAGTTTTTCAAGGCAGTACAGAGCAGAAACCATTGCCAATGTACAGGTTGATGTGTACCCCATGAAACTGGGAACTCCCTCTCATATTCCACCAAGAAAAGTCCCCATTCCACAGACACACCTTTTGTTATAATCTAAGAAACACGCCTCACTGTACTTCTCTTTAGCTTGATGCATGTCACTGATGTTATATTTACACTCAATACTTAGCTGTAGATGGACTGTACTCTCCTTTCTCTGATCATTTCAGGACCTTCTCAGAAGTCTGCATTGTATGTGTGTTTTAATTTGATAGGCTGTGCTCTTAGAGCACTTTTGTGAAAACAAGTAATGAGCCATCAAATCAAATGGTGTTCATTTTTAATGCTTTCTGTGTTAGAATGATTACAGTAATACGAGTTGATGTCTTATGTTGAAATCTCTAAGATCCATATTTTTAAATGGTAGGAATAAAGATTGTGTTCTTCAATCCATACCAGTCCATACAAAGAACATGATTCTGCTCCCAAGCCTAAAAATAATTATTTTTTGCATATCTTAACTGATATTTGGAAGATATTCAGACAGAAGACTCACTTTTTTAAACTGATTAGCTAACATACTATCTCTCAGCCACTTTTCACTTTTCTTCTATTTGAAATATAATTGACAAGCTCTTTATATTATTTTATTTTGGTAAGAGTTCTGTGTATAAAATATGGCAGACATTCACAAATATTTACTAAATCTCCAGCTAGAGGAAAGAAACTTCTCATGGTTAATATGTCCAAATTCCTACATTAATATTATGTTCTATTCAGATATTCAGAGTTTTGTTTAAGAACTCCATCTAGCAAATATTTTCACGCCACAAAAATAAGAAAAAAACATTGCTGAGAAAAATTTGTAGACAAAGGAAAAAAGTAAAATCAAGCTATAGTTTATGAATTATTAATGGAAAGGGAAATCCTTATGTCCTACACATAGCTTAAGCAAGGACTGAAGAAATGGTGGTCTAGGAGGTAATAAATGGTTCCTAAAATGTCCTTTTACGTGGCTCATTTCATCGAAAGACCCAAACTATCTTGGCCTACAAGGTAGTTAATATAGCACCAGAGCACTTTATTATCTAGCACTCTGAAATGGAATGGAATGCTTGAATTCCATACAGCAGCTTATGAGTCTGCGTGGTTGTCTAGCCTCAGTTAATCTCTGCATCCTATTCTAACGCAGACCTACATGAAGAGCAGGAAGTTCTCTCATCGCTACTAATCCACCTGGATTCCTACACTGAACTTGCCAGTGCTGTGTTCAGACTTCTAATGTTGAAAAGCACATACATTAACCAATTTCTTCTTCAGAATGAAATTTCCTGGTCTTGCGAAACAACGAATAAAATATGCTGAAATAAATTAAATAAATATTTATTTCAGTGGTTAACCACTGTCCGATTCTTTCTTCCTCTTAATAGGTACCAGATTTTTTATTTTCATTCCTATTAAATTTCTACATCATCCTTATTAAGAATAAAATTAAAACGCAGCTTACTTAAATTTACATCTTCATTGTATATTTAGTGAATTTAGTAATGCAAAGATAAGCACATATACATTTGCCAGAAACCAACCACTAAAATATATTTAAGCATTTTTCTCAAGAAACACACTTAAAAACAACTTAGTTTTGTAGCATTACCACAGCTTTTGAGAGGATGTAAAGACAGAAAGGTTCTGTTGTTTCTATAACTTAAGGCAAATAATTTAATTCTGGGAACCGTTGTGCCAAGGGTATCCACAGACTAAGGTAATTAGGAGTTCATATACATGCGGTAAGTTGCTTTCCACAAAACATTTCCTGTAACTCCTGGCACATGTGTCTTAATTAGAAAAACTGTTACTAGCTAGTGGCATACTTCTGACAAATCATTGGTGTCTGTGATACAATAAGTTTTTAATTTTGCTGAATACAGCAAAAAAAATCTTCTAAAATGCGTGATAAAAAAAAAAAGTACCGTTCTTTGGAAGATTTTCCCTTGTTTTCTTGAATTTAACAGTTATTTTCTAACTTTAGCAAGTACATTAACTTTTCTTGTGAACAAATTTATGTTAAGAATTGTACAGGGTCTGTATGGATGATTAAAAGTCATTCTCAAAGAACAGATGAATAATAATGATAACCTTTAAGCTGTGTGACTACTTGAAACTGAGCTCAAACTGTAATGCAAAATCAGTCCTTGAAGACCATGCTGCTTTCAAAAAAACCAAAAGAATGGATTTCATTCTGTCCTCCTCTGTCATATGAATTTCCCATCACCCTCAATGCCTTTATTCAAGAAAAGTGGAGCTGCAATTTTATTTTCTATTTTCTCGTTTGAGTTCTTCAGTACTTTAAGTCACATCTTGTATCTGTTATATGTGAAGATTTCTTCTGTGTCTAGGTATTCGGCAAGGGAAAGTAACACATAGGGAATACAGTTAAACTATAAACTTGATCATCTACCACTGATCCGAAAATATTACCGATTGACTGGTATTAGAGAGTTTTGCTTTCATTTAACTTTTTTCAAAACACTTCTGTAACATTTTCATTACAAACCACCTATTGTCACAGTGTTTGTATTGGTCCTTACAAACATCAAGTCTGTTTCTTCCTTGCTATTTAAAATAAAATATACTGTGCTATCACTCTGATAGACACTCTTTGTACAGCAAGAAATGACTGCACCAGGTACAGAAATAAAGAGCTAGGAACACTGTTTTGTAATGCTGCACTCCTCCAGACACTACAGCCAGGTGCTTATTATTCATTGCTTAGCACTAAGTATAGTCTTTCACATCCATTTAAAGTACTCTTTCCTCCCATTCCCCAAAATAACTCATTAACAAAGTAAAATGACAACATATTTCCCTGGATCCCAATCAAAAAACAGAGCAAAATTCAGGCTTACATTGCTAATATGAAAGGTGCAACGTACAGATTATTCCTAGACTCTCCTAAAGCAGGCTTTCTTCTTCTGGTCATCCCTATGTTTAGAGCAGAGAAGTGCCTTCATTCTCCCCATAGAAAAGAAGCAAAGTATTGCCATCTGCATGTGTTTTTCCTATATTTTTAGGAATTATTAATGGAAATGTATTTTTAAGAGATCATTCTTTGTTTGGTTTTTTGTTTAGCTGCAGAAGCAGGGAAATTTGGGATGGAGTTGCTTAGCTGTATATGAGAAAGTTGCTTATCTATATATGAGAAACTTGATTCCAGTGCTTTTCTACTAACTAATGGAATTTATTCATGTAGGAAATTTCATCGAGCCCATTCAACACACAGAGACTTCCCAATAGTAATGTACTTGTTTGTTTATGCATTTATTTCTACTGAAAATGCCCTGAAACAACTCCCTGAAAATGAGTATTATCATATGAGGCATATTTGCATGTGTGCTAAATTACCAAAATCTCAAAGAAATCCCAAAATATAATCTGAAAGTTGTCCGTCGATGGATTATTTCTGATAGTAGTTAGCAAAAATGTCACAAATGGGATCATGTTATGTAATGGGAGAGTTACCTATGGCATTACAATATTAGGCATCACAATATGTATCTAATATTCTAAAAGGCTTGAGGAGATTTTGCCACCACAGCAGTTTAGCACCTCATCAATATTTTCAACATCAAATAATTGGGATTCTTCCAAACACTGAATTGTATAACTGAAAAATCCAATACAAAGAATCTGACATAAATGTATTGCTGGATTATACAGATGGAGTTACAGCATTTTTGTAGCACCTGAAACATAGCATCACTGAAGTGAAAAACATAATATATACTTGTGTTTTGACTATTTTAAATCCTTTAAAGAATGAAATACACTGTTCTGTACTAGGTATCTGGTCTAGTTTTAATTTGACCCATCATTAGGAATAAATACTGTCAAAACATGAAGCTTTGACACTAAGTCATGATTTTACACTTAAGTGTGACTGAGTGATGGGAGCCACTGTTCAGTTAGTGAAAAAATTGCATATGCACTGAATAAATCTGTTTGGTACCTCACACTGCTAGAATGGTGAGTATCTACTGAAGCCATTAGGATTTATCTAAGTGTGACATGGCTGCCCTGCTAGATATCTGAATATGAAGAAGTTTGAAAAGTATATAACGAATACCCCCAAATGATGCTGAGATAACACTGATAGGGATCTAGATTAATTTCTTGTTTTCTTTCTGCTAGGTGGGAGAAAAGTATTTGTGTATAAATAATCTACATAAGTGGATGCAAACAGATCTATGCTCTTAGTTTTCCAGGTATGAGGCCGCTGTAGTCTCAAACATTTACACTTGTGAATGTCTGACCCAAGATATTCAGAAATTAAGTTCAATAATAGAGATGCTATTATATTGTTCAAGGCAGACAAAAAATTGTAGCTGTACTAAAAAATTTTTTTCTTGAAACTAAGATTTCTGATCAGTTTGCTACAATTGCCAACCCTTCTGCAAACAAAGATTCCTTAAATCTCTTAAGTAGTGACACTATGGTAATATCCTGTAAAATATTAGTCGGGAAAGGGTATATTTCTAGAAGAATAAGGAGATACAGAAGATAGGACAAAAGGTATGGCTGGATTTTTAAGGACTTCTTGTTTTCTAAATTGCCAGATCATACCTGAAAATTTCCTGTATGCATAGCATCTGCCGAGATCTCTTTTTAAATATTTATAATACATTTTTTTTACATATTCTTTCCTTTCTTTACAGTCACATATCACCTAATTCCTGATAAACATTAATGAGTCTATTCAGGCTTAAAAGTAATTCCTTTTGAAGTTCTGAATGCTGGTCTAAAGGAAAGTATTATAGTTTCCCTTTATGTATATGAACAATGGTGAAGAGAGATACCCACTACAGATAAAAATAGTCCATTAATAACAGTAATACAGAGCACTTTATGTAAGACTTACTATCTGCAAAGCAATTTACAAACAATAACCAATTAATCTTCTCTAGTTACTCAGTATAATCCATTCATTACCTAATGGATCTGAAATCTTTAATGCAATAGCAAAGTTTCTAACAATATACCTGAGGCTAATATTTGCAGCCGAAATTCTCATTCTACTGACAGTTATGGTGGCTGAGCAGAAATGTGTTAGGACAATTGCTTGGAGCTAGACTGTGTAAAGCTTTATTCTCAGTGATTTCAACCCCTAGAGCAACAGGTACCTGATCCTAACTGGCAATAGCTCTTACCACAACAGCTAAATTAATAATAATGAAAGGAAAGGGAATCTCCAAAGTGACGCTTAGGGGTACTTCAGGAGAAAAAAAAAAAAAAAAATAAATTAAAATGCATAATCATTCTCTGCTTTTAAAAATCCTTGTAAAATGGTATTCAGGATACCTATCCGCTAAAAGTTAGTGCCAGAAGAAAGTTTTTTAAAAATATCTGTGGGATCCTGATTAGAGAGGCTTTTGCTATGTCCTCTTGATTCAGTATTTTTCTCTTATATTATATATATAAGTATGATATATAGATATAGAGATATATAGATATATAATACTCTCGATTCAGCATTTTTCACATTATGATGTGACCTGAACATAAATGTAAAGTTTTATGATGAACTTACTCTGAAGCAAGCCAAAGGTAAACAGCATTAAAAATGCTAATTTAGTGACTTCTCTGCCCTTTACAAGTCTTCTGTTATTTGGACCTGCAAGTGTTTTCCAGCATTGTCTTCTGTACAGTGGGTAAGGAATACAGAGTGAAGTTTCCAGTTCCTAACTTTAGCCCTCTGAGTTAGGAAGACTGTTTCTCAGCGATCCTTGTTTAGTCTTGGAGAAAATAGGTGGTATGCCTATCTAGCCAGGATTCAGTTGCCTAAAGAGAGGTGCTTATGGGAGGTACCTAAACTCCATTGTGATGCCATCTATTCTGTCTGTCCAAGACCAAAGATATGGTATAGGATGTGCAGGACATCTGCTGTACCTTCCTAGTGCAGCAGATGGGGCCCAGATGACGTACCTCCTCAGCCTTTAAAATGGCATTTCCTATTGATTGGGGAAGTGAACGCTTATATTCTGTGTCTCCTGGCAGGTGCCTATGGTGAACCTCTTGTGCACCAGAGAGAGGAATGCCTCCTTGGGTGCACAAGGGTGCACAGCTATGAGACTCTGACTTTCATATAAATTTTCTAACACTTCAGAAAAAGTAGCTGATCCCCTTATACATTGCTCACAGCTGCATATGCAGTATCTTCAATTTATTTTTTTAAATTATTTGTCTAATATTTAGCTAACCACTTTACCTGTGCAATCTTTTTTTATTATTATTATTATTGCTAATCCTTTTTTGTGATCTTACAAGTATAATTTTATCCATCTTCCTAGTTGTGGAAACAATAGGTTATCTCATGATATAATGTCCCCACATGCAGCAAGCTTGTCTTTTATTCTCTTATACAATTCTTTCCCATTATTTCATCTACCCTACCCCTCTTGTCAGTGCATTCCCTCAGTGCTGCAAGAAAAAAACATTCAACTCATAGGCTTCCTCATTGTCCTGCAAAATTATTCCTCTATCTGGAATTTTATATCAGAATAGGGCGATGTATTCCTTAGCTACATTCCTTAGGTTGTGCTCATTATCACTTGGAGTCAGCCTTAACATCTCAGAATACTCAACATTCTTTGTCCAGATCAACAAACCATTTAAAACTGAGCACCTAACAGCTGAAAGGCCGTGTCTCATTGTATGAAGTAGTTTAGGCCTGAGAGACTAGAAAAAATTCTTAGAGGCTGTGTTCCACACTTTTATGAATTTGGGCCCCTCAGCAAAAAAATTACAACTTCTCATAGCTGTTTGTCATGAATAAATTGTCTGACTTCCAAAAGACTTAATCTAAAATGCAAATCAGATTCACTATATCATCTAGGGATAAAAACCTGAAGTTAAGGATCGTCTAGATGTCACTAAGGAACTTGCTATCAAAAGAAGGGAATGAGTATTTTGTGCTAATTTTCACTGTTTGTAGTAGCATAAAGTAAATATTAAGAAAAAAATAAACCAAACCCCTATACACCTTACGGACTTTCCATTGAACGTCACCTACTTTGTTGACAGATTACTTCACCATTATCGGATTACATTAGACAAATGCATCTTACTGCAATCTGTTCATTGGGTTTTTTCCTCTGTCATTTGGATGTTTCTAACAAACTTACTATCAGATGTTTTACTTAGGAGATTTTAATAACTGAAAAAACAGTAAGAAAGTTGGTTGATATTTGATATTTAGCTGTTGGTAAGGAGCAAGATTGATACGCATTACATTCTGTATAAACATATTAAAATAGATTCCCACTGAAAAAAAAATACAATATAGTACCATGCAGCACAATAACAGAATTAGTCCTGGTAGCAGGCATAAGGCCCCTAAACTCATCTCTTAAAACTTGATGTCTTACTCACATAACCAATATTTCTGACTGGTTAATTTTTGTAACCTTGAGCGAAGAATTCACCCATGTTGAATTTTAGTTATATACATCCTTCAAAATTTCTAATAAAAACTGTATCTTAAAAAAAACGAGTATTATTCTGTCCAATATGAAGTTCAGCCTTGGCTCAGTATAGTCTTCCATCTCCATTTTCAGTTACTGTTGCATTGTATTCCTGCTCTTCTCATAACATCTCTTACTTTCCTTTCAATGGTACATGCATAGATTTTTCCAAACTCACTGGAAGAGTGTTACAGAATGTCAGTGTATTCTATAGATTTATAGGGTGTATAGAAATAACTCTGAAAGATATATAATTTAGTATAGAATTAGCCATTGGATAGGTTTATAAAACCAGCTTTCACAAGTCTGTACCTAGCTCACATTCCTTGTGAAACACCACACAGCATTTCCAAGAGGCACCAATAACATGTGGGGTTTGATTCAGTTACCCACACTAAGACAACTTGTAGCATCTGGAATACTCCGGGTATTGAAGACATGCATGGAAGATGGCAGATAAAATACTAGACCTATAGCTGATCTATGAGAGCAGTGTCTGTGACCCAGGAGAAATAAGCTAAGGTGCCCCAAAAGGCATTTGTAGATGCATGTGTTGGTATCTGAACCAGGCCTAGATCTCCATTAATCAACAGGCATTAAAGATTCTTAGGTATTTCTGTCTCAAACCTTTTTCTACCTTTAGAATTTACTTTCAAGAGACAGCAGAGAGATACTAGAGAAAGATTCGTTTCCCACACTGCTTGGACAAATTTCTAAACAAAGCAATTACAAGCTTGTTTTTATTTTAGGGATGAGTAAGAGGCCAAAGCTATATAGCCCAAGGACAGATGGCTTTTCTTTTTCTCTCTCCCCATGCATTCTGATGATATACTTCACAGAAGATTTACAAGACCTTCATGTTGTATAAAAGAAATGTCTTTGGTAGTTTCTAAAACTACTTAGATGCTTACACTCTTGCATGCTGAAACCCTTTCCTTTGGCCAACAAAATAGGCTTGATCAGGCCAATATTATGCCTCCCTTTATTCACTCTAAAATGCTGTTAGGCTTTTTAATCATTATGTTGCTTGATTCCTGCTTTGTCATCTGCTGTGTTCTTCTACCACCATTTATACCCTTTAGGGTTTATTGATTTATGTCCTCATATAATTAGAATATAGTTTACAGTCCACAGATTAACCTTTACTCTTTATATAATCTGTATGACCGGAATTAGAAACTGGGCTGACTGTATATGATCCTGGTTCTTATTCAACCTTATGACACTTTCAGTGAAAGAGTAATTTCTAAATGTATTTTTCTCTGTATATTCTATTTAATTATTTCTAAATGTGATTGCATAAAAAGACTTTAGCTTCTTGTTTTTATAGTTATTCACGAAAGAAAAAAAAATGTTTGTTTTCTGTTCTTACACCCATCTGAATCCAATGTAACTGTATTTTAAAATAGCAAATATACGTCTACAATTGACGTCACATTTGCCTCTTGGATTTCAGAGCTTTGTATTTATAATAACCCTGTGTGATAATACTGTTTTACTTAGTGAAATACTTTTCCCTTCCTCCTTTCCCTCCCCTCCACTCCCCTTTCCTCCCTTCCTTTAAATCTCTTTTCTCTTTTCTTTCTTCCAGAGAGTATTGTCACTTGCTTTTTCCATGTCATCCAACACAACATTTTCTCTTTGTTTCTAATCCCTCACATAAAATTTTAAATTCAAGAACATTTACAGATCATTCATGCAGGTTTCAAACTACTGGAGTTCCTCAGGCAACGCAACATAGGGCAGAGCATCAATTTGAAAGAAAACATGAGATACTGTGATTAAGCTGAAGCACATGACCTTCAAGTTAGAAAGCCGGCCTTGCATAATGAAGGGGTGCCTACCCAGAGCACACACAAAACCAGTTTCTAAGATTCCTCAAATATTCTTCCCAGGACTACAGGTTCATTTGTTCTGTCATCTTCCATAAGACAAGGATTATTAATATCCCAATAATAACATGTTGGGCAACTTTCACAAAACAGAACACCTTCACTAACGTTGATGCTGTATTTTGCAAAGCTCATCTACGGCATTTTGACCAGCTTTTACTTGAAACAAATTTCATGCCACCAGAGGCATTCTTCAACTAGTTTCAATTTCAAGTTTCCAGCAGTGCTCTCTCATTTTACAGCCTCTCAAATATAAACATATTAACCACTTTATGGTTGCTGAGAGTTTGACTTGCAGTTTAAGATATGTTTTCAGCTGGAAGTTTAATAGATTTTCAGGTCTCAAAATATTTCTGGCACATATACAATGGATGAGAATGGCTTTAATGACACTTGTAGGAATTTGTAACTCAGGATTCCACAGAGCTCAGTCACTGAAACAATAAATCAAATCAATAAACAATCAATAAACAATCAATAAAAAAATATTGGATCCATTTAACTGGTGCTTTTCAAGTTAAAGTCATATCCAAATTATATATACATATATATATATACACACACACATATATACACACTATGAAATTAAATACAAATCCTCTAAAATGCTTTAATATAGTAGCAGATTCAGTAAAAATCTTAATAAAATACATAGAGTAAGTGAATCGGGGAACCACTGTGCCCCTAGCCTGTGTTTTGAGTGAGTAGCTACTGTTCAGAGGTGTATCTCACAGTTGTGAGAAAGATTGCATACACTGAGAGAATAACACAGCATGTGAGCTAAAGATATAACATGGTAAGATTAGTTGGTGCTCACCAACGTGACAAACTATTTTTAATGGAACACCTTGATTAGGAAATGCAATTTACTTGTGTTTATGTAATTCTTGACAGAATACGGCTGTCTTACCTGAAATATGTAATAGTTTTTGTTACTCTCTGTTTCATGCCTGATATAATTTTCAAGCAAAAGAGGAATAGGGCTAAAACATGTTAAGTCTTTCTACATTAAAAGTGCACACTTAAAGACACATTTTTCAGTTCTTCACAATATATAAATAAAAAGTGTAGTGCACATAAAAATAATGAGCACCTATGTTCATAAACTCATATACTTAATTCTAGCATTGCAAAGCTTCACATGTATTTGTATGTAACTGTGTGTAGTATATAACTGTGCATATGCATAAGCATAGTATACATATATATTACAGTCATAGACAGGAAAATTATAAAATTATAGACTCTTATGGAATTATTCTGATGGTAGGCATCGAAATAAATATTCTTACCTGTAGTCACATCTTCACAAACAAACAAAAAAAAAGATGCAGAAGGCAAATTCTGTAATTTCAAATAACAATTTTGTAACAAGCTATCACCTTTTATGTGCCTGCTGCTGAAAATGGAATGGATTAGTGAAAGAAGATCATCAAAACAATGATGCTTTGAGAAGAAGCTGTTCTACAAAATACCCCTGAGAATTTTCTGGAATTCAGTTGCATGGGAAAAAAACTGTACTGCCTAAGGTTGGGAGCATTTCAACATTCTGTGCATTGCACTGTCTTTAGAAAAAAAAAATGTAATGTGATATAAAATATGTGTTTATGTGTATATTACAAATCTGAAATGAGTGTTATTAATTCTTAGTTCTGTTGCTTGTAGAAAGTGTCCCTTACACCTATTTAAAACTCAAGTACACAATTATTAACAAAAATAGTCTATAGTCATAATGCAATTCAAAACTGATTTGTGTGCAAAAAGAGAGCTGTTTTTCCTCAAAGTAATTCTTAAATAAGAGAGAGTTGGAAATGAAAGGCAAACTGCACCTTGAAGTGAAAGAACAGGAGCAGATGTCCTTTAGCTGTGTGTTTTATTGATTTATAAACACTCAGTCAGGCTACCTCATCTCTGCAGAGTAATTTAGATATGGGAAAATATCTGTGAAATATATTGATTGCATTATTGATTGAAAAGCCAATTGCTGTTGCACTCCTGTTTTACCATTTAAGTCCTGACACATTTTGACATATGAGCCAGCTGCGACTACTGCCTCGATACTGCAATGAGATAATGTGAAAGCTGTCATAACCACTTCTGTGTCAGCCGCAAGAATTTACAGTGCACTAGTGCTGCTATTTAGCTTGTTCCTTAACCACCTGAATAATTAGGGTTTGTTAAAGCTTTTGCTGTTGCACATTTGGTTTATATATGTGCTGTTTTTATGTTTCCCTTCACACTGGATTGATACATCATGAACAAAAGAAATGTGGAAACCAGGCTGTTATTATTCAAAGCTTATACACGTGGGGATGATTGTTTCTGCTCAAATATTTTTCTCCTCTCCATGAGGAATTCGGATTTTAGAACATTTCGCAGGGGAATTCTCACTTGTTTCCAGATCAGTTTACACTCAGCAGCAATAAATCAAGGCAGGACAGGAAAAAATCCTCTACAGCCTATTAACAACTCTGTCATATATTTTGAAATTTTGAACTCTGGAAAACACAGGAATGAAAGCAAAAACATGTAGCAACTTATTTAGCATTTTTTGTATTAAAAAAGTAGTAGTTTTCTCTTTATTTATCCATCTCTGGTTGAAATTAAAATGGATAAACATATTAAAGAGATTTTTTGAGCCCTGATACATTAGTAAATAAAATCCTCTTCATAAAAAGCATCCTTGAAGAACAAAAGAAAAATTCCCTTTACCAGCTCCACATTTCAGCCTGGCACAAAGTGAACTATACAATTTAATCACCTTCATTCCTACCCTTATTAGTGAAATGATAAGGCATCTTCATAGCAGCTTTAACTAATTTCTTCGATAATATAGGCAATATAGACTTTTATTTTTTTTCCTAAGGAGGCTGATTATGTAGTTCATTCATGACATCTCTTGTTCATTTTCAGCTGTTTATTTCATGATCTTTTGACCAGATCCAGACCTTCAAGTGTAATCCATGTGGGACTTCTCCTGTGCCCTGACAGAATGCCATTGATTTAGATGAATTTTGTACACGCTCTGTGTTGTACCTGGGTAGATCTCACAGCAGGACAGGATTCTAGCTTGCATATTTTTCATCACAATACTTGTATTTCTCCCCAGGGTACCAGATGAACTATAAGCAGTCTTTAAACCTCTTATTTGGAGGGACTTCTGTACTCTTCTTTTTGTATGAAATGCCTTTTTTGTATCTGAAAATGAAGCATGGTCAAAGATGCTATTCCATACTTTCTCTTCTCTAAACGAAATGTGCAACACATACTACGTTTGCTTATTTCATTTGAATAATGAGATGAAAATTACTTACAGTACCAGAATTGTATTGATTAGTTAGCAGGTGGAAATGGCACATATGATGAGTCTGCAAAGCAAGTTTCTTGTGCTTTCAGTTGAAATTAGTGTTGATCATTGGTTTATGTGATGGCTGGCTATGTATTTCATACTGCAACACATACATGGAAAAATCCTTTCAAAAAGCAATGCAAAGTTAAACAATATTCAGAGGCAGTGTTTGTAGTTTTTTCCTGGGTGAAATAGTAATAATTATCAGGTTGAAACAAAAGAGAATTACAGCACAGAGTAGCAACACTGAGATTTTCAATCATTGCAATTTGACTTCATTCAGTCAATGAAATTTGACATTTCAGCTTAGAAATTTATTTGGCAAAAAAAAAGTAAGAAAACTACAATTTTGGGTTTCTCTTGTTTTTTCATTGTTAAGTGGTAACACCATATAAAATAAGATTTACTAGTATTGTCTACTAAATTCATTGTTCTTTAGTTTTGATTTTAGTTATTAGAGGTTTGGCTTTGTTTTACAAAGTGGTGGGTTTACACCAGCCAGCAGCCAAACACCCAGCCTGACACTCACTCCACTCTGATGTGGGATGGAGAGAAAATAGAAGGAAAGGCCAGAAGACTCGTCCATCAAGATAATCACTATTTAATAGGGTGAGCAAAAGCTACATACAAGCAAACAAAAAGTAATTTGTTCACTACATCCTATCTGCAGGCAGATGTCCAGCCACCTCCTGGGAAGTGGGGCCTCAGAATACATAACAGTTACATGGCAAAGCAAACACCGTAACCATAATGTTTCCCCTCCCTCCTCTTTTCCTTGAGATTTTAGTGTTCATCATGACTTCATACTGTATGGAATTTCTCTTTGGTCAGTTTGGGTCAGATGTCCCAGCTGTGTCTCCTTCCAAATTCTTGCCCACCCACAGATTACTCACTTTGGGTGGGCATTAGGTGGAGAGAAGGCTTTGATGCTGTGCAAGCGTTGTTCAGCAACAGCCAAAACATTGGTGTGTTATCGACACCGTTTTAGCCACAAATGCAAACCCCAGCACCTTGAGGCTGCTGTGAAGAAAGTTAGCTTCATCACAGCCAGATGCTACAGGTGCAGTAAGGTCCTTTCTCATGTGTCAGCTGATAAGACATACTAGGACTTCCCTTCTAGTACAGTAATGAAAAGGGAAGCAAGGTACAGCACCTGTAAGATGAATTTCTGAGATCACAGTAGTTTATCTGTCAAATATAACAAAGAAAACCTTGGAGGAAGTTTTACTGGAAACAGTTACACCATGATGAAGCCACGGATGCTATAGGGCTGTTTGGATATTTGGATCCCAAATACTGCCAGCTTAGGGAAAAGGATAAGTCACTGTAAATTATATTAGCTAACGTGGATCAGAAAACACACTATTGCAAGTCATTGCAGCTTTCTGCTCAAAAGGCCCTTCTGAGAGTATCCCAGTGCTTCAAGCAGCATTACTTCTTCCTTCCCACTGTTAATGTGGGAATCTCTTCATGAAAGACACCTCCAGAAAACAAAACAGATCTTATGTGAGCTGAGCCTTCCTTCTGGAGGTTACTTTTCCACTTTCCATTTCTCCTTTGAGCAACAAAAACAGTCTAGTAATAGCTCTTTTCCTATGTTAGGCACCTAATTTAGGTGGCAGGAATTCAGACCCACATGTCTACAGCTGCTAGATCCTTTTGTTATGGGGAATTGGATGTAAATCACTGAGATTAAGAAAAGTCTCTTGACAAGCTGTGTTTGTTTATGAACAAGGAGTCAATTGTACTTCAGAGGTGTATTTATAAAGCACACTACCTTTTGGGATGACACAGCCTGTGCACTACTTCTTGCTGAAGGCTGTGCCTACAGGCACAATCAAGTCCTGAGGGACTGAATATAATCTAAATTACAACCACCATATTGTGGCCTGATTCCCAAAACCTTTACACCAGCTTTACAGCTTTCAAAAGATTATATTAGAAAAAAATGTGAATCTTCTAGATAAAATTCTTTCATTTGGGTAACAATGAAGATATGTTACTTTTTGCCACTTCAGAATTATTTGCTGAGTGATAATGGACATAAGTAATTGTTTTGGTTTTGGTTTTGTTTTTTTTTTTAAGCCTGGAATGCTTTAAAAAATGCCTATTCTTTCACACAAGAAAAGTTTCATTCTAATTCCAGGTGAACTAAGCAGGCAAACACAGGATATCTAGGAATATACACATTCATAGCCCTGTATCAAATAATACAGGGTACTAAAATCACTGACAATATGTATGAAGAAATAATACAGACAGATAATACCAATTTATTCAGGGATCTTAAAGAATAGTACTGTGGGATGAAATGTTGCTTCCTATGTATCTTTTGGGGTTTGTACTCTAACAGAGGTGCACAGGCTTGCATGAATATGGAACCATCCTGAAGGTATACTAATACATTTCATTTCTGATAAAGAATAAGCCTTTCTTATAGGCAGCCATAAAGAGGAGAGCATTCTTACTTTTCACAGCTTAAATTGCACATGTATCTCCTGCTATGTCCTCTTTTTTCAAATACAAAGCAGTTCCTTCTTCGCTTTAGCAGAACAATTCAAAGGGGGAAAGAACACAGTGATACCCTTCACCAAAGAATAACCACACTGTTTGGAAAAACTAGCAATAGCTGGAGGATATGGAAGACCACAGACATGAAGACTATTTATTGCAAAAGTTGCAGTGTCTCAATTTCTCCCTCTCATGTTGGAATTGGAAAACATCCATTCTTTATAAATGTCTTTCAAAAGTTATTACAATAGAACCTTGACTATTAGGACTGAAATGGTCTGTGCAGAAAAGTGATGAAGGCCCAGCATCCTCAGCTGTTTAAAATCAGATTGATCAAGAATACTCAAAGCTAATACATGAAAATCAAATTTTCTATCTGGTCTATATTGTCTAAATATTTTGTTGTCTTCTATAGGTGAAGGAGTGTCAAGTTCCTTCAGTGCTAATGTTAAATGAAAACTCATTTCTTTTAATTATTGTAGGAGGTGACACACTACTAGTTGTAGCACTGTTTTGAGAGGAAAGTTTATTTTATTTTATTTTGCATTCTGCAAATAAATATTTCACACATTCATTCCATAAATATCAATTTACTTGCTGCTTGTTCTCTCACATTTATATCCCTCATTATTGTATTTTATTGTATTGTATTGTATTTTTCTGATCACATTTAATTTTGGACTGAAAACACTGGAGGGGTTTTAATTTATCTGCACTGAACCTTGAAGCTGGAGTCACATTTAACTCTGCATTCTGTCTTTATTAGAAAAATGAAATTTTTAATAGTTCTGTACATTAGATCCCTTCTCTGGGACTGTCACTGCCTGACAAAAAATAAGTAAACCAAAGACAATGCAGAAGTATAAAGTTGTATTTTCAACAGAGGGCATCCTCTCCTGCAAATTAGTGAACTCAGCTGAGCAAGAAATGAAGAATAATTTTTGTGAATGTTTGACCGAGTTTAAAAATGAGATAACTTTGACTCTTTTGGTGTCCTTTTAGCCTCCCTCCTTGAAGATCCTATTTTATTCCCCTGAATGGACATGAAATGTGAAATTTGCACTTCATTTGCACCGATTGTGCTAAATATTAAGAGATCACGTGATCACAATCCTCACATGGAGAGGTTAAGGAATGAAGTTACTTTGAAGAAAACAAAACCAAAACAAAACAAAAAGCCAAAATAACAAACTCCAGTAGCATAAATTGAAGCTGAATACACTGTGTGGGTTTTAAAAATAAATGTTTTTGAAAATGAACCAATGGAACATTTTCAAATAGTTGTTGTAGGGTACTCTCCCTCACTGGTGTTCTTTAAAAGAGAAGGTTTTAGTGTTTGTGTCTTGTTTTGTCCTTCAAAAAGACACGTTTCTGCTCAGCAACAGGCTCACAACATCAGCCAACAATCACCTATGGAAATTCCATTATCTGAATTAGACAGAAGGTTTGTCTAGGGGGCCAGAAGAAGTCTAACGTTATATTCTTTGACAAAGCAGTTATTTACATTTGATGAAGAAAACAATTCAAAAATTGTCACTAACTTCCTACTTGGCCACACTTTAGTAAATTACAGAAATGTCCAACAACCTTCCTGAAATCCAGAAGACATACATTATTTAATCCCAACTTTCTATGAATTATTGCCTAGATCAGATACCTTCAACTCACAAGGAAGGATCACGTCATGGTTATCTAAAAGTGTGTGATGTGTAAGAATGCCTACACTAACAGTCCTATCTTGATTATATGAATGATGTAATATCTTCTAACATCCATTAAATACTGGCAGTCCTCATAATTTCTTATGTAAAGCACAGTGCCACTTTACTTCACACTACCGCAACAGTAAGTATAGGCACTTCCAGAGAAAACTCATGTTGAAAAAAAGTGTCTTCAAGCTCAATGTATAACATTTAGTAAAGCAATGTGATATATTTAAAAAAATGAATTATTATTCCAAATACACAGCATTCCTTTCATTCTTTTCAGTTGCTATATTGGGGTTTTTTTTCAGTCAAATTGCATATTGCCTATGGTTTAACTGTCACCCTACATTTACTGCTAGCCAAATCAATAACTGAGTACAGTACACTCTCAAGGCAAGGAATTTTACTCAGTAGCAGTGTTACTTCCCCACCAATCCCCTGAGAATGGCAAGATCTTTTCAGTGACATATCCAAAAATCACACCCAGTAGTCTGGGAGGTAATAAGAACTTTAATGATACGATGCTCCTCATGTAGAAGTAGAGCAAGTATGTAAATAAAATTAAATATTAAATAACCAGGGTCATCAGTAACTATTTAAGTGCAGAAAATGTGGAGATAGAATATTAATAAACACTACAAAGTCTGTATTGCTTTTTATTTTCTCCCAGCGATTATATTTCTATGACAGTTATACGTATGCTCCAGAGGTTGTAAGGGGCGCTTGAATATGCCATTGATGAAAGTATTGAGTTTAAGGTTTTTTTCTGTGTTTACAACAGAAACACACTCCCATATGGAAGGAATCACATAGTTACAGAAAAAAAGAAAAACATTACACACGTGGATTTTTTTCATCCTTTGAAAAGGGTTCATTTCAAACCAGAATATGTCAGGGATCAATTGAAAGCCACCAATGCAATACCAGCTTTTGATTTGTACATCATGTAATGGACTGTAATTGCATGTATACCAAATACGGTTTTGTTATGAAAATGCAATACATATAACTTTATTAGAGGTATTCCTCTGGATGTGAGTAAGCTTATTACCATTCGTAATCCAACCTTCCAAAAAAAAAAAAAAAAAAGTCTTCTAAACATTTTCTGTTACTTTCAAAGTTTAACACTGTCAAATTCTGCAATTGGCAAATCATGGAAGGCTTGTTTTCATCCAATTTACTCAGCATTCAAAGAATCATTTACTGGGACTCAGTTATTCCTAATAGGAACAAAAAACTGATCTGATGGGATTTTTTCCTCAAAAAAGTGTCCTATGGAGTTGATATAAATATATATTATTAAGATACATTTGGAGCTTTACTCACTTTTCTATTTACAGAGTTATGTGCAGGTAAATACATGTCCATATTAATTTAATTATAGCATTTGCATTATATAGTATTATTCCCTTAAACTCAGCAAGTGGTGTCTAGGTTACAATGAAAGCACTAGGAACAATACTACAGAAACTGTAAGAAACAGCTTTTCTGAAGGCTTTCTAACTGGGGTTTATTTACCTGTGATAGTTTAAGAAAATGGCTTTTGTTGGCTTGCCTTGCTTTTACAGAATCTAATATTTTAATGCCGGTTTGATGAAAATTTTAAAAGATTTTGTGTTTCTCAGATTAACTAAAATTAACCTAAGAAATATAACCACAAGGCATCAATATCCTGAACTATCTATACAACAGATGTTGCCTTCAAAAGTAAAAATTAAGAAGTCTTCTATAATTGAAAACCATTTGAAATAAGGATTAGCATTTGCTTTTACCAAGCTCCTAATAAATAAGGAACTAAAAACAGAATAACCAATATCTCTTGGGTCCATGACCCTTACCTACATTTTACACCTGAAATAACCCTTTTTAGCAGTATCTTGCTAGGACCCCTTTTCCTTCTCTTCCATGTTTTTTCCTCAGTTGAGTTCATTATCCTCATCCTCCCTTTCATGGAGCTGAATTCAAATCAAGATGTTTTCTTCTGCTTATTCCTCTCTGGTCCTTAATCATCATACTTTCTTTTTTGGGTGTTTTTCATGTGGCTCCATGGTAGTGTAGCCTTCAAATTTTTCCTGAATTTGTGAGAAATTGTTAAGCACAATGGCTATAATAATAATAAACACTCAAGTTGTTTCCTTCATGCTGGACTTACAATTTAGAAGATTTCTCTTCCATTATTTCAAGTATCTTCATTCTCCTCCTTTTTTTTTTCAGATTTCTATTGCTTTCCTGAATAAATGTCTCCTTATTTATTCAGTTTGGGCTTTGCATATGTAATACAAAGGAGAAATTTTAGATATTAGTCATCTCAATGCATTTAAATTGCATAGCAATGCTACTCGCATATACATATAAGTCTATTCAGAAGTAGGATCATAGGTTCTGTCCATACAGAGAGCTTTGTTCCACAGGAAACCTCATAAATTCACAGCACACAAAGTACTCAGTAGTAACATTCACAATGACGTTTTAATCATGTAATAATTATTTCGCATAAAGTCACACACAGCTCATGGTGGGTATATTCAAAAAAGGAACAAGCGTGGAGTACCCAGTTCCCTGTAAATTCACACCCTCGTTTAACAGCACACTAATCTCCTTGTGTGGACAAGCCCTTAGAAAGTTTTTTTTGGGTCTGAGCTGGTACTATGCAAATCTAGAGCTCTACGTGAATGTTAAAGAAAAAATAACAAAAAGGTAGTCCAAACTATTTCAGGATTCAGCAATGACCTGTAAAGTGTTGAAAATTAATAGAGAAGAACTGGATTTCAGTCAGTTTTTGTAGCAATATTATAAAGAAACAACTGTAATGGCTTTGGACAAAGAGAATGTAAATGCTTGAACTTAATCTTTTCATTTGAAAACACATTCCTCAAGCTGTAGTACGACTTGAAAGTGAAGCAGACTTGACCGACTTCCACAGATCATTTTTTTAGTGACAATGATGGGTAATTTAACTAAAGAATTCAATATATCCTAAAGGACATTAATTGTTGAACATTGCATGCAACAATTATGAGCTGTGCAGAAAGTAACTGTTAGTGGTAATTATAAGAGAAATTTATTTTCCTAAATGGAAATAAGGAAATTTGTGTATTTAAGTACACAGATATTTTATTAAAGACAAGGTTGAATAACTTCTCTATTTTCAAAACTTTTCCTCCTTGTTTTTGACTTTTTCTTTTAATTTGAAAAATAACATAATTGACCTTTAGTGTTATCTTTTAAGGTAATCTTTGTTCAACTTACGAGGTACACTTCATAAACTTCACAATAAACATTATGTAAGGAAGCTTAATGAAGAAGAAGGGAATATAGGGAAGAATAATATGCACTTTAATAAATCATGCATCCTTGTGCTATTTAAATGTTTCTTCAAGGTTGATTGAAACTTTAACCTCAGTCTCAATAAAGAAGAAAAGCTTCAAATTTGCCAGACCTTGAATTTTTACAACAGTACGTTGAATTATGCAGTGATCAGTCAATTATTCATCTCTCCCAGATCGAGATGGCTGTGCTTTGAAAAGCATGCAAAAATGGGGCTACAGAATGTGATGCTGTGTCAACACATTTCACTCAGGATTGCTTACAAGACAAATTTTTGTTTCAACATTGATTCTAGTTTTCTTGATGTTTGCTTCTAATAAGGTACCTGTTACAAATCAATTTCAGTTTGCATGCTTTAGTTTCTGATTCAGGATGATACACTGGTGAAATTACATTACTCTGTTTCCCATAGATTTCTACAGCTGTTTCAGAAATAGAGAAATACTGACAGAATCTTAGCAAAGACCTCTTTGGATCACAGTTGTTTACAGCTGGTGGAAAAAGCAACCTACCAAGAACTGACAAATTTGTGGCCTTGGTTACAGCAGTGGTGGGTAAGGGAAAAGCAACTGATGTCATCTACCTGGGCTTGTGCAAAGACTTTGACAACTTCCCACATGGCATCTTTGCCTCTGAAGTGGAGAGACATGGATTTGATGCATAGCCCACTCAGTGGAGAAGGAATTGGCTGGATAGTCACACTCAAAGGGTTGTGGTCAATGGCTCGATGTCCAAGTGGAGACCAGTGACACAGGGCAGTATTCTGACTGGCGCTGTTTAACATCTTTGCTGGTGACATGGACAGTGGGATTGAGTGCACCTTGCTGATGACACCAAGCTGCGTGGTGCAGTCAACATGCTGCAACCCAGAGGGATCTTCACAGGTTTGAGAGGGGGGCCCATGTGAACCTTGTGAAGTTCAACAAGGCCAAGTGCAAGGTCCTGCACGTGGGACGGGGCAATCCCAAGCATAGATACGGGCTGGGCAGAGAAAGGATAGAGAACACCCCACCTGGAGCACTGCGTTCAGCTCTGGGGCCCCCAACATAAGAAGGACATGAACCTGTTGGAGCGAGTCCAGAGGAGGGTCATAAAGATGATCAGAGGGCTGGAGCACCTCTCCTGTGAGGACAGGCTGAGAGAGTTGGGGTTGTTCAGCCCGGAGAAGAGAAGGCTCCAAGGAGACCTGATAGCAATTCTTCCAGTACCATTTAGTGCAAATGCTTCTGTTCTAAACTGTCAATAGAAAGGACCTATCTCTTCCATCAGTAATAGCTGGCCAGTTAAGTTGGCTGGTCAGGTAGCATGCACCCTCTGTCATTTCTAGGGAAAAAAAAGAAAGACAATATACAATATTTAAGATAGTATTCAAATAAACAAGACAAACAAACCAAATAAAATCTGTATTTCTATTTTGAAGGATAAGAGGAATCATTATCTAAAACTAAACAAAAACAAAAGCAAACAAACCAAAAAACCCTAATTAACTTGCTTAAAGGCAGGGCTCTAGTGTGAGGTAAAATGCCCTTGGGTTTTCTTTTCTTGGCCTCCAGATGCCACTGCAGAAGGGCACAGGTTTCCTGTGGTTTTCCTGTTGCATCTGCCAAACCTGTGCTGAGATCTCAGAATCCTTTGGATGTCCAGGATGAGATTAGACATATCTGTTCAGCCAAGTGTTTTTATAAAAATCTATGGGGAAAAAGCATTCCTTTAAAACATGAAACGCATAAGCATTACACTACTGTGACCAGAACTTAAGTTTCAAACTTGCAAAGAGAGGGATGAACACCTTGTTTGCTTTTACATTTGCTTTTGTTTAGTTATCCCCCCCCAAAAATAACTCACCTGTATCATAATGAACAATATTTTCGTATTTTCTTACCTGAGGAATTATGAGTAAAGTTGACTTGTCTGCAAGGAAGGGGTAAGAGTCAGTAGACATGGCTTTTCCTCCTGACTCCTGTTGACATCCTGTGCAATTTTGACCTTCTCTAGCAGTGAGAAGAAAATATCTTACTATTCCTTGTGCATAAGAACAATCAAATACTTACCAGATGAATTTACATAACCTTGAGTTAAAGGACCAAATATTACACTTAGCATTACATCCAAGATTATCAGGGTGCTGCTGATGTTGGTACCTGGGGGTTTCCCCATGGTATCCATCAGGGTAACCTGCCACCCAGATCCCAGCCAGGAGCAGGGCAGCCAGAGGGCACCAGGGCAGCCCCAGCCCTGGGCATTGGGCACCTCCATGAGGATGGGACAAGGCTGGGCTGGGACATGAGTACCTGGACAGGCCCAGCTTGGTGGCATTCATGGCCAGGGTGGGCAGGGCCATGGGGAGCTGGAGACCAGCCCTGCTGTGGCATTGCTGGGGCAGGTGACCCTGGTGGGCTGAAATGGGATCCTGGGCCATGAGTGGGGTGGGGGAGACCTTGAGGGGCTGGGCATGGACAGCGAGGGCTGGCGGTGCCTTCAGGGCTCTGATGATTATTCTGATGGTTGCTGGAATTAGTATATAATTTTCCTACCTCCTAATGTAGTGAGGGTACTGCCTAATTTTAGGACAATGATTTTACTTTCTATTTGAAGGTTCCTAATTCTGTTGTAGCTGTGTGAATTCTTAGCAGATGATGCACATAGAGAACACTCACTTCAGAATTATTTTTTCCCAGTCAAACCTTCTCTTGTTTACTTGCATCTTCACACAATATTAGTATTACTACTGTCATAATTTCATTATTGTTATTGCCGTTAGCTTAATTACTTTCACAGGCCCTACAAGCCCCAGTACGCTAAGGACGGTCCACTGAAAGAGCTTCTACCGCCTCTGTGTGCTTGCACTGAAAAAAGGAGGCCACAGCACGGATACAGATACAGAAACAGTGGGAAATACAAGCCAATCTTCAGTAAGTGTCTCAGACCATTCCTGGCCTACACATTTTCAAGGTTTTGACAGGTGTGACAGAAAAGAAAAATGTCCAGAAGCAATTTGTAAAAGAACCATAAATAGACTTTGCAGATGTTTGTGGCAAGCTCATTCTAGGTGTGAGAGATGGGTGAGAGAAAATACAGAAGCATTTGTACAAAAATTTTCAACAGGAATCAATAAAAAGCTCAGAGGAAGGGACAGCCTTTCTGCTCTAGCTGTACTGACCTGCACTTACACCTGAAGAGGCTGTAGTTTGGACAGAAGTCACGGGATTTCTCTAATTGAATTAGGGCATCCACAGTTACAGTTACTATACAGGACAGATACCCTCTACCTGGGAGATAATCACTGTATACCTTTCTTAAAGCAGAAAAATAGGCAGGTTTAGGTGCTCACATAATGATAAAATGGCAAAATGCTCACATAAGGATAAGATTAATTATGCCCTGGAAGAATCTGTTTTTCCTCACTGACTACTTCAGTTATTGATGTCACATGTTGCAGATAATCAAAAATTTGGTCAGATGAATCCCTTACAAGAAGGTCTGAAATGAAACAGAGAAATTTTAATTATATTTAGTACGTGCATGTATGCTTCTAGGTGATTAGTCAGGATCATAGAGCTAGGGAACAAAAAAGTGGCCATCTTCAAAGTTCTGAAGGAAGTTTTAGCTGTAATTAGGGTACAGCTGAAGGGTACAGCTACAGTATGAATAGGGGTAGGCATTTCTGCAAGCCTGAGAGGACTTTACGGTATCTGGGAGTATCTGCAACTTGCTCAGCAGTACTAATTTGGGGCAAAAGCCTCCTAACTATTAATTGAATACTCCTAGATAGATCATTTGAATGATCCACTCAGAAAGAAAAAAAAAAACAAACCCCAAACAAGTGAACAAACAAACAATCAAAAACAACCCACAAAACACCAGATTTCAACAGCTCAAGATAGAAGAACCAGGACGAATTTAAGCTTTGATCTTCCAAAAACTAATTGCATGAAAGAAGAGAAAAATAAAAGCATGAAAGGAGGAAATGTGACTATTTCCACTGAAGTCAGTAGTAGGAATTATGCATACAAGTTAAAAAAAGAACATAAATGTCAATCACTAGGTTATGTACACCTCCATCGATCTGTGCACATCCCTTGAGGTTCTGTCCTTAAAAATTCATAGGTCTGGGTCCCTGGATCATAAACTTTCTCTAGTAATCATAACTTTTTAATCATGTTGATACAGTTTGCAACATTGAAACACCAAGTACATGACATTTAACAACAATTAAAAATATAAACATTGTTTAATCCTTACATTCTTACTGGTTTTTCTCTCCCTGTTTCTTTGAAAATAATGTAAACTGACATGATTTTGGAACAAGCCTTCTTCACTGCTCAAAAAAGCTAGCTATGCTTATCCCTTTTTAGAGCATATCTACTATTATCAAAGAAAGCTTTGGCTTTAGAAAACCTGTCTGTATGTCAAAGTCCTATTAAGGCATGAAGCACTGGGCTTCTTGCTCCATGACCTATGGATTCAGTTTATGTCACCAGTTAGCCCATCTAGCAGGATTTGGTTTCTTTTTTGGGTCATGTAAAGTGTACCACTCCAGTATCTTGTTTAACAGGTCCTTGTGCTGTCTAATGGACTAAGAGAATTATCATCATTGTTAGGTGCACAGGAGAGTAAGCTGCATGATACACACTGTTAGTCTGATACCCTTTCTGATGACAGTTTATGGTTCACCAGCTTGGTTAAACAGCACATCAGCAGCAGTGATGGGTGATCAATCTCATTCCCTATAGAATTGCTCCCAAAAGTATCATTATTGAGAAATAAATCCAGGAAATGCCATCAGAAGGAATCAACAGACCTTTTGTTTAAGTTCAGAGCCATCAGGAAAGTAAAAGAGAAAAGATTTTTAATTGTTTTATTTTTAATTGTTTTTAATCATTCTATTTAAGTATGTCAATTATGGAAAAATATTTATCTTCATAACTGTGCAGACTTACTGTGAAGCATGATACAGGTACTTTATATAAAGTTATCGTACATTTCCAACCATTTTCAAGAACAATTTCCTTTTTCTTTTTTCACTCACAGAAAGTGAATTTTGGTCTTCACTTTGCTTGAAGGCACACAATCTGATTGTGCAACTGTTTACTGTGTTGAAAAGTGCAATTACCCCACATAACTGACATGACTTGGCCTAGCTTAAAAAAAAAAAAAAGGATGACAAAACCTGGGCAGAAGTATGCTGGATGTAAATATAGATTCAGAGAGGAGTGGCTGGAGAGCAGCCCTGCAGAAAGGCGTCTGGGGGTGCTGGTGGACAGTTGGCTCAGTGTGGGTCAGCAGCGTGACCTGGCAGCCGAGGGGGCAAACCACATCCCGGGGTGCATGACACACAGCAGAACCAGCCGGTCAGAGAGGTAATTATCCTGCTGTATTCAGCAGTGTGTGGCTGCACCTTGAGTGCTGTCTTCAGTTCTGGGCCCCAAAATTTAAGAAGGCTGTGAAGGTCCTTTTTAAGGCATCCAGAGGAGGGCAACAAAGCTGGTGAAAGGGCTGGAAGGGATGTCCTACGTGCGAGGAGTGGCTAAGCTCTTTGGGCTTGTCTAGTCTGGAAAAAAGGAGGCTACCTCTCTCAACTGCTCTCAAGTGGGAGAAAAAAACACAAAACCCAAACCAAACAGGTTTGGACAGATAACGATTATTATACAGCGATTCATCCTGCCCAAATATTTAATCCTGGCAGTGTCAGAACCATTATCAGCAGTCATTAAATGTAAGAAAGTTTAATGGTAATTTCTCAATATCCAATCCTACTTACGTATTCTGATCATGTTCAGAAAGATGGTTAGAACATTCTTTCCTTGAAAAGTAAGGGAAATTACCCTATGAAGTTTTTTGTTAATTTGGTTTTGTTGGGTGGGGTGGTTTTTTTTTCAGATACAGCTACACTCCAAACACCCAGGCAGTAGTCAAAAGTCATTACGTTCTGCCATAATTCACGGAGGTCTATGTTGTCACTCGGTGTTCAACATTACATAGTATTACAGTGAAATATGTTGTCCCTTTTGAGAACACTGCTTAAATTAGAAGGTCTTGCAATAATCCTAGCAAGCACCAGACATGAAGCCCTTCTAAGCTTTCCAAGACTTTAAAAGTGTGTTTACAGTTCACATAGAGGCATGTCATAAGGGCCATGGTGCAGCATTCGCACACAAAGATGCTTAGAGAAATGACAGGATATGAGCATATGACAACAGAACACCGCACACACCAGAGAGGGGCTTTTCTAGCTTTAGAAACGGACTGTCTTGTGGTATTTTGTGCTTTGAACCCAGTGTGGATGAAACATATTTGCAAGATCTCTCATATCAGACACTCAAAGACCGAAAAGTAGGCACTCTTGCAAGACAGTTTGTGATTTTACTGAAACTTCCATAGCTTGCAGGGGGAAGTGTAATTTGGAGACATATATTTATTGCTTAGCAGTGAATCTCTGCAAATATTACAGTTTTAAACATATTTTCTAACAGAGCAATAAATACTCAATAATTTGAAAGGATAAGAAGCAACTGAAGGAGTAAGATTTAATAAAGGTTGGATTTTTTTCAACTTCCAAAATGAGAAGTCTTACAATAACATCAGGTGTTCAGGATAGAAAACTACTCAGAACGTAACTAATGTTACAAGTATATATTTCCTTGGTCATTTGGAAACTGGAGACAATTCTGAGTATGAGTGTTTCTACATTAAAGTACCACATCCAACAGTTTTACTTTTGTAAGTACAGTTTTATAAGCCGTATTTTTTCACTGATATTATTTTGTGTTTTTTCTACCACAATCTGAGACAAAAAGTAGCCACTAGTGAAACACATGCTTTTTGACAAAGAATGATGAAATAGTTTCTATCTTAACTCTACATTCCTGGCATTAAACAAAGCTGCTCTAAAGTACCTATTATTCAAAAAATGCTCAATACACTTCTCATCATGTGCCAGCCCTTCACAGAAACTTCTATAGAAACCAAATTACTATACATATGCCATTGCCTGATACTTGCAATTAAATGGCAATCTTTTAATAGTAGTCAGTGATACAGAGAAGTGTAAAATTCAGCAGTCGTGCACAGCAATTGATACAAACAGAGCTTTTGGTTTTGATCTGCAGGATTTTACC
>JAVJGJ010000014.1:42481449-42508797 GCA_035590215.1 Microhierax caerulescens
TATATATATATATATATATATATATATTGTTGAATAGATACATTTCTTTATTTATTTCCAGACTGTCACCATTACTATTATTATTTTCGTAACACTTGAAGTCATCAAACATTAGATCTTTAGGTCAAATGGATTAAGGTCTGCTTTTATATCATGCAAATTAAAAATATAAGGTAAGAGCTGAAACAAAATTATAATGCAGGGAATTGCCTACATTCACAAAATGTGCCAACAGTAGAAAAGCATTCTACTGACTTGTGAGGCCATTAGACTACTTCTTAAAAGAGTAAAGAAGAAGATAAATGATATTATGTTCTCCAGTCAAAACAAAGGAATAGAGATATTTTTTTTTACATTTATGTAGATATACCCAAACTTCTTGAATAAGAAGGCCATGCTCCACTTTTGTCAGAATAGGTCTATGCTTCTAGTAACAAGTTATATATATCACATGGGCACTGGAATTATGTTTTCTGACACACCTTGGGAATTTTTTGTTTGTTTAGTTCTTAGATATAGTTAAGAATTCCTGTTCAACGTCAGCATCCTTGGGAGACACATTGAACACCTCTACAGAAGGTAATTTTGTATCATATGGGTTGTTCTTTCACCTGTCAAACCTTTCTCCTAACAGCAAAATTAAAACCCATAATGTCCTACACAAAGGAGATTACAATTAGTTTGGCTTTTTAGGTGACACTTTAAGGCATCCAGTTTTAATAAAAATAATCTCATCAATGTTGTTCACAAGGTGAAAAGGGGGAAAACTGTAAGCATTTTTTTATGGCAAGTTTTTTGTTTCCTTGAAGACAGCACCATATGATTTAAAAGAAACTGTGTTGTTTCTGAACCTGGTCCTCTTCAGAAAAAAAGAAGGTTATAAAGATTGCAGCTCAGATCTACAACCACTTTAGGGCAACTTCAATAAGAAATTGCAGGCTAGAAAGTATTATCATGATCACAAACAGATACAAGTGATTTTTAAATGTTCATGAACTGGTGAAAAATACCTCCCCACTCAGACACAGATGCAACAGAGAGCATTACTACGAAATTAGCGCCAGTCTTCACTGGACCATTCAGTGTCACCAAGTATTCATCAGATGTGAATTACACTCTGAACAAATTGCCTGAAGGAACAGATACAGGGATTTTCATGTTCTAAACGTGCTTTCCTATTAGTATCAAAATAGTCCATTGGAGGATATCTCAACCCCTGAAGACATGCAATGAACAAAAATGCTACAATACTCAACCATTATTCCAAAGTACAGTCTTTAAAAATGAAAGATAATATACAGAAGGCTTGACTCCCTATTCCCTTAAACTCCATTATAATCACCCTTATGATGAGCCACACCTCATTATAATAACAGCCAAATTGCTTGGCTCCCAAGGGCAGACTAACAGTCAGGGTGGATTGTACTTATACCCCAAATAACCAAGAATAATCAAGATGAGTCTCTGTTTGACAATGTATGACCACTTTTGCATAACTAATGCTGCTCTGACAGGAAAAATGCTACAGATTAAGCAAAAATAATTAATCTGGCTAACATTGATTGGATGCATAACAGTGAGTAATGTGTCAGCATATTTATTGCAATTATAATAACATCTATTTTCTAGGCAAAAAGTTTGTTTCCTTAGGTGTCCAAATGGAACTTAAAATCCTGTATATCATCTGTATAAATCTTGCATATTTCTGCACTGAAAGAATATAATACAGTACCATTTTTATTCAATTTAACTGAATGAAAATTAATGGGGTCAATGACAAGTATTGTTTATATATTAAAGGATCAAATCGTGAAGGGTGTTTGCTGACAGTGAACTCAGTGCAGAGTTGTCAGTTTACACCTAGTGAGGATTTGCTCCATGGTATTTCATACCTTCAAAGTAACAGTAATTACTTTCAAGATGTTTGCAATGAAACCCAAAACCATGTGAAACTCTCATAGTATTGTGTTTCATTACAAATGCCAAACATAAATGAGGTTCATCAAAAGGTTTGTTAAGGTTCATGAACTTAAGACTGGCTTTGAATTAACATTGTGGCTAACTGATAGTCTTGTACTGAAGCTGTACAAAATTTCCTTAGTTCCTATGAAAAACTAGAGGAAACACTGAAGGTTCCTCTCAGTTTTCCCTCCACACTCTGCTGGGCCAGTTGTTAAGTCACCTGAGTAACTTCACTTGGAGAAGGATTTCACTGTAGATAACTCTGAGATGGCAGGAAATAAATAAGTAATGAGTAAAAAGAATAAAATAAAATAATAACTAAAAATCCAGAAAGTGATAAATTACACAGATTTAATCTTTATTTGCATTAAATTGCCATCAAATTTTCATTAGGCAACACTTCAAAACTAATTTTTGAAATGGTTGAGATAACATATATTGACCATGGTTTCCTTAATCTTTCCCTTTTTTTCTTCCCCTAACCCCATATATATCTGCAAGTCACAATCTTCATGGAAAATTAACGTTTTCAGTGAACCATTTGTACAGCATTTTCCGGGGGTCTCCTTCTACTAGTTTCCAGCGAAAAGTGAACAGTTGTGATTTGTGCCTGTAAAACTGTTCACTTGTACATTTAAATAAATAAGCCTATAAATCCATTTCACTTCATGTTTATCTGTAGCACAGAATAGAAAGTGAAATGAGGCAAGTAAGGAAAACTGCTGCTTGAAAGAAAAAGTTAAACACAAGCTTGAATTTACAGACAGACATATATATGGCAAACCTATAGAGCATGACAAGGAGTTAAATCAATGCAAGAACAAATATGCTCTTTATTCTAACTAATTGTACTTTTATAAGATGTTTGGCATATATGAGTATTGTTATTTATAAATAGTTGAAAAACACCTACTGTATTGATTCAGAGCAGTGATTGATTGACATGGTTTGAGTATAGTATAATTACTGTATCCATGAAATGATTTAAAATGTACTGAAAGAAAATTAATCTTGTACGTGGGATATATGAGTGTTGTAAGTAGCCACCTTAATGCCAAAATATGCTTAGTGATCTGTGCCATAGGTGGCTTACTGGCTTTCTCGTAAAAACATGTATACATTGCACATTGTAGCTGTTTTCCACGGCAAATCTGTTCTGCATCATAAATGAATAGGTTGTAACTTAGAGAATCATTTTTGTTTATTTGTTTATGTAAGACAATCTTTGAGATCCTAGTGGTCTGAAATATTTTGAAAGATCGGGGTTGTTTTTCTGAAGAAGCAAGATAATCTAAAAATAGGATAAACCATGGCTTTCCAAAGGCAGTTTCTAGCAGACAAATATCTTTTTTTTCTTTCCTTTTTTCTTCATTTTTTTTGTTTGTTTGTTTGATAATTCAACAAGAATTGTATGACAGATGTAAACTATCTGGAGAAGAAGGGTTTACAAAGTAATTTTAAGTGAGGTAAGGATCAGTGTATAGGAGATGGGATGAGTGCAGCAAAGAGTAAAAGAGAAAGCTGGTGAGGCTCAATACGTTACAGCCGTTGACAGGAGAATGATCTGGGAAGAAGCCACAACCCACAGGAAGCGGTTTAAGCTGTAGTGTAGTAACGAGTAGCACTACATGGCTCAAAAGACACTTGACACATAGATTATAACTTTTTTTCCTAGCCAGAGGCTTCTGGGTCCTCTGCACACACAAAAATTACTCCTTGGGTGAATTGTACTGCAGAAGCAACAGAAACCTTGTGAGCTTCCTTCTTTCCATCGGGAAGGAAGTACAGCACAGCGTGGCTTTGCTTCCTAGTGTAACTTTGTTCCTTGGGCTCAGAGGAAACAGAATTTAGCTCAAAGTTTGCTGGATCAGGATTTGGAATGGAAGTTGTGGGCATCACCTTCAGTGTCAGCTCAGGGTTTAGACAGGCTTGCGAAAAGGAAAGGGACGTGGAGGGAGATTACTCTTGGCAAGATCAGTTTCACTCATTTTCACCACCAAAATCACTTGGCGCTTGGAAACGAAAGTGCTTGTGCATGTGTGTGTGTGTGAGTGTGTGTGTGTGTGTGTGTGTGTGTGAGTGAGTATTACAGCAGATGGAAAAGATAGAAGTCAAAAGGTAAATCTCACTTCCTACTACACTCTTTTTTTAATCGTCTGCAATCTCACAATGCAATCAGCAGTATTCACACATAGCTACATTCACACACAGAAGACAGAGGGATGAAGCCTGGGAATAAAGTCTTAAGGGACATAGCGAAGTGGTAGTAAAAAATCTTTTTGTTATCCGGTATTTTCACTTTGTTTAGGAGGGCATATTAAAGCCAGAATTTGTAGATAAAACTGATTTAGAATTCATCCCAAAAGTTCTAGAGGCAGCTGTAGATAATTTTTCATACACAGGTAATACCTTATCTAATTTTCTAGATACCAACAATGACAGGAATTTTATGTAATCTGAAAAGTCACAGCTTCCACGATTTCTTAAATGTTAATTGAAAAGGCCCACCTTTACCCAGTGCCTCAGATTTTTGGGACCTTGAACCAAGACCAGGGCAAAGTGAATAACTATAATCTGGTGTACTGAAAAAGAGGTGAGAAGACACTGTGATAAATAAATCCAGTAGATAAAACCAAAAGCCCAGAGGAAAAAAAAATCTTGAACTGTCACCTTTTCATTATTTACAGCCAAATTAAAAACTATGAAGTTAATGCACTAATATACTCATTTGGGAAGCCCTTGCATGAATTCAGCTGTATAGGCACCTTTATGTTTAGGGGTTAGCCTGCTTTTAAAGGGATTCTTCCAATGTGACTTTTGCTTTCCACAGATGTCATCCCTCCTTTCACAGTCATTTAAAAAACAGGAATGGTTTACTGCTTGTGGTGCTGCTGAAAATCTGTACAAGAGACTGAGTTAGCTTTTAAAAATCACACATCACCTACAGAACAGTTTAGTAAACTCTTAGTGCAGAATTTTTTTAATAATGCTTTGAAAAAAGCCCTGCTAAGCTCTCACACAACTGGTTGAACTGTCAAGACAGCCCTTACTTTCAGTTTATTTGTAAACTGAACAAGTTTGAAAGGTTTGTGGAGGGACAACAGCACAAATCCAACTCTCCCAATAACATAATGCCATTGTAGAAGTACTTTTCTGAATGGATCTTTGGTGACAAGAATTCAGTGTTATTCTTATTTATGATGTATCCCCTTGAAGGTGCTAACATCTTATGAGAAAGCCAGAAAAACAATTCCCTGTCCTATCAAATGGATTCACTTCCAGATCATAAGCACCATACGTTCAGCAAACCAAAATGTTGGAGACCTTGATGAGTGAAGTTCAAGCTCTCCTACTCTTTCTCTTCATCTTTCTAGCTCTCTACCACCCTCAGTTATTTTAACAATTGCCTGAAGTGTTCATTCATGTCAAGGCATGTTATTTACATTGCATTATGGACATGACATTGCACAACTCCATTACAAATTGAGAAAAACATATTGCCTTCCAAAGTGTAAGTATTGCCCCATTATCTATGAATAGAAATGAGTGTTGGCACTAGATGTCAAGTAGACTGACAACAGATAGTCTAAATGTTATGGACAACGTTTCATTTTTGATAATGTAAGATAAAAGCCATCAAAAATATTCTACCAAATGAATTTATCATTCACATTGCCAGCCCATCAAGTTTAGTCATCTAATTCATAGGCTGATTATGTGGAAAGTCAATGAATCATATAGCTAAATATTTTCTAGTGGCTTTATGAATGATGAAGTTAATCAATACAGTACCTGAATAGTTAATCTCTAAGTGTTATTGCTAATAACCAAACCTTCATAACTTTAACTTGAATAAACAGGAAGAAAATTCAGACTATACACTCAGCATCTGATTCTATGCATAAAACAGTAGCTAAAAGAAAGGTTGCTCACTGGTTTTGATAGAAAACATGAATAATATGTTTTAATCTAGTGAAACAACTGTCTAAGCCAGTTTTATGGGGAGTGGTACCATTAAAACAGTATTGGGGTGGCAGGGGGGAGATGGTGGATAACTGGTTTCTACAGCTTTAAATTGCTATATGACTTCCAAGTCTAAATGGGATCTAACCTATAATTGACACACTGAAACTGTAATAATGTCCATAAAATATAGAGACCGTATACAGAAACTGAGGAAAAATCATTGATTGCAAAGGTAGTTATAAGTCTGTCAGTGTGTTATATCTGAAACAGAAAAACTGTATTTGGTTTTGGGTTTTTTTATTTTTATATTTTGTATTACTGGTTCCTGATGACATATATAGAAACTCTTTGTGAGGACAATCCAGTAGCCTTCCACATGCTTCTATAGATGTGAAAGATTAATGTAAAAGAACAATAAAGAAATAGTAAGTTCATGATTGTCATGAGATTTACTACCTCAGTTAGGTGCCTAAGAAAGCAGTCTCAGAAAGAAGTTGACTAAATTAACTATATAACCAAAGAAGAATAGACGCCTTTCCTAGTCTCAGAGAAAGATTATGGCCACCTATATTTACAGAATTTAGTTGAGAAAACAAATTTTTCCTCTAGAGTATTTCAGAAACACTTTTACATAATTACATGGTAATTATTTTTGGAAGACTGATTCACCAGGTGAAAATTAGACTCATGGTGCATGAACTGGAGATCACTCTTAATACTTATCTGTTACTTCTGCATTGTATTGTAAAAAATTCTTTCATTTCTTGTTAAGAAAAAGTGAAAAATCATGACAAAAATAGTCTATGACATTTTAAAATCTCAAAACATTTAAATGTAAAAAATGCAATGAATACACTGAAAAAATCATTAAAAATAAAAAAGTCAAGTGCTGTTTCATTTTGATCCCCACTATTGTGCCCCTCAGATTCTGCACTGGAGATGCATGCAAACGTTCTTGATTATCATAAGCAATATGAAGAAACCAGCAAGGAATACATGAGTTCCACCACTGTTTTCCAAGTGCTACACATGTGGTACACCCAGTTGTACGGTGTCACTAGAGGGCTTACACACTAGATACATGGACACTAGCTATTTTGTAAAGGGTATGAACTTCTGGAAGAAGCTTGGTTTGATATAATTTGGTTTGGTGGAACTGGCTAGTAAAATCAAAGTGCTTCCCAACACTCTTATAGGCAACTCCCAGGCAATCTTAATCTCCTTCCATTGCTGGCGGCTAAAATGTACCCCTTCATTAATGAATAAAGACAAATAGGCACCTTCACAAGCAATTAATTTAATCTTAAAATAGGCACCCAAGGGTTTATAACAAACAATTTATACTTTTAAGGTGTGTATTTGTCCATTGGCTATAAATGGGTCTATAATGTGTAGCTCAAATCTCACTTTTAGCTATCCTAATTTAGTGGAAATATATTTCATAGTTTGTCTCCAGACCTGATCCGTGCAAGTTGTACTGAATTGTAATTAAATTGTAACAAACGATTATGCAAGCCAGGGAGAATTCAATAAATTCAAAGCACGTCTCTGCATCACTGGTCAAAACAGCAACAAGCAAAGCCAATAACCTGCTGCTAAACACAAGTGAAATTCCAGAGCTTCTTTGATCCTGTATCTCAAAAAGTTTTTTTAAAACCTGCAAAAACTCAGTATTCAGGTCAGTTTAGATGTTACTGTGACTGGTGTATCAAAACCAACTCTTAATTAAATCCACGGAATGATCAAGCAGAAGTCAAGAAGTTAAAAAAGGAATAAGCAGAAGAAGCTCTGAAGACAAAATAGGTACAATGAAATAATTATTCAGAAAGAGTTCCCTGTACAATTAACTGTACAAATAAATAATAAGAAAGAATAGTAGAACGGAGACTTACAAGCATAAGTCCTCACATTTCCAAAATTAATGCAGGCAAAGCTGGCATGGTTCCAAAATCTGCAAAATATTTATTATTTAGTTTTGTCTTCCTCTTTTATAATTAATTCACAATTAAGCAAGTTGTAATTATAATTCAGATACTGGCAAAATACATTCTATGGTGTTAACAATTGATAGATTTGTAAACAAAAACAGCTGGACTGGAATTTCTTCAAGAAAATATTTACATGCCAACAGTTTATCAAACTGAAAGTCTGCAGATAAATCTACACATGGGCATTATGTTAATGGCAATAGCAACTATGATTCATAATCTTAGATGTAGCTGCTTTGTACTGCTACAGCTGTAAAAGAATAAAACCTGGAAGGAAGAAGGATAAGGAGGCAGGCCTAGGGTTTTACTCCTCTGCCTCCTTTCAAGGTTAGAACATTTGTTACATTATACTGGAAATAATGATTAACAATAGGGCCATTGTCCAAGATCCTTTCACCTCTAGAGGCCAGATTTCTGGAGGTATGGAAGTGACGTAGGATGCAACAAAGCACTTCATGGGATTTTACAAAAGCACAAGCACCTGTTGAAATTTTAAATGGCTGTCCCTGCAGTTTGAAAATCCCAGTACATATCAAACCATAACTCTGACAAACTAAATACACATTACTGAATCTTCTTACTGCTTCAATGCCAGAAAATATTAGTAACTGCTTTAAGAAAATGTTACCTGCTTGATTCCTGCTCAGTAGGCTCCATTTGCGTGCCATTACCCAGGTCTTGGGATTTAAAGGGGAACAGGAAAGGACAGACACCTTCCTACCAGCATTCGCTTGCCACCCATTTTGGAGGGACTCGTACACGGCTATAACTCTCACCGGAGTATCTCAAGAGTTTGAATCAGGACCCTGAGTCCAGTATATGTATTTGAATGCGAAGACACACACACACAAAGAATAAATAGAAAGGCATTGTTAATAATAATAATGATGATGATGATGATGATAATAATATCTCAAGACAGGAGGGTGCGTAAACTTAGGTAATCAAGAATTATGTTCATTGCAGGAGAAATTCAGGAGAAAGAGGAACTTTCCCAGGAAAAATCAGCTCTTCTTAACGCTTAAAGCTTCTTCCACATCAGTAATTCATTCTCTGGAGGATTTTGCTTTTGAGGAGAGCTAGGAGTATCTGAAAAGAAATCTTAAGCTGTAGAATCCCATTCCTTACTGAGCATAAAACGTCTGCTCATGCAAGTCCTTGCAAGTAGCATTGAAACACAGTGAATTGGGAATGTGACCACCCAGTAGAAAGAGAGACTTGGCCTCACTCTAGCCTGATTAGCTACAGTGAAAGCCACTGTAGGTAATTTCAAAGACAATTAGGTTAGGGATGAATCTTCCTTCCTTTCCTTTCCCAGATAAAGCATTCTCCAGGTGAGTAGCTGAAAAATGGGGCAGCTGGTGGAGTCTGGAAATATGAAAGTACAATTCACATTGGCAGCAAGTGCAGGTGACTAGATCTAGATGAAAGCAATTCTATTTTGAAAGTGATGGGGTGTTTGGAGCAGTTTGTGGTATGGTACAACTGAGCAGTCATGTGTGGGTTGGATGTTAAAGCAAGATGCACACTGATAAATTAAACTGAAGTTCAGGAACCCTGTGTCCAAACAGTAGAGAGCAAGCTTCCTATGCGATACTCCCTCACTCTCCAAAGTGAATTTTGTTTGTTCACGGACTGTCTTCTGGGCCTGACCCATGCTAGCTGCTGGGCCACCCCACAACTGTCTGCAGTAGTACTAGCTGGCCCAGGCCCCCACCTGGCCACGAACCGTTTTAACAACACAGCAGCGTGAATGATCACATTCCTATGGCTTGGAAACTTCTAACTTCATTCAGTTTTCTGTTATAATAGCCTAAAAGAGTAATTCCAACATTTCTGTTCAGTTGGTTGGTTGGTGTTGTTTTGTTGTTTTTTTGTTGTTTTTTTTTTTTTTTTTTTACTGTGTTTTGTTAAGATCAAAGGAGGGCCATGGTATATAATCTGTGCAACAACTTAGGATGTCCTACTTGTACATTTAGGCTGATTGCCTTGCATAAGTAATCAGCCTAAGAAAACATAAGAAAACTCTAGTTTATTGCATAGATAAAGGATGGCAGTTTTGCACATACTTAGTAAAATCAGTGTATTCTGGAAGCACAAGACGTAAGTAAAGCCTTGTACACATAGACCTGTTTGCAGGTGTTGGATTTATTGCATACATGCAGAAGAACTACAGAGGATGTATGGTTTGCAGGTAAAGCAGTGACTCAGAGAAATATGGCAGATAGGATCAGCTATGGCTGCTGCTAAAATGATTCATGCAGTCCTTGCTAGCTCCTGTTCTGCATTTGAAGAGTCTGACAGAAATATTGTCAGCCAAGCAGATGCTTCTGTTGAGCTCTCTGTGGTCTGCAGGCTAAGAATCCCTAGTTATTGTATTGTAAAGCCTAATCAAATATGAGAAATCACTTAAGATTTTCTGATGTGTATTTTGGAAATTTTACTAGCTTGGAAAAAATTAAGGATTAAAGGAGTGTCACTGAGTTAAAAGATCAAAATGGAGAAGAACTGGCGGAACCTGCACTCTTCTGTTTTCACCTGCATTCCTATTAACTTCATTCCTTACATACAGTGATAGAAGAATGGGATGAAAATCAAAGAAGAAAGCAGCATTTTTTACCCTGAATGGAACAATATTTAAGAATAATGTAACTTTTAACACTGAAAACTCTTCACAGTGTACAAAAGCAAACTGCAGTTTTCAAAGATGTCCCTTGGTACTAATGTTCTTGTTTGCCAGCTCATTTGCCATGGCCAAATGCTTGCTGATTCAAATAAAAGAAACTCACCAACAATTCACACAATAATTTAAATTGAACTTGGCCAGCTTAGATTAGAAAAGAAATTACTTAAATTGAAAAAGGAATAAACCTTGCTCAAAATACAGTTTGCTCTTTCTGCCCCAAATTAAATACAAAGGAGTGATATAGTGGCACTCTCTTTAATGACCATCACTTAGAAGAATACGCAGCATTTGTTAAAAGGCTGAAGTATTTTTAAACTTGAATATATCATACAACTACAGAAATACATTAGAAAAATGCATTGTACAACTCATCTACCCATGCAAGTATAATAGGAGGGTCCAGGGTCAGAAGCAGTCCTAAGTGCCTGCTATTGTTCTCACAACAAAATACACTTCTCATATAGTCCCAGATACATCTCTTTTTTATGCTGATAGTAGTGGCTTAGTAAATTAAAAGGAAAAGCACTACTCATTATGGTCACGATCTGTCTCCACTCTAGTAACACCTGGCATGAAAAAAAAAAAAAAAAAAAGAAACCCCCTTTTGAATCAATAAATAACTTATTGATTATTTTGAGCACAATTTATACAAAGAAGATGAGGTATGGCAGAGCAAAATCTCCCTGATGCCATTCATTTGCCACTTTACTTGACGTCTCCTCGGTCCTCTCGTGTCCTGTTCAAAAGCCTCACTTCAGCCAAAGTGCCACCAAGCAGCTCTGATGGATCAGCTCCACTTGCAAGCTGAACCTCAGCGGGGTTCATCCGACCTTTGGAGGCAATGCACTGACCTTTGGAGGCCATGCATTGCAGAGGCCAGCCATTCCAGTCATTGAGTGCCTCCACTGCTGATCGCTGTGGTACAGGAGGGAAGTACCACAGTATGACGTGGTGCAACCTGTTACAGTTCTAGGACTGCATGGCCTCACCATGGCATCACCAGCAATGAACTTTCCACCAGTTGCTGGTCCTAGGCCTGTACAGAGCTGTACACCAGCTGCTAGGGCCCACATTGAAAGTGGCAAAATCTAGATGTTGTCCTTTTCCATGACTAGGTCCCACCAGGAAAAGAAACTGCTTTAAGAGCTTGTAAGCACAAGCACAGATGCTAGGCCAATTCATGCTACAGAAGCCCTTTTTGCATGTAAGATTTCTAGTATAGACACACCTCTAGTGTGCTTTTAAGAGACGGAGCTACAGGACACCAGGTCTGTCCGCTTCCCAAGGCAAGTGGTAGGCACGCTTTCCCAAGAAAGTGTGAGACGGCTGATTCAGGTTGCTTCCTACTCTTGGAGGGTTTACCCTCCCTCTCTTCTCTACCAGGAGAGTGTTAAACCTAAATAGTTACAGCTTGGTATGCACAGGGAAGAAGGAACAGCAGCAGAAAGAGAACAAGAGCAAGCGCAGGTTGTTAAGCCTCGTAGTAGAGCATATGGGGCGTGGGACTCTCAGGCTGTGGAACTGTGGCGATGATTGCAGCCGGCAGCTGTGTATTTCCTTTGTTCAATGGCTCTGCTTGCTTATGTGGCGACACTTCCGGGCGCATGCATCACACTGTTCACCTTAGGTTTTGGCTCCCAAGAGGAGGTGGTGCTGGAGCCAGGCATCTAGGTGCTTCACAGGGGAACTGAAATGTCATTATTAGTGCCCACAGAGCATTCAGGGCAGTTCTGGAAACACTTAGCAAGTTTTACATGCTTCAAAAAGGCAGGTTATTTATTACAGTTTTGAATTATGCATGTGGAGGCTGCTGGAGGATTTTTTAGGCATTTTGAAGTCTGAAATCCACGGGCTAATTTTTTACTCTAATATTTTTCATTTACCTTTTTTCTCCGGGTTTGTCTATAGCTTACTTTCACCTGTTGTAGCAATTTTGTTTTCAACCCCTAATTCACCACTTGAGTCTTATCTTCTTACCAGATGCCACCTGTACACTCACAGTGCCGTAGAGGTTTGAGTCAGAGGCAGATAGGATAAGATCTCACCTGGAAGAAACTGAGAATTGGAGCTTTTTCTTATTATTATTATTTACTGCCTCTGTAGGTTCTGTGTAAGGTGGCCTGTGAACTTGTTCAGCTTCCGCTACTGAAATGGCTTCAAAGGGTAATACTAGCATCTGTTTCCCAGAGGTGCGCTTGTTATTGATCAGCTCACAAAGAAGGTAATACTTTATCTCTGTCCTCTCCAATTGTTAAATTGAGTTCAGATTGTTCAAGAGATCCACGTGGAAACTTATTTCTAGCTTCCAATATATCATTCCATCTTTGAAAAGCCAGATTCTGCAGCATCAGTTTGGTCACAGTGAGCAGAAGCCAAATGGTTATTAGTTGCTCCTGAATGGAATTGAAAGCAATGTCTGCTTGCCCAGGAGCCTGCCAAATGAGCTTGTTTGCTGCATCTACATCTTACCAGACATTTCTAAAGAGTATCTTTAGAATCCAATTTCTCTTTACTGTATCACTATTTACTTTCATCTTGACAGCTGAAATCTCCTCTTTTTCACCGTCCGTACATTCTATTCAAAATTCTTTTGCAGCCTCATTCTCTTAGCCTGTTCTCCTAACCACAACTTCCCTTTTCTTCTCCCTACTTCACAATTCACCCAGTAATTGACACCCCCAAAACAAAAGCATTTTTTGACGTACAAAATCCTTCAGCACTGAGCCCTAGATAAATACACTTGTACTGTGATGCAACTTCACAGATACAGACAGTGAAGCACACAGGCACTCCTTTTGTCTCTGCAGTTTTGGAAGTTTAACCTTTCCATACATCAGCTTCCCAACCTGCATGTCAACACCTACTTGAAGGAGAAGCCAACAAATCAAATTAACTCTTTCAAAGTCCCCTGTATCTCAGAGAGGGAAAAATCTATAACATTATCAAACAGGTTGTTGCCTTGCAGTACAAACCAATTTCAAGAATGCCTATCTGAAAAAATAAAGGAAGTATACTTTAAAGGAAGGATCTGTTCCAGCTCATCATTTCCAATTTTCCCTAAGACTGTCTGGCCAGTATACACACACAAATTGAATGGGAAAGTTCACTCCAAGTCCAGTTACCTTCTTTATCCTCAACAGCTGTTCTTTTTGTTATTACTTGCCTTTTATTTATTTATTGATAGAAAATTGGTCTGAGAATCAATCGACAAAATTGCTACAACTTCCATTCACATTATTTAAATGAACTATACCTGCACTACAATAAGTGCTTTTTTTATCCTTTCTGTATTCACTTTCTGTATCTTCTATCACCTTGCTATTAGTCCAGCTTATTCTTCTGGCCTCCTGATACGGAAGATCAAAAAGCCGTGAATCCTAAAACACATCCCAGCAATTTCTATTCTAGATCTGATACCAGCTATTTACAGGATAAAATTTTGCTTTTTCTTAAACTAAGTACAGAAAGTGTTACACTTACAAGGGCATCATGCATTTAAGTTTTGTAGTTCTAGAACTATAAAAACTTGAGGCTGGAAGGGACCTCTGAAGGTCAACTATGCCAACCTTCACTAAATTGGGCAAAGTTAGATCAGGTTTCTGTGGGCCTTGCACAACTCAGGTTTGAAAACCTCCAAAGATGGAGATCCTAGAACTTGTCCAGGAAGAACAGGAAAACTGTTATAATGCTTCATCACTCTCATTTTGATTTTTCCCCTGCTTCTATCTAGTTGGAATTTCCTTGGTTGCAACTGGTATCTGTTTTTATTCTTGTCCTTTTGCTGCATACAGCAAGATGAATCTGTCTCTATGTTTATGATTCAAATTTAGAGGATCAATTAATCAATTCACTGGACTACAATAAACATTGTTACTATAACTTGGATGAAGAAATCATCTTTATCCACAGATTACATGCAAATTCTCCTGAATTGCATAGTAGTATTTGATATTTGGGTGAACATTTGTAAAGCTTCCAGGTACTCTGGATGCAAAGATATTTTATTTCTAACTTGATTCCTTCTAAGAGCTTGAATTTCAGAAAGTTTTTGTTTCCTCTTCCTTTGAAAATGAAGTTTTTTACTACTTTACAGAAGAGGCTTCTGCTTGAAATGGTGTGATACTGATGGTTGTGGAACCGTTGTCATGGATCAGGATGAACTCCTGCTCAGCAACAGCACACTAATAAAATCCTCAGTATCCTGTGGATGAGTTAGACAGCAGCTACTGAAGAAGTAAGTTTCATAGAACCCTTGAGCTAGGACGTTGTATTTTATGAAAGGCATTGAAAATGGCTGAAGTTTGGCCAATAAAACTAGAAGTATCTGTAATCAGCAGTCGTGCTTGAAAATCTTGGCCTCAGGCTTTGTTTATTGCACAGTCTTCTGTCAAATAACATGTTGGCAAATAACAAATGAAGCATTTTTCAAGAATTTATAGCACCTTCAACAAACAAAGAAGTTTACCTTTCAGGTCAAAACTCAACCTTAAAATGGCTTTCCATGGGGGGAAAAAAAAAATAAATATAATTCTTTCTCAGTTGAATCTGTCGGTTTCTCAAGGGTTTTCCTAAAATTTCAGGCATCTAGCTGCTGACTCCGAAGTTCTTCAGGATCTGACTGTAACCTACCACTAAATTTATAGGGAAGATACATTTAGGGTACGCTCTTCTTGATTTTCACCTGAGCTTTGACAGAGCTTGGTTTTACTGTAACAAGGAGTACCAACACCTGACTAGCTACTGGTCCATCCAGCCCCAGCTCTGTTAAATCCCAGCTACTGTGGATGGATAAAGCCATGATTTATTTATTAATGGAGATAGGGTGAAACTTACGTGAGGGCATGCTCCTTCCTGCTGAAAGCAACTATTTCGCAGGTTGGTTAAAAACACACAGGCATGTTGCCAGTCTGCCACTGTAGAGATCATTCAGTCTTGGGCACGAGCTGGCCTGAGAGATTAACAAGTTCACTTTTTCTCTGCTTTAGCTGTGCCAGAGCTTAGAGCAGGGCAGCTGGTAATGGCATAGCTGGGATGCTTACTAATGTAGACATGCAGGGCACTTTAATGCAGATGGAAGGAAACCATCATCGCCCTATATACAGCTAGCCCAAATCCTAATCAGCTAGCCAGCAATAACAACCTGCCAGAATCCAGGAAGCCCGTCAGCCTCACACTTCCAGTCCCCACACCATCTAGGGATAACGAGATGGGCTGGCCCAAGAAAGCTAATCTCTTCTGCTTTCCCAAACAAGCCTGCTCCCTAACGAAAGCAGAAGCATTCACGTAGGTATGGCTCGGAAATGAAGGGAAGAAAAGGGAGAGGAAGGTAAGGCAAGGCCAGGCAAGGCAGAGCAACAAGGAAGAACACTCAAAATCAATCTTACATCTCTGACTTTTGAATTTTCTGTCAGCAAAATTATCTTCAGATTTGTTTTTCAATAACCATCTTTACCTTAAAAACAAATCACCTTTCTTCCCCCCTCACTTAAAGATATGCTAAGCCAGAACTATTTATTTCTCCAAATGCCATTTAAATGTTTAAATACTTGCTGTTTGTTAAAAAATGTGTTTCTAAACAGATTTTATCAAATGAAGGAGATCTGAGAAAAAACCAACCAGATTACCCCTGCATTTTTGTAGTTAGGGGAATAATATGTTTTGTTCCATCAATGTGTCCACTTTACATTATTCAGCACAAAGCTTTGTGAAATAAGAATCATGGGAATATCACAATATAAAGGAAAAAGGTACAAATAACAGCTTCATAAACTGAGAAATGTACATAAATAAATCATGTAGATGGGGGCAGTTTGCTTAGCTGGCAAGAAAAAAAAAATATGGAAAATCTGCTTGTTAAACAATAACCACAGAGTGTGCTTTTATGATGTTTTTTCACCACAGTAATTCATATTAGAGATAGAAGCAGTTGCATGTTAAATAAAATCATTCAGCATTGTTCTCCTCACATTACAAAGAGCTGACTTATGTTGTTTTTAGATGCCTCCCATTAGAAAGTAAATATTCCTCTGATGTTATACATTTCAGAAAATTTAATAAAGATGAACTGTAAATAAAGTCACAGGGAGATTTCAGACAGTTTTATTAGCAGATTGTTGAAAAGAAAAGAAAATTAAATACAATAACAGTAAACGTGGTTCTCACATTGAAACCAGGCTCAAATAACTAGGCTACCATAGAAAAATTTCCAATTCTTGCATTATGATGTAAAAACAGATTTTTGTACAGATTTTGTACAACAAAATTCGTAATAACCTTTTTTCATTTTTAGAAAACTTTAAATATATAGATAAAAATAGACAATTTTCATAGGTCCTACATGAAGATGAGTATGTTCTGTTCCAAGGGCTTGCATAGAGCGCAAATGTGGTTATAATATAGAACAACTAGACGTTAATATCTTTAAGATTACAAAAGCATATAAACAATAACATGAGCACAACTTCTCTTCATAATCTATGCCCCAAAAAAATCCAAATCAAAAACCAAAACCAAAATACCAACCCAAAACCTGTATAACTAAAGAGGGGCAAAAAAAAAATTCAACTTACGGTAACATCTCATGGTCTGTAGTATTTACACTGTTTTTCGCAAGATTCTTTCTAAACATCCAGCTTATAAATTGGTTCCCCCTTAATCCTTAACATTTCCATTTATGTACCAAGCCAAACACTGAGGCATTCCCAAAGGTCTTGAAAGTATACACTGTAAAACTACTAAACCTACTTACAGGTGACTCTATGCAAGGAGCAGAGCAATGGTAGATGCTACTACATATTTCAGTTGTAGGCTTTTAATTCTCTTTCATATATGAATGATTCAAAAGCTTGCCACAAGTCCATCTAACTTTACAGCTGTTAACCCTTTAAAGACTGCATATGAAAAAACTGGAGTACAGAATCCCGTATGTGTTCAAGCAACTATGAAAACTATGAAAGAATCATGGTTAGAAAATAATATCACTACAAAGTATTAGGTAACAATATTTAATGAAAAATATTGCTCAATATTTCTTTAAAAAAAATTACTGTGATGTGAACTTGTATATACATCTTTCTATTGTTAAAAAAGGATTGTGGTGAAGCAAATATGAACTGCACAAAATAAATGTGTACCAGTATTGCAAGGAAGACCTACAAACTATAGAAGCTCAGTGCTAGAGTTTACAAAACATTAGATTATTTTTATTTTGACAAAATAATATTAATATCCAATCAGAACTATTTTTAAAGAAATATTTGCTTTAAGTTAGGCATCTTAGACATTTAAGGGTTTGATATGTTTCCATGTAATAAATAATATTTTATATGCATAAAACATTAGATGAAGAAAGCATAATCACAAAACTTACAGTAATAGCACTGATTCACAAAATCAGTCTTTAAAGGGGTAACCCAAAAGTACGCAAAGAACATAATTTTTAGTAATGTAATAAGCACTGTGTTGTAGCTTACTTCCAGTTATCAGCACAAAGGTGAAAACACATATTGTAGCTTTCATAACGACAGTGAAAGTAACACATAACCACCCATCCCTAAGACAAGGTGGGAGGGACAATAGACTTCAACCGTATCACTCAGTTCTACGTGGAATTGGACTGATACATCAAGTGTTTGTTAGGTTTTCTTTTTTTAGCAACATTGACGTAATATGACATTAACATATAAAAATATTTCTGGCATTTTGACTTGCTGCTCAGCCACAGTCCATTCTTAAAAGTGCACTAACCAGGGCACTAATCAGGGCTCAATATACAAATAAAAGTGGCTGATACAGAATTCTGACTTGTTACCAGATGCTTAAGATCTCATTCAGTAATACTGTGACTCCAGGACAAATATTTACATGCCTGCATGCGTTAAAACTAGAAAGGTGTCTTTCTGACCAACAGGGTGACAAAACAATATTATCTAAAATTTTAATTTCCTAAACTCTAGATTTCTACTGCATACATAATACCTTCCTTGTGTGATTTGTGTTATATACTGTACATGTGACCAACAGTCTGATAAGAAGCGAAGTCTTTTATTTCATAAACCCCTGCCAGTTTACAATGAGAAATTATTACTCTTTTTATTGTAATTTTTTTTTTTATTTTATTTTAGGAAAAGAGACTTTGTGAACAGTAAAACAGTTTGTTTACATTCAGCATTTCTTTTCACTTACACAAAATTCCATTTCACTTAATGTAGTCTAACATATATGTGTTGGTCTCTTGGAAAGCATGTGGAAAAAATGTCTTTAGAAGAAAACCCACGATTATAGTTTGCAAACTGAATGTATCAATTTTTTTTCTTTTACCTTTTTTTCTTTTTTTTCCTTTTTTTTTTTTTTTTAAATAAGAATCCTCTTATGCCCTCTACAAGTTCATTTCTGAGCTGTCTTGCTGGTTTCGGTATGATAAACAGTCTGTAAGTGTACTTGGACACTGCTGGAAGGATCATTTGATGTGCTCAAATATAGAATCATCAGACAGAGTCTGCATTCCTTGAAAAAGGGAATACTCAGCCTTGTTCTGACCCACCTGTAATTTTGGATACAATAGTCCGGCGCAGAGACGCAGATTTTCACTGTAAGAAGAGTGCTACTGTACATTTACAAACATTCTCTAGGTCTCCAGGTTGAGCCACAGGAGATAACCAAAGGAGGACACTCTTGCAGAATTCTTAAAAATTTGAAGAACATTGATAAATGAAGTTGAGGAAGTTGGCTTGAAAACGCTTTGTTTCCACAGAACTCCTTATGAGCCAATGTCTTACTGCAAAGTTCTTTAATGTAGCACAGCTATTTTCAGCAGGAAAAATTCAATACATGACAGTAGTTTTCAAATAAAGTCTTCCATCTAAAATATGAAAAAGAAACAGTTGCTTTATATATTTATATCTGCAATGAACTGAAAAGAAAAAAACCACAAAAACCTCAAGATTTTAACACCTCAGCAGAAGTAGTCCTCCCATAAATCTGTAAAATGCCACCCATGGTACTTTATGTTTAAAATAAAAAAATAAAAAACCCTGAACATCACCACTGCAATTTCATCTGACAGTGGTCAAATTAATTCCGTTAAAAATTACACACACTTTGCAAGTTGTGAATACTGTAACACCTTCTAAAGCTTTAATATATGCTGCACTCATATCAGTGCTAGGGCACTAGGAATGTAGGTGGAGCCTCTGTGCATGTGTTTTTACTGATATGCAAACTCAACTGAATAGTGTTGAACAGCAATTATTTCCTTCATGGTTGCAGAGCAAAAATCTTCTTGCATGCAATTGTTAGTACTGCCATCACTAAAGGCATAGCTCATACCTCCTGATTTAGCTATGTTGTTAAATATACCATGTAATGTAACCATTGTGCACATTTGTAGCTATTTATATAGAACCCAGTATAGGATATTTAATCAGTATCAGTGAAGTATAGCATCCTTCCTCCATAAATGAGAATAACTGAACAATTACTGTGTTAAAGATGTAAGCATGTCTCTCTCAATGTTTTTTCCAACCAAGTGAGGAGCATATATTTAAGTGAGATATGTGTGATGGAGAGGGAACACGAGAAACAATAAGCTCACCTAGCCAGTAACTCTTGATCTAGAAAAAGTTGAAAAGAACATTCTACCATTACATATTTTCACCTAATTTACAAATATAAAGAATTTTTTCTTCACTGGGGACATGGACATGTTACATGCATCTATTCTCATAGCAATACAAAGATTCTAATTTTTTTTTTTTTAAGAAAAAAGAAAAACGACTTAGTTCTCTGACCTATAGGATAGAAAGTGTTGCTCCCTTGTGAGTAAAGCACATTATGAAGCATATTAATTCTCCACAGTGCATAATTATGAAACACTACTTATATTTCAGAATATAATTCATCTAAAAGTACAAGCTGTATCAGAACTCTTGAAGTCTGCATGAAACCTTTTGATCCAAGTGAAATCAGCAAATATTTATAAGATTTCAGACTTGTTTCTGTTTTAATTTTCTTAGTCAAATCTTTTTATTCCAATATAGTCTTTAAAAATTAATTATATTTATTATTATTATTAATATTATATATTAAATTAGATATACAGGAAAACAACAGTGTAAGATAAACCGTATCAATAAATGCTGAAACTTTTGAAGTGCTTGGCTATCATTGAAATGTGCGGCATCACTTCTACAAGCTTACTGTAACTGTTGAGAGAAAGAAAAGTTTGGATTGAAAGCAGACAAATGTACACCTCATACAGCTGTAAAAATTCACCCCTTCTGCACACCCCTTTCCAATTCTTGTTGTCTAGTTCCTATCAGAACTGCTGGGGAAAAAAGGAGACAGTAGGACCACTCACTCTGACGCAGTGATTCTTGTCTAGTACCCCTCTGGTTTTCCTTCTCCGTTAGTTTTATTTTGCAAGCTTCTGGGGTGTGCCCCCTTTTCCTACTTTCTCCCTTGTCTTTATATTTTCCTGTGCCCTTTCTCTATCTTTGTTCATGTTCTTAGATTTTTTTAATTTTTATTTTTATTTGGCAGAGCAGATGGTGACTTTCCCATCACTGAGAATGCTTCTACTCAGAACCATTTCCCCATTCTCTTTGTTCTTTACCTTCGTTGTGCACTGAAGAGAGATAAAAAGAAATTGAGTAAGGCCTTAACTTAAAGGCCTTTTAGTCTTATCTGACACATGAAGAGCAACCAAAATGCTTATAGGAATTCAGGAGAGAAAGAAGGGACTTCTGAAATGGAGCCTGGTAAAACCGAAGGCCTGGTAAACCATCTCAAAAGAAAACCTGCATCAAGTACGGGATAGCCAGAGCTACTACTGGCTATAGTTGTGTATAATCCTCTCAAACATATTGGATAAACACAATAGACATTTACAGCACTAAAGCTGTCTGGATACCTCTGTAGGAGAATTATTCTGTATATATATATACTAGCACTTTGGCTATCCTGAATGCACACTTGCTAATGAGTGCTATGCAGAATTCCCACACCTAAACATTAAGATAACCTACAGTCAGTAACTTGTATTTTATTTTAGTATATTAGGTCTCCATATACCTTTTAAAATAAAATATTTATTAAAACGTATTCTCAATTAAAGATACAGCTGTAGGAAGTGGAATCCTTGTAGCAGGCCACAAAAGATGAACAATCTGCAGAGAACAGCAGTACGTTTTCAAAAGTCAGCTCTATTTTACACTGCTCAAGAACCCAATCTGGCCGTGAAGTCAATAGGAGGTTTTTCAGATTTAATGGAAGACACTATCAGATCCTGTATTCTGTGTCCACAGAAAATGAACAATAAAAGAAATGGACAGCTTTACAAAGTGTCTTACTTACAAAGTAAGAGGATATTTGTTTATATAACTTAAAAACATTTATGATGGATATATACAATAAGCATAGAACTTCCTGTTCCTCAAATAACTATATGATGGTCCATTAAAAGTGCAATTAAATCTTCTGTACTGATAATGGACTTAAAATGCCATATAGGACTCAGCAGCTGATCTAATATCATTGCTAGGCTTATTCTAAAACAGATATGGTCCCTATTAATGTGTCTGACTAATTCCCCTAACATATGGCAAAAAGCAGCAAGCATTAGACACACAACTTTAAAATAAATCCTGCCATGTTATAATATAGATAAAGCAATTGCATGATTAAGTAATAGTAAATAAAATAGAGTTCAAGAGTTGCTATGAACTGTAAAATATTTCCTTTATTTTCTCAAGATTAGTCATGACAGAATGAAGTGCAAAATGAACACCACTTTTGTTAGAACCTACAGTGCCAACACTGAAAAAAAACATCACAATATCTGTGGAACCGCCCACTCTCTCAAATCATGAGTTTGGAAGAAGGTGGAAAAACAATTTCTTTAGGCTTCATACTCCTGCAGCATGCTCCTGTGCATAGCTGAGAAGCTCACATAGCCACTCATGCAGAACGTACACCAGGCAAATAGCACTGCGCTGCTGAAATGCAGAGACTTCAAACCATACTAGGAAGAACAGAGGTAACTCTGCAGAGGAATGATAACCTCCCATCACGATGTGGGGGGCAAATACAATACCTATATCTGATTGCGGTCCCTTTTCCCAGGACTCCTATTCCATTCTTCCTAACCATTTCTCTCTCAGTTCTCATTGTCCAGAGGTTCTTCCGAAACGACTGGAACTTCTCAGTGGTGGTGTCACAGCCACCAGAATCGCTTCGCCTCTAGGTGTAGCCAGCGTTCCTATGTGAACACCAGTGGAGCACTACCACCGAGAGGCATTCATGATTTCAAGGTTAAAATCACAAGCAAAACTTGCAAATCATGAGGGTGACCAGTGATCAGCAAATCAAGCAAGCTCATCCTCATTAACTCATCCTGAGCATGCCACTACTGCTAAATCCCAAACCATGTGTGCTCCTGCTTCCCTCCTCCTGATCAGCTTTTCTTCAAGTTATACATGCATGTTGCATTACTTTGTGTTGTTAACAAATGCAGAATTTGTCTATCTGCATAAAAAGAATTTTATGTAAAACAAATATAGCATATACAATTCACACAAACACAGCTATAGGCACACAAACATACTACACAAATACACACATACAGTGTTCTCTAAAAATGTGTACAACATCGCAGTATATTTTTAGCCTACTGAAAACTGTTGATCTGTGGTAAAGTTTCCCAAATTTACATACTTTTATATACAATATAAATACATAGAACTTCCTTTCATTCTTAGGAAGTCAAGCAAAAACAGAAACTGGGAAAATACTGCTAAATTTCTAAATAGAACTGTGCACGATTAGCAGATTGTCATCTGTTTTAATTGCTCTTTTGCAAATGGCAGTGTTCAGCAAGATCACACAAGCTCATGCTAGTAACTCAAACTGAAAACCTAAATCTCATTAGCTTTTGTCTGTGGACTGATATGACAGAAATTCTAGCCAGAGTGAGGGAGTATTTTTTGTAGATCATCCCTTTTTAATTAAGACTCATTTTGAGGTTTTTGAATTAACATGCCCAAATAGTTAAAAGGTCATAAATGTTATAAAAAACAAACAAATGGAACTGACATAAAAGTTTGCAATGCTGAAACAAATTGTCTGCCTTGAAACGCATTCCCACAGAGACGTCAGATGGGGAATGATCCACACTAGTGTTCTGTGGGCAGCTTGTAGTAAGTACTTCTATGGGTCCAACATTTTCTGAGATAAAACCATAAATCTACTCAAATACTATTCCTAATAATATGCAACCTGGAAAGTGATGAAAATCTACACTGAATTGTAAAGTTTGGCCTCAGGTTACAAACTAAATAAATCATCCCTTAGATGGTAACACTTGTATTTCTGCCACTCAATGCAAGTAACGCTGGGGTTGTTTGCCATCCATAACAAAACATATTTTAGTTTGTATCCTGAGTGCTCCTTTAAATACAAACATAACAACAGTGATCATCATAACTATCATAAGAGCATACTGCAGTCTTTGCTTTATGAAAATCTGCAAATCAACGTCAAAGGCGCGGTGTCACACCTGCATTCAGTCAATTGCTATCACAGAAAAGTCCGTGGAGGAAGACGCTCCTTAGTAATTGGCTAAAGCATTTCTTACAGGTAGGAGTTTTGGGGGGAAAAGACAACTAACCAACCAACCAACGGAAAAGATACGGTAGCATGTCACAGAGAGCTGATAAGGAAGAAATCCACAGAGTCCAAGTTAAAAAGAAAAAAAGGACAAAACAATGTATAAGAAAAATGAATTATAAGATCAGAAATCTCAGTGGGAGCTTTGAAAAGTTAGGACATCAAGGTTTGGATAATATTGTATTAATTTATTATTAGGTTGGGGTTTTTTTACGGTCATAATTGGTGAGCTGTAGAATAGTAAATGCCAGCCCCTGATCCAGAAGTCCTTACATCAAAGTAATCCCAATTTTAGTCACTAGAGTTCCTAACTACAGTTAACATAATTTTGTCAAATATGCACAGGCCAGTGATATAAGCTGACCTTCATTCAAAATGGGTCTTAAGGATATCTGAACGGTGGATCTATTAATCTCTGTACTTTCAAAGTAAAGAACACCTACTTTATGTTCATTTCTGTCTCATCAATAAGAACATAAGTGAACAAGTGAGGATGGGAATCTTATTCCCAGCTCTGACTCTGAAATGAGCTGTGGTTTCACTTTTCTGTTTTTCTGTTTTCTCTTTTAACCTTTCTCTCTTCCTTTCTCTTTTTAGGTAACAGAGAGTCTGTGCACTGACGTTTTCTCACTCTGTTTTCTTGCCCTTAGCAAGGTACAGCAGTGTTAGCTCAGATCTCTATGGACTATTAGCACAAATAAAAATAAATAAAAATAAAAATAAATAAATAAAAATAAAACACCAACAACAACAAAACCCCACACGTGCATACTTATTTAATTGAAACTGCAGGTTCTTGGCTCATAAAAATCCATCTGAAGTCCATCTCCACGGCTGGTGACTGGGCTCACCTGAGTTTAGAGTCCTCTTTTAAAATGAGGATATATGTTGCAACAAAAAATCCCCAGGACTAGCCCATGTGTCGCTAAAGATAACACAGATTTTGTACTGAAATTCGGTATATACACACTTCTGCCACACACTACAGCCAGCCCAAACTGCCAGCTTCAGGTCTAGCAATTTGAAGCAATCATGAAGCATTTCTGATTCTCTGTACAAGAAAAGATGGCATGGCAAGCAAATGAAATAACTTGTAAGTTAGTGTAATTATTTTTTATACTTTTTTACTTTTATTAAAAAAGTAAATATTTTTTAACTTAAGAATCATTATAGGTCTTTTCCACAACACTTTATAAGATAAGCTAGAATATTAGTGATAAATATGATCCACCAATAGTTCAACAGGTTAAAAGAAGTAAAATATTTGTGACATTAAATGGGACTACTTTTACCTAAATAAAAGAAAAGCTGCTTACTTGTGCTAAAGAACATAATAAATTGTGTTTCCTGTTAGGAAGTAGCTTCATTGAAAATGGCAGCTCTTTGCTCAGAAGTTATTTCCAGGCACCTGTAATCTAATGAGGTTTGTCCCTTTCAAAGAACAGTTGTACGTGCATGCCCGAATGCACACAACCTCTTCAGCCCAGAGCTGATAAAAGCATCTGCAAGCCATAGCTCAAGCACATTTAAATTATATAACTGCCTGGTTTATTTGTTTTAATAAGATCGGGCAAATGTGAATCACAGTGTACTTCTAACCTTTCATTCAACCTGATGTTTTAATCATTTTGAGGAAGAGAAACAAAACAAAAGAAAGGGATAGCAAACAAATGGTATTGATTCACGTGATATTTGATAAGACAGCAACAGGAAGTCAAAATAAAAGCAAGAGTATTGTGACAGATGGAAGGGATCTTAGTCAAATTGTAACCCTCCTTCGAAAAATTTAAAGGAAGCAGTCAATTAAGGGCGAGATATATTTTTGTATCCTCTTCATATATTTTATTCAAAATCAAGACAAAAGAGGATTTATTTTCTACTGAAGCAGGAAGATAAAAAAGGGAGTCTAACTTTTTAATCATGGGAAAATCATTTATTACGAGGTTGAGTCTTTTTCAGAGTTTGCAGAGTGTGACTGAAAACACAAAGCCCAGCTTTTGTAAAATGGAGTCGTGGAATCAACTGAACGTAACTTTCTGTAATTTTCCTGATGAAATGCTAAACTATGTTGTGAGGGAAAGAGACTCCCCCCAGTGTACGAGGTTAATCAGAATGCTGGAGCTTTGCAATTTGACACTGAAAAGAAGGGACAGAGGGACACCTATACTGTCCTGATGTTGTTACTGATAGCAAAAGTAGGTCATGTATTGGGGAACACGGATGGATCCACTGCCCTCGTCCCAAGTGGAATTAGAGTGGAGTACTGGAGATGCAGGAAAGCAAGCTCAACCACAGAGGCTTTGAAATTTGAGCAATTTGTTCTTAAGAAAAAAGTGCTTATCCAGTTTTTATGCAAAGATGGGTGATTTCACACTGCATGTTCAATAAACTCATGCAAATATGAAGTATGTAAACATATTTGGCCAAACACTATCCTAGTTTGCCCTTTGTATAACACCAATAAATTAGTTTCAAATTTGCATATTGTTATTAATCACACACCTTTCTTTTCTCTACTTAACATTCATGTACAAATACATTTGTGTTGATAGTCAGTGCAAATATTCAGGAGACTGAGATGTTCATGCCTGTCTTTTTAAAATAATAATTTATACTTAGCAGATTTTAATTCTATGTCTGAGTTTTCTGACAAACCCCTAAAACATGCTATATAATAAGAGAGTGTCTAAACATCTTTTATGCGGTTATTTTAACTATTAACTGTCAGGATCATCTTTCAGTAATTTTATCATGTGTTTTAATAATGAATGTATGTTTTCATTATATCACTGAATACTGTGGGAGCAAGCTAAGGGTCAGCAATCTGGTCTTTAGTAAACTAACAAAAGGATGGACTACCTGAATATGTCACCTTCTATTATTTCAAGATCATATAGAACACACAGAGCTTGCCATTTTGAACACTGAAAAGATTGAACTCGCAAGATGAGAAACTCTTTGAAAGAAATAGATTTTTGAAAAAACACACTGTCTTTTATTGTTTCCTTATGAACTTAGCAACCTTTTTTCTGTTTGTATAAACAGAACGGATTACTTACAAGTATTGAACCTGAGTCACTAAGC
>JAVJGJ010000014.1:42508897-42537292 GCA_035590215.1 Microhierax caerulescens
AGTATTGAACCTGAGTCACTAAGGCATTGTATTGTGTCACTTCTGTTGGTAAAAAAATTTAAAATTATTAAAAAAAAAACAAAAAACAGAGACAAAACCAAAACACCTTCAACTGAAGAATCATGTGGAAAAGTTATTAAAGGATGAAGTCACAGCTAAATACAGTCAGCTTGTGAGCTTCCACAGCTCACTGTATTCAGCGCTGTTTGTAACATAGTGTGAGTAACTTTTGCACTGAACAATTTGTCCTGCATTAAACAGTTCTAAATTCTGAAAAAAAGGTGTGCTTTATTTGCTATCATGTTTTCAGCAACATAAACGAGTCTTTTTACTATCTTTTTAGCAGATCAATCAACAAGCAACCTTGGATCTGATAGCATAAAATTGAGAAAGAGTTGAGTTTTGGAATGTGGTTTCTGCCTGATACCCTCTTCTTTTTCTTTTAAAGTTTTGATGGAAACAGAAATGACTATTCATCTTTTTCATTTGACTGCTCTTCTTTCCACTTTTCTCAATTTTGCATCCTTTTCCAGTGTTTTGTTCAAATGATCACTTTTTTACACTAAACATCATCACCAAAGTAATCTTGCATAGAAAATATCAATCATAAAGTTAATATTTAAACAGTCTTTAAAATAATTATTTTTCTCTCTGGAGAGGAAAAAATGTTCATACAATGACATTTTAATAAAATACAATAGATCTGCATTTGTTGAAGCTTTCAGCAGTTTTTGCTTTTGAGTTGCAATCAAGTTACAGAAAATATGTGTGCAAAAACATATAAAAATTACTAGTTCTTAAAAACTACCCTCCATACACACACGTACAGAAACACACACACAGATCCTTTCCATTGGTGAACTAGAAGCTAATAATATTAGTGTGATACATGTGTTTACAATTAGAGATCACATAATAAAGCGTGGATTAATAAAGGTCTTTTACGAAAGCCTGGGAAAACTAACATGGATCATGATTTTTCTACTAGGAATAGCTGTGGCCATGGCTAGTACTAGTAATGTATCATTTCCATCACCAGTGTGGTGTTCGTTTCCTTCAGCATATACAAATCACTTACAGAGATGAGCTCTTCAGAAGTATTATCTTTTCTAGAGCTTTAGCTCAGACTACTTTTTAAAACACAAGAAAAGACTTACCTAATACCTACTGCTATGCAGAGCATCCCTTCTGAGTCACAGAATCACAGACCTACCCTACTCCTCTCTACAAGCTACTTCTTTTCTAAAGAAATAATTTTCATTTGATGTAATTCTTCAATAACTAAAAGGCAGACTAGTGTTTTGCTGGTTTCAGATTAGACTTAAACCCCACAATTAATATAAGAGTATGATCTGGCTTTTCCTTAATCCAGGTTACTGAGATGTCGTTTCAAATGCTGCAAAGTTTCCCGGAAAAACAGAGGCCATTCAGAGAAAGCATTTAGCTTTACTACTTCCATTAAGCTGCATACATCAATTCTGGAATGTGTGGAATCCTTTTCTAATATCAATATCACATTAACATCACACTTTTCTTTAATATCCCAACGCCCCTGTTCTCATCTGTGTGCTAAAACAGAGTAACAGCCCAATGCAAAACACGAAGAAAGAGTCATGTGTAGAACAGGAAGGAATGAGGCTGTAAAATAGATGGATTGCACAGTAGTAAGCTTATGGAAAATCTATTAAGGATGCATGGGATGTCAAAACATATGCAATAGAAGCTTGCCTGCTTTTAGGTATTTTGTTTTGAAAGCAAGCTTATGGAAGACAATGGCACCAAGCAGTCAGCTCCAGAACAGGAATCAAGGTGACAGAGCCCAAACCAGAAGTCATGCCCTAAGAAATGAGCAATGAACTGAAGTCGCACATAATCCTTACTACCACACTGAAATATGAACAGACCTTGATGAAGATCCTGGGGCTAAGCACGAGCAACACAACTACAAAACTGAAAAAAAAAACCCCAAACCCAGCTCATGTTAAATACGAGGAAGACTTCAAGCTGAAAGATCTATATGGGGTTTAACCTAGCTATGAAGCAGTACTTAAGCAAAATACTGTTGTTCCTGTAAGGAATGAAAAATACTAGCATTTTACATTACAAGGGAACACTGTTTCTGTGACAAGTGCTAATGCTGGCCCAGGCAGATTGTTTCTCAATTCATAATTCAAACTAGTTCCCCTAACTGACTGTAAACTTCCATCTTGAGCATATCTTCATAGATGCATTTAAGTACTGTGGTGACAAGCCAAACTTTCCCATTCCCTCTCAGTGGTAACATAATTTCAGATAGGTACTTCAAAATTATTATTCTGCCCTCCCAGGAAAAACTCAATTAGCCTTAGGGCCAGGTGGTTTGAATTTGGCACCACTCTGTGTCTTTGTCAATAGAGATTCCTCAGAAAAAACATGTCATGACAGACTGTTCTGGATGCACCCCACAACAGAAATCCCAGACCATATGGAATCAGCATGCTTTCCCAGAGAGAATTTAGCACCATGGTCCATCATCAAAAAGTAAGCAAGAGAAAAGAGAATGGCTAAATTAAACCACAGAGCAGTCTTAACCAGTGACTCTGAGATCAAGTGACTACCTTGGAGTGAGAAGCAATGACCTGTGCAAAATATCTGAAGTGTAAAATTTTCTTGCTTGGAAGTGTGATTTTGTCAAGACAGAGGAAATGAAAAATGTTATTTCATGGTTGCTTTTTCACCCTTTTTTTCCCCCTAGCTTTTCACTTACACTGTTTATTTCCAATAGCAAAATATTAATGGCATTGTACATGTCACTTGCAGGACCTCCCCTGGAACAGTGTTTACGATGCTGGTTACCCATGACCAAGCTCAATTTAAAATGGAATAATTTCAGAACAGGCTACTAGTATAATACAAGGAGTAGAGTCCACAACGTGAAAATAAAATTAATTGATATGCTTATCATAGAAGAGCAACTGACTATTCCTTGTATATACATTAAACAGTAAAAAGAGACACAAAACATCTCTGTTTTCTAATGCAGGAACTCAGTTCTGATGTAGCCTTCCTAGATGATAGATGCAAGAAAATGGTCTATAAGATGGTATTTGTGGTATGATACCCTGCAAATGCAGGTTTTAAAGCCCATGTAGTCCTATCACCTTAATGCTATGCCATCTCAGTAGGAATCGAGGCAAGGACTGAGTTTAACTTGAACATATTTACTGAATATCTGGTCCAGTAAAACATACTTGGCTGTAAAGTGTTTTTTTTTTTCTGGAAAACCTAAGCGTGCCACAGGTTTTTCAAGAATACAAAAAACCTACAGGGAAACCTTAGTTGTTAATTCCTAAAATTATGACTCTTCTGTGCACTGAATGTTTAAGATCAAACTCTGGAACTACTGCCCATTTGGAACTGGAATAGAACTGATTTTTGCACATTTTATTAGTGTTTCAAGCATTTCAGTATTTTAGCATTGGGAACCAGATTGTTTAGGATGGCATAGTTACTGCAGTGATGGTAACTGTGATTGTCATAACAGATTTTATGATAAGGTTGAAAATGGAACAGATCCTCCTGTCAGTTATACCACTTCTGTGATGCTTCCACTATTTCCAGTGAAGCCAAGGAGTCTGATCCAACCACAATATTTTTATGTTCAATTCATCAATGCGCAAAGAAACTGTTCTTTCTTCAGTGGCTGAGAGTGTATATCTTTGAGTCAGAATGTAAAGGTAAAAATGAGAGCAAATTATTGCTGCTTTTTTATTTTATGTTTGTATTCAATATAGCTTGATTACTTGAAAGGACTTGTAGCCAGCATATTGCAGTATGAAACAATATCATGAAAAATACATGCCTTTTAATGCAAGGGTTGCACCGACAATTTGTCACATGCAAAATCTGCAGAATCAACAGAGAGACTAAATAAACAAGCCCAAACTGGAATTATCTAATACAGCATTGTGTATTTTTAACAATCTGTATTCTAATTTCATGTACATAAACCAGCACTGTAAATTTTTTGGTCCTGACTTCATAACACTTTGTTTCCAAGGCCAGCTGTAGCACTTTGTGATCCATCCTTTCTAACGTCCACGACAAAACACATTATGCTATTGCTGCTTTTCCTAAGATATTAGAGGCTGTATCACTTTTAAAAAATAAGGCTGACAAGAATATAATAGAAAAAATGTTCCTTTTACCATTACTGATACATGCTTTGTGTTTCTCAACTAGGAAAAACAAAATGACATCACATTATCATTATATATGCTGCTGTCTCCCAGGATGTCCTTCAGGTGTTATGGAACCTTACAATGACCAAAATACTTCCTGTGAGGGGTTGAAAAGCTAAAGATTTCTTTTTAAAGCTAGCAGCCTATTCTATAGAATAGATTTTCCTCTTTACAAGCCAGCTGGCAGCTCACTGGAAAAATACTTATTATAGATATATGCTGACAGCAAATTTTAGCTATAGATGGAACGTGATGCTGGCTAAGTATTCCTTCCAAATATGTTAATTTTAGTTCCACTTCCTTTATACTTACTTTTCTTAGTTGATTTATTTATTTTCTTTTTTTTTTCTTCTTTCATAGGAACTTGAGATAGTAATAGAGATGGGTCAAGTTGCAAATCAAATCCGTGGGAAAGCTGAATGCTTGAATTATACAAAGCCTAAATTGTTTTATGTTATCATTCTTAATTATATCAATATTAAAAAAAAAAAAACCCACTGCTAGAAAATGCTACTTTTAGAATTAAAATAGATCTGGCATAGTAATTGGTTGCTTTGCTGGTTTACAATGAGGCATTTACATGAATATTACAAACATATTAAGAATTTGTTTATCTTTACTATAAATGTTTCATACTTCTGAAGGACATAAAAATGCTTTGGGTTTTTTTTTGGGTTTTGGGTTTGGTTTTTTTTTTTTTTTTCATCATACTGGCAAAGAAAGAAAGGACAAAACCAAAATACTTTGGCCACTTTAAAATCAAATCATCAGACCCTCGGCTACTTTTTAATATAGCTTCATTGATGGCAATGGTATCTTTTTAAAAAAAAAAAATCTTTTTTTTTTTAAAAAAAATTATGTAAGATCAATTCACTTGGAGTGATATTTTAGGAAAGTGGTTGTCTTCTTAACTCTTAACACTGTTCAAAGTGCTGCCTGTCTGATACAATTTCACCCTAAAGTTTTATGTACATTTTAAGTCTAACTGCTTGTTTGCCTCTTGAACATATTAAGTGGATGTTGAATGTTCATTCTTTTTAACAGGACTTCTGACACCACAGCAATCTTAGGATTATAAAAGAGACACTGTTACCTATTACACTGCAGCTCAGTAATATACCATTTTTGTTCTAAAACAGAATAATTTCAGTCAGTTAATCTGTTAAATTTTTCTCATATAAAAAACCAGGCAGGCTGCCTTTACACAAAATTATGGCAATAAACCATTTCCTTACTAAATCCCATAAAATACTTTTCTGTCTATTTCCCAGTACTAGATTGGAAGCTGACTATAATTAGTTGAAAATAGTTGTAAATTGATGTACCTTGTATCGCCTCTCTTTGCCACTTTTTCATGTCTGGAATTCTGGTCAGTCACCAAAGAAAATATAAAAGCACAAGTTAATAACGTAACTGAACTTCCATTGTGCCTTTCATCCAAGATCCAGAATATTTTAAAAACAATAATTAAATTTCATAACACCTTTGTGAGATACCAAAGTATCGGTGCTGCCACCAAGAAATCAGTAGATAAAGACTGCATAAAGTTTTGGTTCTGGCTTAAGGCATTGGCTAAAAATGCACTGAAGCATGCAAAATGAGCTATTCCTTTGCCATATCATTCAACAGCAAAACATCAGACCTCAAGCACATAAGAAACTCAAACAAATTCTACCATTTTAGTTGTGAAACTGATATTACCCCCTTGATTCTTTGCTGCAAAATGTGAAATGAGCAAAGACAGTGACTCCTTAGCATATACTTCAATTGTGTCACATTCTATTCTTTGCAATTAGATTATCTTGGAGTATAACTAGAACCCCTACCATAAAATGGGTTTATTGTATGGAAAACAAATTGTCCATACACGCCACCCAACCCAACCAACCAACCAAAAATATTAATTACTTTCTCACCTCCAGAAATGGAATTCAACTTTTCTGGAATGTGACTGCGTTTACTAAATTTGCTTGTAGAGGTTTAACACCGAGGTACTGACTGTAGTTATGCTCCTTCCAAAGACAAAGGAGAAATACAGACACCTACTTTATGCTGAACTATGTTGTAGAGATTTCTCTCTACTCCCTCCAGAGGGGGTTGAGATTGATAAGTACAGATGTAGATGTCTACATTGTAGACTTCTACGCTTCATCTGGTTAATTCCAGGCCATGTCTTGTTTACAAGCAAAACTACATTTCAATGGAGAAACGTTTGCTAGTTGTCCGTTAGAAACTAGCAATGATACAGGGATACAGTTACAGTAATATAATGCAACTATATTAGTAATACAATACCATTTTCCCTTCTAGAGTTCTGTGATACTTCATCTACCTCTTTTTCTACCTCCCAATTTATGTCCGCTTTTGTTCTTACTTCAGAGATTTTGGAATGCTTCTTTAGACTCTTATTTCATGACTTGTGCCTCCCATGGTAGCAGCATCCAATTGAACTAAATATTGCAAAGCTTCAGGACTAATGTAAAATTCAAGTTACCCTTTCTACATTTCAGGGTCATGCTTTATGCAACTTTCAGAACTGTACAGTATGGAAACACTACAGAAATATACCAAGCAGAAAAGGAATTGTCACGTATGGGTATTTCTCCAGAAGTGATGCACAATTACTCACTTCCAACACCAGTAGTTACAAGAAGTGACTGAAATGCAGCTGTTTGTAGCATGTTTACTGCCATAAATGATGTTGGAATTCTGAGGGTAGCAAAAGAGAAATACAAAATAGATGAGATTCATCACATCAACTTCAGACACCAGCACTGTGTTTGAGCTGGTTTTGTAGACTCCCTTTATAATCAATGAAGAAAATTGGAAATTATGATACATTTTCTTCAAAGGGAGAGACGTCTCTATTACTCTTCATTGAGTTTAATAGAAGTCCAGAGAAGTAGCTCAGATAAAGACATCTACCCCACAAATATGTAAAGTGAGACATACCCCTCCCACTGATACTGTTTGGGTATTTTATAGACAATTACATTGCCTCAGCAGTTATTCCACACCTTCGTAACACACTGCAATATCTATTCTGCCATTATGGTATCAGCAAAGTTCCACCGTATCTTACCAGTTGAAAAAATTATAGGATAATGAAGAATATATGACTGTATACAATATTGATAGCTTAAACGTCCCATTTCTTAAGTTCTTTTATATAATGAGTGCTGTATCTTAAAGCACTCTTAAACAGCTCCTACTTTTCTATCTCTGCAGGGCTAGCTTTCTAACGTATTGCATGTTTAAAATGAATTTAAACACATTAATACGTTCATAAACTCCTTGTGCAAGGATTTAAGCATATGCAGGCATATTGAAAATGAGTACAAATCCCATCGTGCCGTTTCATTCTGCAAATATAGTTTCTTTGTATTCTAAATCCCCAATCATTTCCCTATTTCAAGTATACTTTTATCATTCCAATAATATTGTACTTATCCTTGAAAAAAATGAAACTCCATTTCACAAATCTTGCTAGGTACAGCGTTAACATTCTGTACAGAAGATATTTTATTTTAACCATACTTTGCTATTCTTTCTCCACAGATACTATTTGCAACAATATTAAGTAGCTGATACATCACCTTGGGATTCTAGGTGGTCCCCTTTTTAAAGTAGCAGCCTTCACCTTTGTCCCCCCCAAACCAACCATTATCCTCATACCTATTCTTTTTACAGAAACAGCTTTCTGCGAAGTACTTCATTTCTTTTCACCTTCTTATACTTCCATATTCAAATTTTGCATGAAACTCTAATATTGATTTTTATTTTTTTTTTTTCACTGCATATTCACATTCTGGATGTCTAGCTCTTTTGGATGGTGTCTCAAAGTTGCTGATCACTGCAACCTGTCATTTAACTAGGTCCTCTGCCACTACCGTCCTTCATAACTGTTAGTGTCATCAGTCTTATTTCAGGTTCAATCATTAAATGTCAGGCAGTAACTCACAAACTGTTTTGTCCTCAGCTGTTAGTCTAGTAGAGTATAAACTAACCCCATATCATGTACTAACTCCTGTAGTATTGTAAATTTTAACCTACAAAGTTAGTTTCTTTTCCTATACATAAGATCTGTTCTATGAAAGCTGTTACGTATCACAGGTTGACAATAATAAAAAATACCAAAATGTTTATCTTGCCATCCCTACCTGTATTTTTTTTTAAATCATCAATTAACATAAAAATGAAGTAATTTAAAACCCCTTGAAAACTTCTGGTAGAGTGAATAGGGTTTCTCAAATTTTAAATGTTGCTGTAGTCAAAATGACACAGAATGTGCAATAATATGTTTGTTTTTCAGATATTGTAGGTCTGAAGAGATTTTTTTTGTATACTTCAATTATAAAAACATTTAAAACATACAAACTTGTGCAATTTTTATTTTAATGAAGATGAGAAGTTCATTAACAAAGATAAATATTTCATTAGATGTTAAATAAAACAAAGAGATTTTTTGGCTTCTCTCAGCACAAAATTCCTTTGAAAGATTAATTAATACATGCAAATTATGCAAATTAGACCCATGCAAATATTTTATGAAGACAATTAAGGGAACCATTAATTACTGCTTTTTTGCTTCAGTGAGATTCATTCATTTAATTTTAATTTCACTTTAACTGTTTTGATGTATAATCTTGCAGCTAAGAACTTTATCTTTCCTAGTGGGTCACTTAAACTTATAAATTTCATCAAGTGAGCAGCAACAGAAATCTGTAAAGATATTCTCTGGGCTATGTTTAGTATCAAGAGAAATTTTTGACACAATGCACTCCTAGAAACTGCAAAACTGGAAGGCAATGTGAGCTCATTCTTGGACAAGGTTCAACTGCTGGAAAAGCAATTAATTTGCTTTGGCTGTGCTAATATAGGGGAATTAGAAAGTGTGACACAAGACAAATAGAAATAATTAGTTCTCCAAAATGATGTTCTCATTAATATGGTTTGAACAGTAGAAATAAAAAACATTATTGTGGCATGTCTGCATTCTGTCCCTAGCCACAGGAGGTAGAAAAATGCAAGATACAGCATTTTTTCACCTTTGTAGTTTGCATAGCAGTGGCATTTATTTTTATTTTTTATTGCAGGTTTTAAGAAAAGCAAATTGTGGACCTGATCTTGTTGTCTAAAACCTACTGCACTTGCATAAAGTGTGAAGGAACGCTAGGTTTCTAGACTTTCTTCCTGTGAAAATATGAAGCTATAAATATAACTGACTAGGCTTTTTACAACAATACACTCAAGTTACTAAATTGAAACTTTGATTTCAATATTGTTCATTTAAATCATATGATATGAAATACACAAGGTATAAGTTCATTCTGTAGTTTAAGCTACTACAGCAAAAGATTGCTCTATCAAAACAGTTTATGATATCCTCTCCAAATTTGATAACATAAAATAAGTCTTCTTCTCCCATAACGTGAATACGCATGCATGCATTTGACAGAGTATATAGAGGTAGATTTTCAGTTGCTCTCATTCTTAACACACCAGTACAAATCAGGTTTTCTACACTCAATGAAAATCACTAGTTGGTACTCTTCACAAAAACAGGCTACTAGAAGGCTGTTAAGAATACTTGCTCACTTAGACTCTACATTTCATAGCTTCTTGCAGAATTAAAGGTGATGTAACATTATGTGGCCCCCTCAAAATAAACCTTTTTTTTTCTTTTCCCTAGTAGGCGATATGCCTTCCAGTTGTTTACCAAGTTCCAGCTGAAGGCATCTCCCTTCTTAAGTTTTGCTGTGTACATACCTTTTATCTGGAATCAGATAATAAAGTGCCAGCAGTTTGATTTATTTCTTCTTTCAGTTAGGTGGCAAACCTACAGGATCTGACAGAAATTGAGATTTTCTCTTTAAATACAACATCAGGAGAGAAAATGTGGCCATGCCTAGCTTGAAGGTTTTTTGACAGATGATTACTACCATTAAGAAAATTCTCAAGTCCAATTACCAAAGAGGCAAAAATATTCAAGAAAATTTCTGAATTCACATTGTACTAATTCTGTTTAAACAGGATCCTATCTTCAGGGACATTCTTAAGATAAAATGTAATGAAGGGCTTTAACTCGAAGTTAAAACCCATGAAACTTTCTTATTCATTGAATAGTTTTTACCAACATGGATATAATACTTCCATGTTCCTAATTTGGTTAAGAATATGTCTTAAAGGATGAACAACCATAACACTTGCAAAATGCTTAGAAGTACCTTCTTCCTTGGCCTCAAGTCTGTTGCTAGTCAACTTTTTTTGCAAACTTTTATGAAATATGGCTGTCATTAATGACTTCTTTTTAGCCAAATCTTACAACCAGCACCTCACACCCTACCTCCTAAACTTTTCTAGACTAGCCTTTGATAAATGGTTTTTGGTATTCAAATATTGTTCTCCCTTTGGTAGGATCTTTTTATGCTCCATTCATCTGGCTGATTTCTTTCTCAGTTTGATATTTTTGGCTTCTTCCTCAACTTTCTTTTTTAAGTTCTCAGGGCTGCAATCTTCCTCCCATTGTCTCCCTCTCCATGCTTCGTATCCGAGTAGTCTAATCCACAAACAGAAATACCATATCCATGCTGGTAACTGACACAGCCCTTTGTTCTCCCGGCCTGTTCCCTTCTGTCTGACCTAAAACCTCAGCCTGGTTTTCTGATTCTCTGTGTGCATGTTTATCGGCTCTGACAATCTCAGGCTGAGAAAACAGAGCTGTTAATCGTTCACCCTTTCAGATTCCTCCTCCTCTTCCCCACTACTATCTGCTTTTAGTCACTATGAACCATTCTTTTCATCTTGTCTGTCAGTGAAGTTCAAAATCAAGGTGTCCTGTTTGTTTGATACTTCTGACTCTTCGTTACAACATAGTGTCTGAATTCCTTCTCATAAAAAGTCTCTGCCCCTCATTTTCCTATCCCTCTCTCTGGCTGTAAATTCATATGCTGTTTCTCATATCTTACCTACTAAAGCTTACTTCTCTCTGAGTTGTATAAATAAATTCACATGGCAAAAATATTTTCCTAGTCTGCTTCTTTGAATTGTCACTCCTTTTTAATTCCTTCACCGGCTCTTCCCTTTTAACAACTGGAAACACAGTACTTGAAAGGTTTTGCCTTACCCTTCACCCTGTGTGTTGCCTCTTATCAAAACGCTTCAAACTGGAGTGATGCTTCCAAATAAGTATCCTCACAGTTTTTCCCCTACAGTCCTCCAGAGTTAAGAAGACCCTCATGTAATGTTCACAAGATATACATCACTGAAATCCTTCAGGCTTGAAATCTGGATTTGTAGGTGAGTCTGACAGCAAGACCTGAGATCAGGAATGGCACCTGAACCAGGAATGTGATCAGGAATATAGATTTATGAACATATATAAATTCCCACATAAATCAAAGAAGTCACCAGCACAGTCACTATCACCTCATAACTATCAACTCACCTCAAAAAACATTTGTGTACATCTTTAAGAGAAATGACATTACTTGGCTAAATTCTTTCACTAATTTTTCTTTACCTTGGTCATGAATTGGGACAGTAATTTCAAGAATTTGGTAGAGATATAGGTAGGGATGATCATATGAAAAGATTTAGTGATAACTATTGCACTGTTGCTGGTGTAAGATGGGGTTACCTCAGAGAAGAAATGCATTGAATACTCTCCACATAAATGGCTGCTAATTCCTTTGCTTCTTGCTGTTGCCATAGTACGTAGGGACAGGTTTGCATTTGATGACTCAGGCTTCATTAAATATTACATCTTCTTTGTGTTTTTGACCAAAACATTAAAAGAAAAGCACGTAGTAATGCATGCATGCTTAGTCATCAGCTCCTGAACTACAGAAAGCTGACACCACCTTATATTCACTTCTATGAGTAGAAAAGTATAGCAGGTGTTGAGCCTGTCTATATACCAGGAAGCTGAAAAAAAAAAATATCAATGGAGCTTTGGGGTTAGGAAGCTGGCAGAACCTACATAAATTAAATAACCCATACCCCATTACTTTACTGTAGATTCAAACCTTTTAAATGTCGCTATGCAAAGTATTTTAACCAAACTGGTTATGTTCAAGTAGAAGTAACAGAATCTAGAGTTTATGTCAGGTCTTTTTTACAAGAGCTGAACACATAGGGTCAACTTGGTACGTGAGGGGTAATCATATCAAATCAAGTAATAATCAAATAATGCTAGGCAACATATGTTATCACATTTTCAAATCTGTGTCTAACAAAGAAGACTTGAAAAGATATACCAGGTGCACTTTGTCATTACCTTGATATTCACAGAGGTTAGCCATCAGTCTGAGCAAGTGTACAGCCAGCACAGATGATGTGTTACATGTACTCTGTTAGCATGAAGTTCTGGGACATGAATATTGGTGGTAGGATTTAAGTAGGTAAATTTCACCCAGTTTTTCATATGTTTATGCAATGAGAGAGCATGAAGGAACATATAAAACCAAGGACAAAAACATGAAGGGCAGAATGAAAATTTTAGCTGTTCCAAGATTTAAGTTCAGTCTCTGATCTACCACAGATTTCCAACATCTCCATGATCAGGCTCCTTGGCCCCTCTATGATATAAAGGTAATTGCTTTGTTCTGCATCACAGGAGTATTTCCTGATGTGAAGATTAAATCCATTAAAGATTGCAAAGTTGTTCAGATATTACAATGATAACATTTCTACTAGCTTTCCAGTTGCTCCTGACATACCTCAAAACAATTTATCTGAGACAGACCACAAGGCTACAAACTGGAATCAGTTAAATAAATCAGTAAATAAATATATGTTTACTAAAACTGACATTCATGCAGAAACATTATAATAGATTAAATATTCTCTGAAGATAAATACTTTTCTTCAATTTAAGAGATTATTTTGGACTAGCTAATTTTGGTAGATTTACAAAACTTGTGTTTTCTCATGAATAATCTGCCCTCAAAACAGTTTCTCAGAACTATTATGCACATACATGATTTCCTTCAGCTTGATGCCTTGATTTTATTTTGTTTTGATATACATATTTACACCAGCAATTGAAAATAATTACTCACTTCTAAATTCTGTTGAATGTCTTCTAAAGACCAACTTTACTCTTTAGCTATTTCTTCATAGTATTACTCTTACAAATTTCATGGTGAAACAGAATTATTTTTTTTTAACTGAAAAAAAAGGAATCAGCTATGGAAAGATTTTAATATTGAAGGTAGAGCTAGAATTCAAAGATTTTTCAAAGAACAGAAAAAGTACAAGAACATTCTAAGACACATTAACAGAGCTCTGGGCTGGCATACCCAGGGCCACCCCTTTATTTGGCCAAAGGGCTGCTATCTGAGTCACATATGGTAAAAAAATAGCAGATCTTTTTGAAAGTCAGTGAGTTTGGACTTACTAAAAAAAACTCAAACCCCCAAAAAACCAAAAAGAAACCACAACTGTTTTTCCACATCTCACATTTTCATATCGCAGTCAAACGCTACGCAAAATACAAGCCAGTCCACAGATAACAGGAGAGCAAGATCTAGAGAAATTATCCCATGAATGCTAGTGTGTTTCCACTAAAAATGTTAGAAGAGTGATACAGGCCTTCCCTTTGGTATTAACATAGTAATAAATACTTTTTTTTATCCAAGATATATAATAAGGTATAAATCTCCATTTAATATAACCCAGGTCAATAATGTAATATATTCAAAGGTGTTCTGTATCAGCAAAAAGGGCTTGATTAAACACCTGGTATGATTTGAGTTAGTCTTCCACATCCCACACGGCTTCTAGCTACTGCTCCAGAAAGGCCTGGATCTTTCACAGGCATGATTAGCCCTGTGCAGATGCCTCCGATACCCTACAGCACCTAATGGTACTACTCATCTACCTGTGGACAACCAAATACTTTTTATATAGTGTAAGAATTAATGTTAAGATAAGAGTATCTCAACTACTTCTTGAAAATCTCTTTTCAGAGTTTCAGACATGCAGGGATGAGATGGGGAACTGATGATGACCTTCCTTAGTAGATTAGCTCATATGGCTTCCTAAGAAATTTTCTTTTCTTCTTTGATGCAGGCATTGTCTGCCAATCAAAAAGGGAACAAGATGGCCACTGTTGACATTACATGTTTTAAATCTGATTTAACTTGAAATTCAGTATTTGAAATCTAATCTGGATTTGATGTTTCTTTGACCTATCCAAGCTGTAGTATCTTTCAGGAAGGAGACACGGATCTCCTTGTCTAATAGGCTTTCTCCTGTGTGCGCTAAGTGAATAAAGTAACTCACCAGCTAGTTTGTACTAGTAGCTCTTTAAGACACAGTACCTTCAGCAGAACTGAAAATTATTACTGTTATTTTGGCATAAGAGTTGTCTTCCTCATGCTTCACATAACCAGTCACAACAAGGGAAGTGCAACTATTAGAAAAATCTTAAACCATTAAATATTTCGAGGTCTGTTGATGGCGTAGTCTTAATTTCATAGAAGAATGCAACACTGATACTGACAGATGAAGTTCCTTTACAAGGAGATGATACACATTCACCAGGCATTTTTTAATCTCTATAGTAGTTTAAAATCCAAAAGCCAAGAAACAATCTCCTTTATGGCACACATTACAGTTGACATGATGCCACTTTCCAGCATTTGTCTAACAAGTAGTAAATGTGGCTGAAGGAAAAAAAAAACAAACACCAAACAAAAACCAAAAACAACAAACCAAAAAAACAGAAAGAGAAAAAGGGACAGGTCTCTACAAAGTGTAGAGGCAAACATTGATTAACAGCTTACAGTCAGCAGATCTAGCTCCCCAACAAACCTAGAAGCACAAGATTACAGTTCAATTGTGAATGAACAAGAAATCCACTTTGTTTATATCTGTTTCATGATAGGCTATAGGAAAATGTTTATGTTGTTGGGGTTTTTTACTATTTTCTTTCATTCCTGTTTAAAAAAATGAAGTCTTCTAGTTCTTCCATTAGGAGCGAAAAAGTGATTTTTTTTTTTTAGCTGATGAGACTATGCTAAAAAGGCATGTTTTACCAGCCTGTTCAGGTTTCAGTTACCTTCTGAGGGAGAAGACAGAGAACAGAGTACTTATGGGAAACATAAATAGGTAGGATGATGGCTTGCAGTGCCCATCTTTCCCAGGAAGCAAGACAACCGGGGTCACCTCAGAAGTCTGTTAGGTAAGAATTAATCCATTCAGTCCTTCCCTCTTCGAATAATATGAACATAGAGAAAGCAGGGTATACGAGATGAAAAAAATTAAACAAGACAAAACAATTCTATATAAAGTCTTAATAGCCTCTTTGGTGCACAATGTGTTTTATTTAATACTCTTTTTGTCCTGAATTTTCCCACTTGACTCTGTTCAGGCTTGGTCATTAATTTTACACATTGTTCCTTTAAAAGTACACTGAAGTACCATGTTGGAAGAAAGCCTCTGATTGATTAATCATTTATCTCAGTAGAAAAGCCATGAACATATTTGATTTCCAGAAGCTTCGTATATATACAGCTATAAAATGAGATGTAAATTGCAATAGATAGCAATTTCAAAGAAAATGTGAAAAAGTTCATGTAAGAGTATAAGTGTTGAAAGAAAGGGCTCTATAGAATACTTCACAACATATATGTAACTGTTTATTAATTCTATGTCCTTCCTTTGCTTTTGGGATGATAGATAACAGGATTATGTACCTTAAAATGTAAAGGTGTAGCTAACAATGACCTATGTACAGTATGAAACAATCATCTATTTATAGGTTACTGCCTGCAATCAATAACACCTTCTGTTTAAGTTAATCAATGTTGTCTTTAATTGATTAGATTAGATTGAAAACCTGCCAAAGTGCTGGATTCCTGGGCAGGGGAATTGGGAACACACTTATTACCATTTGGTTTCCACGCATTATAAGATAATATCAGTATTTATTCATGGTAAAGGAAACGCAAAGCAAAATAAATCTTTATTGTATGTTTCCTCATTGAGTATTCAGATTTCAAGAGACAAACTAGCAAGAGATGTTATAAATTTCTAACGTACAATCTAGATTTAAAATCTGAACTATACTGGATTGTCTGCCAAGCCAAAAACATCAGCAAACCAAATTTCTTTAAAACTTGTGAGCTGGTTAAGTTAGTAAGGCTTATTCTTAGGGCAAATAAAACAAAATATTTGAATTAGTGTACAGGGAGAGAGCCCAGCTCTTTCTAAAATGTATAAAAAATTAGAAAACCTATTTTCAGAGATATACCTTCTGCAACAGTAATGAAATTCAAGGTGGTGCACACAGATTAATGTTGTTATTTATTATTATGTATATAATTTCATTGAAGTGCATAGCACTGTACAGATGAATAATAAGTGCACGACCCTGACATTAATAGAAGGCGTTACACACTGCAGTCAAAAAGCAGCTGAAGTTTAAGGCACTAATCAGAAAGAAAACGAATCATTATTGAGTATGTGTTACTGCAAATAGCAAAAATGTTTAACCAGCAAATATTTTAGCAAGACTAAACAAAAATAAAATGGAATCAGGTGTATTAAACAAAGGAAGTCAGTAAAGCAGCTCCACTAAATGCCACTGAGGGTTAGACACTAAACTTCTAACAGTTTCCGCCCTTTAACATCATGACTACATCTGAATTTCTTTTTTAGCATAAGACAGACAAAAGAGAAAAGCAATGCAGAAAACACACTATCCTTTAGCTTCTAAAATTGAACAGTGCATGTGCATACATTTTCACCAATGCATCAATTTGTTTGACAAACTCTGGCATGCAGAAAAGGATCAATATGCAGACAACAGATATCACTCCCTAGTAGATGACTACAACAGCTTTGCTCCACTCTGTTGTCTTTTTCATACTTTTCTGGTAGCTTAGATCACTACTCTTACCTTGGGTTGCTAGAATAACCCTAAGTAGGGCAGTCACATTACAGGGATGGTCCTGTCTTATGCTTGCAGTTAGCCAAAACTGTTGAGACTGAAACCAGTTGTCACTGAATTTCAAAAACCTTAAGAATGGAAAACTTAAGAAGAAACCTGATAATCAGATAGGTAAAAAGAAAAATGCAAAATTTATCTGCCAGCTTGCTGAAAGTCACACTCCTACAAGGCATGGTATTTTCCATAGACAGACCTTCTTACTGTCTGTTGACTCCTAAAATGGAAAAAAAAAAAAAGACTTTTTTTTGACAAATTAAAGGGAAGTTATTAGGTTCTTAAAAAAAAATAAATCTGGCCTAATGGAATAACAGGCTAAGTGGCCTAAAAATTATAGAAAAGTAGAAAAGTTCATCTCCAAAAGAAACCAGTCCACTGTGTTTTCGATGCTGCCTCACAGAACCTTTTTATATTACTACAGGTCTAGAATAGTCAGCTGTTTGTTTCCATAAACAGCCTAGCTAAGTAGCAGATGTTTCCTTGGGCAGTTATTCAACATATCTAGAAAAAAAAAAAAAAATCCCTTTGCCTTCCAGGCTTCTGACAGCTTTGTTTCCAGCTCCTGACTTCTTTTCCCTGCTGAAATGTGCAACCTTTATAGCAGGCCCACACAACAGGTGGGCCGTGGGTCTCTTGCAGCTTGAAAAACCATTTGTTTGGCCCATCAGCTGCTGAGAAGCATCATGTACTGTTTGATTTGCCCAGCTGCCAAGAGGCAGCAACAAGATGTCCAGCAGAAAATCTGTATCTCCTAGCTTGTCACTGAGCCCTCAGAACGCATGCGTCTCCTAGCCAGCCACCTGGTCAACCAGCAGACACACAGCTCCAGGTCACACACACACACATCGCCTTGCAGGTCAGAGAGGTGGCACAATAAGAAAGATTTAGGATATTCAGAAGTAAAATTTGGTGAGGGGAGCCGGGGGGAGGTTGAAACAGAGGTGGAAGGAAAATGGGAAACCAACAACACAAGGGAAGCTGAAAAAGTGTTGAAATGGGTCAGCAGAGAAGAAGGAATATCACATGGGAAAGTCAAAATGTATTTTCATTCTGAAAATGACCTGATAAATCCATTTGAGAATCCTGTCTCTATACTAAACCCAAGAAGCATCTTTCTGATAGAAGTCCCATGCAATAATAAATGAGTAACAATTCTACAGTACTTACTAAGCAGAAACAGAAATGGAATAACAGATAAGCTAGCGTCAACTGAACAAAAATGCAGAATTTACAAACTTATATATAAAAATTTAACATTTTTAAGATGTTTTAATGAGAAAAAAGGCAAGAAAAAACTTGGTAAAATGTATAAAGATTCAGGTGTTTTGCTCATATTTAATCAATTATAGCATATATATGAACATCAGTTTATATAGCATTATACAGATGGATGACCTTATCTTTGAGGAGCTATGGGTACAAATGGAATATCTGTTGATTAAGAGGAAGAGGGACACAAAGAGGAACAGAGAGGAATGTAACGATAGTAGACGGAAGCCCTGGGAGAAGGATATAATTATTGAAGGGACATTACAGAAGGACAATGGCTAAAAGAAATAGACTTGATGCTGGTCTTCACAGTCAATATCATGGGCAAAATAAATGAAGGAAAGACTAAAGAAAAGACATTTTAGTTGAATGTGCTGCAAACAGAACTGTTGTTCCCCAGAAAAGAAATAGATGCATTGTCATTTGAGGATATTGAAAACTCTGTTTAAAAAATCATTACTTGAGAGTGGTCTTGCACTGGAAAATGTGTCCTATCTGTGATTAGCAGTTAACAGCAATTTTCTCTAAGTCTGCAAAAATAAACTCATAAAATTTCAAATTTAGAGAAATTATAACAAGAAGTCTGATACAGTTGGAATTAGAAATAAAGACAGAAAATGTGACTAGGGGGAGTGACTGAGACTGGTTAAACATATCTAGAAACACAGAGCCCAGGGCACTGGAAGACACTGTGAAAGGCAGCTAGTAATAGGAAATGGTTGGCTGCCAGTATCTGAGAACGAAGTTGGGGAACTGAGTGATTCAGACTGACCAGACAAGAACAGGACCCAGTGGTTGAGAGTAGAAGGAAAGATCTCAGACAGAACACAGATAAGGCAGGAAACTCAGGTAAAGTCATCTGAAGTCTCTTAGACGACGGAGTCTTGACAAGTAACTGGATAAGCAGCATATGGATAGAGTATTACAAGCTGATATCTGGAAACATTTTGATCACATTAATAAGGATATTAGTGTAAGAAGTTAAAATTAGAAGCTGGAATTATGACTGAATATAAATAGAAACATATTGAAAAAAAAAAGACAAGACAAAAAAAGGCAAGAACGAGATCACAAAACTTGGAAATGGATATTAGGACTGATACAAAGACTAGAGATGAGAAAGAAACAAGAACAAGAAAGCTTGATGGAGACACTGTTAGAAGTGCTACAGGTTGAAAGAAAAATGAAAGGAAGATTCTGTGCCCAAGAGGATGAAATGCATCCCAAGATTGTCTTTATTTATCTCAACAAGTATCTGTGAGACCTCCATGGCAAAATGGTCAAATACTTCGTTAGCTTTATCACTGTGAAACTAAAGACACAAGTCCATAAGGTGGTGAGATGTCATCTCCATAGTGAAACTTCAGACTTTGTAGTTTACACGTTAAAAAGAAAACCCTAGGAAATGGTTACCTAGGGCATTATTCAAACAGTGAAGCAAAACACTCTACTGTCAGGAAATGCCAAAATTAAGATTTAACATATGAAAGAAATTGAGATAATCATTCACACCTCTTCTGTACAGCATGATGTCTAATGATGAAAGTATTATATATAAACCAGGCATTATATAAAGCACGAGAACACACATTGCACACCAAAGATAAAGAAAATATTGGATAGATATGCATTTATTCAACTACATCCTTGTCCCCTGTGCTGAATGAGACAGGGTACTGTGAAAAACACACTATCTAATCATATAATTAAAGATTATATCGTGATGCATACACAAAAACGGTTGAACAAAGGTTGGAAGACAACCGTAATTCTACCATTTCCTAATTTTTGAATGCTTGACTTTACAGCCTTGATAATGGTCTTTTCCAATAAAGTTTTTGATCTCATAAGAAATATCATCACACGTTTTCCCATGCTTTTGTCCAAGATTTATACATCAGAAATGGAACTGTGTGCACAAGCTTCACAGAACCACCAAAAGTTCCTTTTCAGTGTGGAATTCTTTCCAATAAGTATCTTTCAAACACAAATATAGCAAGAAAGAATGAAGGACTATCGTTTGCTGAGATTATTGCACTGATTTTGCTTGTTGAAAAATAGTCTAAACAAGTTTCAAACCACCGCAGAAAACAATTCAGGTTAGGTTTTCAGGCACACGACTGACACTGTATCAAAGTAATTTTTGTTAATGTGGAGGGCAGCTGCATGGCAGCTTTCCCCTACTACTTAGGCAGCAAAACGCACACACTAGGTTCCTGGTATGGGCAAAGTTAAATCATAATTTCTTTCTCACTCTTCCTCAAGTAGCCTTCAAAAGCTTTACAAGTAACTTCAGGCAGCACTATACAGGCAGAGCGAGAGCTGCAGTTGCTTTCTTTCTCTGTTCCTGGATCTGTTCAGCATCTCCATAGCCTGCCTTCTCCTTTCTGGGAGGGAAGACGACAGATGGCCCTTAAAGTTTGTATGTGAATGGTAGCTGAGTGGCTCTTTTTCCTATATCAGGAAAGCATAGTCTGAAGCCACTTAGCATCACACTTAACTGCACTGTTAATAGGAGCCTACAGAAGAGGTGGAGAACTAGAAAAAGGCGAGAAAAAACAGTTGATGGGAAAGGGCTTAGAAAGCTAAGGAAAAGGCAGAGTAAGTAATGGACTCATTTGGAGAAAGGCCGATAATGTACTAGAAGAGGGGAAAAAAAAGTATTTGCAGCAGAATAAGGAACTGAGGTATGAAATTTTCACTAATGGAATAAAGGAACAAAATTTGTACTAGAGGAGAATGCATAGTTAAGGAAAAACTGATGGAGAGTGGAGTAGTGCAGGAAAACTTTGAGGACATGCAAAGTGCAAAGGGGCTCTTGGAAGACAGATATTTTGGGGAAAAAAAGAAAAAAGGCTTGAGAATTCATAGGAACTGAACAAGGTGAGAAGACTGTTAGCAGAAAATTACGAAGCTGGATCAGAAGCAGCTGGAATGATGGCATGTAGAAATTGGAAATCAATTGGAAGGAAGTAGAAAAGGTACAGGCTGAGGTGATTGCTAGAAAATAGGAAAGAAATGGAGAAGACAAATAAAACAGTAGCCTGAGAGAGGAAATTTGGTTAAGCTTCCTGTTCTTATCAGATCAGCTTTGGGAGAAAAGCACAAAACAATTTGAGAGCAACTTGGGAAAAGGAAGACATGAGAGGGACACCATATGAAAAGAATGGCCAGTAGGGAAGAGAGTGCAGAAGCAGAACTTTTTAAGAAGAGTTTAGATAATGCATAAAGGAAGTGGTGATTAAATGGAATGAAGATGAATGTACAGGACTTGGGGAGGGAAACTACTGGGAGACAGAAAATCAGGAATGTGGCATTCAGAGGAAAAGAAAAATCAATAATGCAGGAAGACAAATTCATGGTAAGTAACCAGATGGAGAAGAAAAAAACAATGGAAATAAGAAAGTAAGCGCAGTAGTAAATGCCATTGTTCTAGTGCTTAGTAAGAGGTCTGGTAACAAAACAGTATATAAAAGTCAAACATTATCTTTGTATGGTACCTTTTTGTGTGGGATGAGGGGGTCTTGGGAAACCGGATTGGGAGCTAGGCATAGGCATCTAGTGAACCTACAATATGTATGGAGAAGAGGATAATCTGCTTTATTATGATTTTAAACAGAAACAAGAAAGAAAACATTTAAAACCAGTGTCTACACCAGTTCCTAATAACTTAGTATCTGTTAAAAAAAATGTAACTATATTTGATGCCCATAATTGGGTTATTTATTATGATTGTTTATTAGCATTTTACGGATATTCCAGTAAACTGTTATCTACCCAGTATTTAAGAAAAAAAAAAAACCCAACCCTAAAATATCCTGTATTACTCTTTTTCTAATCTCATATTCCATTTTTTTTATTATTGCTTCCATTTTACAAGACTCTACATAAACTAAAAATCTGAATGAGTGCTATATGATGAAAACCAGAACAGAACATAGCCCCCTTATTTATAAATTTAATTGTCTTTTATGCTTAAATTAGTCCTATTCCTCACAAAAGTAATAGCTAAAAATATCAACATTAAATATAACTTGAAGTTGACAAGTATTTCCTTATCATAAATTTTAGATACAATCTTTTTTAAAATTATGATTTCTTTATGTAATATTTTCTTAAACACTGAAAATACACTTGGTATTTCAATTATTTCACTTCCCCCCCAGAATGCTGCAGCTTTCCGACATTTGTTTGCTTAGTTATAGAATGGCATAGCATGATTAACACAGTAAGTTGAAAAAAATTAATGTTTGAGGATAAAAAAACCTATTACCCCAGACATGCTTTGATACCAAGATAAAGATATATTTTTGAGAGGAATAAGAAAATCATAAGTATTTCCCTAGGCAGTATTTTTCCCCAGAACCTGAAACGTGAAAGAGATAGTATTATATTCTTTATGGAACGTACTGTATATTCTATATAATAATTCTTCTGTAGCGCATACTAGAGTATACTGAACATCATTTACAGATACAATGCAAGGACATAACTGAAATTTTGCAAAATTGGAAAGGTATGGTCTTTATTTTATATGAAAATTCAGAAAAGTGTTGGAAGTTTTGTAGGGTTTTGCAGCCAATTCCCCAAGGACCCCATCTGTATTGAGCATGCTTTATCCCAGCGCTGCAGGAACGAAGCAGTTCTTTCCCTGTAACTCTTTCTCCTCATTCCTGCAAACAATTGCCATGCTACATACTGAAGTAAGAACAGAGTGCTCTCAGTGCTTCCCTCCCTGACATCCAGGCAGGTGCAGAAGATTCAGAATCTGTACTGAAAGCAGCAGTAGGGAACGTGAGTTTGATGGGGAGGTGGCAGGGGGGGCACAGAGTACCAAACAGGTACCAAACAGGAATGACTGATAACAGGGAATACCAGTGCAGACTGGAGGAGGAGACAACAGGAAGGGTCAGGCAGAGACAAGGGGCTGGGGGTCACTGCGAGAGAAGGAGCTGCTTGTAATTAAAGAAATAATCAGGGTGGCATGAAACTGGGTTCAGATGAGAATAGTGCAAGAATGTGAAGTTAGGAAAAAAGAAACACAATGTAATGTAGAACAAAGAAAGGGGGAGTTCAACCACTGACAAAAGCTGGAGTTGGAGTGAGAAGGAAGAAACTAGGAGGAACTGAGGCAGACACAGATATGTATAGGGGGGACACAGAGAAAAGGGAGTTTACGGTGAAAGGGAATCTTCTTCCCAGCATTGGAAGTGAGCACAAAGGGTCCTGACACTTAGCATTTCTCATCTGCTATTAACTATTTCTTGAACTATTTCTGAAACCTGCCACCCTATGTTAGTTGATCCATAACAACAAGATCCTACAGTTACATTTGTGTTGTAGGGTTACATATTGTGCTACATCTAAAAGTTCTGAACTCTTGTATGACAATTAAACTCAGTATATTAAACTGTAAGAAATTACAAGTCTACTTCCTGCTTCTTTTTTTCATTTTCCTTAAAAAAAATCCCTGTTTTAATTAAATGTTAAGACTGCAAAGTAGAGACAGGAAATGTCAGAATTAAGGTTGCCTTTGCAACACAATCCACTGTCACCATCAGAATACACCATGGTCCAGTCTTCAATTAAATAATCATCTGTGGAAATTTTTTTTTTTTTTAAACCTGCACCACCCTGGACAGATGAATCAAGGATAGGTCATAATTACTGAGAATGGTGCCTTTAAGTCCTTGATTTCATTCGTTGCAGAAATGCAAATATATGAAATAAGCATAAGTAGGCAGAGGATAGCTGGAAAAGAACAGATAATCATGGTTAAAAAGCTAAAGTGCTGTTCCTATGTAGTTTGGGTCCTTTAGAATACATACTTCAAAAATACTCAGTAATTACGAGTTGTTCATGTTATAAATATCCAGCTTGGTATCTCAGCCAATAAGCAAAACTGAATTCAACAGAACAGTGATTTGAATACACTGAATACATTTGCCAAAAATGCAAGGTACTCTGAAAAATTAGGTCCTGGATACTAGAAAGTTAAGCAATTTATCATCTTAATTTGTCTGTGACTATTCCCCAGCTTTTAAACTGGAATTGCAGGAATGCTCAGAAGCTCAGGTACTGCAATGACTAGAGTGAACAGAAAACAGAACGGCCTCCCAAGAAATTAGAAGTCTGTCTTTGCACCAAACAAAGTAACAAAATGACTGGATTAAAACAAAATGACATAATGACTTAACTAACTTACTAAACTAACTATGTCAAATGGTGCTTTGAATAAGACATACATTTTAAGGGAAGGAAATCAGGATTCTGGAACAACAAACCTGATAAGATGTACCCACTTCTCAGGCAACATTTAATCTGGCATATTCCAACTTCTGAGTCATTGACTTTGCAGACATAACTTGCTTTAAATCTAACTGGTTTTTGTTTATATACATGTGTTTGTCTTTCAGAAGAATTTATTGTCTCTTTTGTATTTGTTTATATGCTCAATACATTAAAAGCTTGTTGACTCTTTATTCTGTTGTTACAGCCTCCTTGTGGCACACCAGTAACAACTCTTTAGGAGTTAGAAAACGTGATTACATAACACACAGAAGATGTCAAATGATACTGTTAAGATGATTGACTTCAAAATGAAAAATGAAGGCAATTGAGAGTGATTACTGGAGCTAATAATTTTAGGCTTGCCTCTGAAAAACGCACCTTCAAATACACAATATTTTTATTGTTTAGAATTCATGTAAGTACATTTAGCCTGTTGACTAGAGAAGACATTATAACATAAATACTATCTTAAAAATTTGCTCTTTACTAGTATCTTGGTGTTTGCAATATATATACATTTAGATTCACAGTGAAAGAAATATGGCTTTCTTTAGTATTTCATGTATAAATTTAACTGGCAGATTTGTTTTATTAAAATGTAAATAATGGGAAATGGTAAATGAAAAATCCAAGAAAGGAATAAACAGTTTATTTATAGCTAATGCTCAGAATAGGTTATTGAAACACAACTTTCAGTAACTGCCACCGAATATTAGCTATGAAATTCTCATCAGGCTTTGAATGTCATCAATTAGATTTAGCTGGTTTTATAGTTAAAAGGCTCAAAATATTTCAAATACACCTTTAAAAACATTGTTATCTCAAATCTAATCATACATATTCACAAAAACTGCATTCAGAATGTCTGAGATTCAACCCAATATTGCTTTAAATTAATTATTCTTCTTTAATTGCACTGTATAAACAGAAATGACCTATTAATTTAAAGAAAAATCTATCAGCACAGAATGTATTCTCTCTTATAAACAAGCAAGATGAACTTGACCTTGTTTGAACTTGTTTTGATGTGGCCCAGATGGTAGGCTACATGCTTGAATAGCAGTCTAAAGCTGAGGAAAAACTCATATAGCAAGATCTAGATTTATAGCCTTTTGCAAATTCCTACCTTGTATTGTCCTTTCAGCATCTGTTCTGCCCCCGCTGCGGTCAGCTTCTATCTCTGGGGTCAGAGAGTCTAGAAACATAGAAAGGTATCACTGACACATATTTCATTTGATTCTTATAGCCCTTTTTACATCCTGTTACTCCAATGCTGAATTACAATACAATCAACCTTTGTCATTTTTTTTAATGTTGAACAATGACTGGAGGCCAGGACAATTTTTTGTTAGACTAGGAAGATTAATGAGCAATAGATTTTTCAAGCATAAAGGGGAGGGGGGAGAAAAAGAAGAAGAAAAAATTGACTTCTCAAGCTAATAATATAAAATTGTCCTAGTTTGAACATTCTCTTCAGTGAGTTTATTTGCACATACTATATAAAGTAACAAAACAATAAAGAGAGGCACCACTTGAATGAAGGAAAGGGATTTTCTTTTTTTTCCCCCTTCCATCATGCTATAAATTTTCAATATAACAAGCTTCTTTCGGCACTTAAATTGAAAGTTAATGACACAGAGGGAAAAACTGGCTTCTTACCATTTAGGACCCTGAGACTGTCTGTTGAAGCTGCCTGTTTCAGTGTCTGCTCTGCTTGCTCCCGTCGTTTAGTCTCAAATTCAAGTGCTTCCTGCAATTTCCTCTTTGCCTTCTTTTCCTTCTTTAGCCTTTTCTGAATTATTGCTAGGAAAAAAGAAAATTAGTGTTCTCAGATTTGGATCTTAAACTTGGATACACTATTACCTATTAAGAGTCCTGAGAAACGCTAGAACTGCGAGAGTTCATACAAATCAATTAACTAGACGATACAAATTTAAAATTACTTGAAATTTGCTGGAATCCTGGTCCTGTACTATGATACTGAAAACGGTAGGTGATATTCAGCTATAGCATAATTTTTATATAGAAACAGATGAGAATTTGTGAATGCCCAAATCAGAAAACCTTGGCACCAGCAGCGAAATGTACTTTTTACATCATCTGATGTAGATAAGCCTCTGTCTCTGGATGTGAGGTGGTTTTCTGGGATTTAGTCTACGATTTTGTTATTGCCCACAGGACACAGGTAGCATGCACACAGCAATGAAGTTCTCACCTGCCTGCCTGCCTGCAGCTTCTCTCCCACAAGAGGGAGATTCGGCTGCTTGGGTGCCCAGAGCTCAGCTTCCCCCCAGCTGTGCTTCTCATCCCTTGGGGAAAGGTCTGGAGTTTTCAATCTCCCCTGCAAGCTGCTGCTTCCTGCAAGCCATCTGACCTCTTGGTGCCCGGTCTGTTCCCCATATTTATTCCTTATCCACGTCTCCCTTTGTCCTTCCCTTTCCTCTTTCCTGCTGTCTGTCAGCTCCTGTCCCATCAGCCAACCAACCTGGTAGAACTCATAGCAAATCCTTTACGGTGCTGGATGCCCCTATCAAGTATTACTTTGCTTTGTCAAGTGTGAGGAAAAGTATTAGGAAAGGGAGGAGTATTTTAAAATTAAGCGTTAGAATGCCCTAACTTAGAAAAATGTTTTCCTTGTATCTCTTCATTTCAAATTTTACTAGGAAAAGGATTGCAAGGTCAGGATGAAACTTCACAATTTTCTTCCCTGTGTTACTAGTGACTTATAAGACTTGCATGATCCCTAACAGAAGGAACATATCACAGGTTATGTTCCTGATGGAAAAGGATAATGTGACCCAATTTGTCTACTCAATAAAATTGTCTAAAGAAATCATGCAAAGTTGTAGACCGTATCATTACCTCCCCCAGCACACCCCAGCCCCTCCTACATAAGCACATTTAGAGTTTTCAGGGATGTGCATGTTTTTCATATTTCATAAACTAAAGCTTATTTTTCATAAGATCTTCCTGGATAACCCTTTCCTGGAGAGTCTGTTATTTTGACATTAACTAAAAAAATACCTACTAAACTACTCACTAAAGAATCCTTTGCACCCATGAAAATAATTTACCTTACCAAAACCAGATACTAGGTGATGCTAGGTTTGACTGCCAAGATCTATCTAGCCCTGCATCTCACTCCAAAGTAACCTCTCATACATGCCAAGGGATGAACACTGGGAAAGGTAAATATATGCTTCTACCGGTTCATAGTCTCCATTTCCAGTAGTCTGTGATGGTGCTGTCTTTCACAAAATGCAATATTTAATTGATATGCTAAGAATAACCACCTTTTGGGTGACCTTGGATATTTTGTGTTGCTATACAGAACTGTTCAGACACAAAATGAATATAAGCATATACCCTGTAGTCAGAATAGCTACATAATTTACATACAAGACTTTGGAATTTTGGTTTTTTTCTCATTTTGTATAGTACCAACTACTTTACAGGCTAATTAGCTTACACTATCAAAGAACATCTAGTATCTATACAAAGGCTAAACTAAATACATTTTGAATCATTGCACAGTTTTAATGTTTTCATTATAAGTACTTTGAAAGTGATTGCAATAAATGAGAAGGAAACATATGTTGCTTTCTGAATTAAAATGTCATCATGGCTGACACATTGTAGATGTGACTACAGCAGTCAGAG
>JAVJGJ010000014.1:42561069-42583167 GCA_035590215.1 Microhierax caerulescens
AGGGAACAGGTGTTTTATCATCAATAGTTCAGTAACATCCAGCCTTTGCTTAAGCACCCAAATGGCAATACACACTTTTTACAGAAATATACGATCTGGTGACTCCAAGATCTTAACTCTTCTCCCAGATAATACAGTAAATGGTAATGAAAACAAAAGATGTGAAGCACCCCATTTTCACAAATTCCCGCCAGGAAGAGCGCAAAACGAGTGAGCTGGTTTAGTATCATGAAGCAGTATAACGCATAGGCTTCCTTAGTTTGGGGGTTAAAACCCCCATACTTGCATAATAAGCTATCAATTATATTTAATTCTCTTTTCTAAATGATTTCACAGTAGTTTGTTGTGTGGGGTTTTTTTTAACGGATATAATAAACAACCTTAATGTGTCTATCTATGGAATGGTTCCAGTACTCAGATGGAAGTGCTGTAGACAATAATTGATGTACACATTTTGGATTATATGGTTATGATATCCTAATAGAAATTTGGCTGTCTGCCTACGGGAGTTCAATATGAGTTTCATAGTTTATAGCATCAGAAACAGTCCTTTACAATATTATAGCCACATTTCTCAACCCATTGCCTATGGATTATATCCCAATATCTGATTTTCACAGAAATCCATAATAATAAACAAACCAAAATCCCTAAACCCCAGAGTGCTCAGAAACAAAATTCAGAATGAAAAGGCAAGCATTTTTACATCTGATATGATTCCTCATGCAATTCATTCATCAAACATCTGCAACAAGCTGCCAGAATGTGTCCATTAGTGAGATTTCTATGGCATTCACTAGCTTGATGCTCACTGATAGAATAATGCAGAAGTTTTACCTCTAATGTTTTCTGCTCCATTTGAGGCATCTACTTTAAAGTGAGATTTGGCCTGCATGTGTCTTCATGTCTTGGAAAATGTAATTTATGCTAATATATCAGAATACGTATTAGAGAAGACCAAAAAATATCCTTTATGTATTTATGCGTTATGGGTCACATTCAGCACTGATTTAAGAAGATAAAAAATAGTTTGGAGTGATCATGTAACCTGTATCAGTTTTGTTTACATTAGATACAGAAAATTAAGGTAACTTACAAAGCAAACATGCCGCATACTTGCTGGTAAAATCTTTCCCAGGATCCAGTTTTAAACCTTCATGCAAATTAAATATTGCAGTCAGTTTTGTATCTCTACTGTATCATAATATCAAGGAAATATGCCTTGTTGTATGTACAACATACAATGTATGTACAATATGAGTTGTAACTCCACTACAGGGACAGATCTTTTTACTAATTCTGATCACATCAAGATTTCTGTAAATGTTTCCATGTTTATGTGAATAACGTAATTGAAAAAATATTTATTCCAATACTGACCTAATTATAAATGCTATGTAATAGAAGCAAAATACAAATCCTGTGAATGGTTCAAATGTTCTCTACTATTTTTTGATAATTCATGTATGTGATAACTGCACATAAACAAAACAGGAATTAAAAGATCTTTACCGTTATGGTACGGTGAAAACTGTTACTGCCTAAACAAACTGAAAGAAATTGCACAAGCTTTATTATCTTAACTTGATGAGCTCCTTATATATTTAAGGATAGTACCTTTACTCAGTGTCCCGGTTTTTAGCCCAGCTAGTAAAAGAGCAAGAGCTGTGCCAGGAAATGACCACCCTGCATGGCTCTGTGAACTGCTGCACCCAGAAGACTGAGACGAGAAAGTCACAGCAACCTTAGTGATTTTTTTCAGTTCTTCAAAGGAAGCCAGTGCTACTGATGCAGGCTGCTCTTCTACCAAATTTTAGCTCAATTCAACGAGCTCAAAACCTAAAATTAAATTATTCTTTAATTATTATTTTCAACATCGCTTTCCTTTGTCTTCTCTTTGTCCTAGCTTTTCTGTAACTCAGTATATTCTACTGCTTCCTCCAACATTTTCCTTACTTCTCAAACGTTTTTCTCAGTAACACTTCCTGTTTCAGTAGTTTCTTCCCCTTTCCAGATATGAAGAAATGAGTCTGCTTGTTGAAATTTCAAGTCTAACTAAACACCAGAGGAGAAAAAATATGGTCAGAGAAAAATAAAAGATCGTGACAGAAATCTGAAGAGACAAATCAGCCTAAACAATCTCCATATTTGCAAAATAAAACAGATCATGACTTTTTTTCTGCTTATTCATTTTCACATGTAACACTGTGAAAACAAAATCTAAATCATTATCAAAACAGAGAAGAGAGTGGAAAATAAACTTTAAAATACATCTTTATTTTATGCTCCATTTTTCTATATTTTAGTGTAATCATAACTGGAGTGGTCCTGATCCAACTTTCAATATTTCTTTAGAAGTATAAATAATTCAGGACAATATAGATATGTTTACATGGGAATGCATAGGAAGGTTCAACATTGGGTCCAGTGGTTTGAAATATAATGAGCATTTTACTATCTCTGTGGTCTATAAAATCAAACAACACTATATAGCACCACACCATTTTCACTGTGGAAAGTAAATGAAGATTTGATCGGTATAAAAGCAGCAGACATCTTAAGACATCAACACAGCAGAGATCTGGCACAGACCTTCTCAGCTTTGCAGAGGAAATAAAGTTGAGTCAATGATCTAAACCTATACTTAATCTCAGTTCCCAAAATGATTAAGAGCACAGAAACCAATTCTAAGTCCAGGATGTGCCTCATAAGTTCTACACAATGTGTTAAATTTGTGTTTGAGGTTAAAAACAGGAGGGACAGAGACACACACCCCCCCACACACACACACACACACCCCTGCACACACACACCCCACACACACACACCCCACACACACCACACACACACACACACACACAGAGTCACACACAGACACACACACCCCAAAGGGAACACATTCAGAGAAACTCTGCTTTAACCCTATCGCTATTTTTGGCTGTTGTGTCTTTGTACAGCATTAAGGGTGGTATTGTACAGTCCCATTACACAGCAGATGTTAAATGCAAAGCAAAATAGTCAGTTGTAAATGATTGATGATCCTCTTTCTTTACTATTTCAAAATAAGCCCTGATTATTTATATAGGTTTGGACACTGCTTGAAAGACTCATATTAAACCTAAACAATTGATCCATTTTTCAGTGGCTTTTGTGTGTAATGTATTATGTATGGTTTTGCATTCTTCTGTGCAAAAGGCCCTGGTGTATGAGAAATGTTTAGAGTTTTGAGGGCTCCACCCAGTCCATATGGTAGGTTTGCTCTGTGTGTAAGACCTACCTTTTTCCACCAGGTCCATATGGCAGGCTTAAGCTAGCCAGGGTCTTCTATCCTCCATAGGGGCCATATGGCAAAGAGAGCTTGGTGAACACTCGTTTACCTTGTATTAATATTTCATATGTCTCTAGCACATACGCGTACATACAGACACATATGAACTGATCAGATTGGGTGGAAAAGACTTGGCTACTGAAAATACTTTAGCCACGTATGTGATACACCTATGACAATATGATACGAGATGTGGACTCTGTTTTTTTCTGTTTTATTAGAAACCTGAATACTCAAATATATAATTCATCAAACTATTTGATTAATTCACGGTTTTCAATATTTTGACAGATTATTATTGAATTATGCTAACAAACTGCTAGACATTAATACAGACAACATTTCACTATTAGTTTTCAGTATTACCTTACATGAACAGAACTAAATCCCTTGAATCCACCTACTAGCAAAGTGGAAACTACAGATAGTGAAAATATTTGTTTAAAGAGTCATCCCTACGCTGCCCTACTAATAGCACATTTTGAGCAGGTAGCTGCTCTCTTACTATATTTAAATGAACTGGCAGTAAACCAGACAAACAATAATTCAATGTAGACAGTGAAGGATATGTAGAGAGAAAACTATTTACAAGTGACATGTAAACAAGTTACTGTTTATTGCAGACACTATACCCCTACTATTACTACTGGAGTAAAAGGATGAGTGTATCATCCCAGAGGCACAGTATCTTCCTTCTACTGTCTTTACACTTCCTGAACCACTACAAACAGATACTACAACATGAGTAAAAAAGTTGCACTGGGTTGGATGATTAAGGACATGGATTTAAAATCAACAACAACAACAAAAAATGATGGCAACCTTACACTCTAATCCATATTTTTAAAGTAATTACTCTAAAATTGATACATTGTTTTAGTGTTTACAAGTCAACCCAAAGTTTTGCTGTAATTCTGAAGTAATTTAGGAACCCTCAGCATTTTATTTATACAGGAAAGATGGAAGCAATTTGTAACATGTTTACGGAAGTTTTATTACACCTACAAGGTGATTTAAGAAATGGAATAATAGTCCCCAGTAGCAGAAATTTTACAAATAACTTTTACTTATTTGAAACTCAGAACATTATGAAATGTAAAAATTATAATATATTGGTTTTATTCACGGGATTTATAGTGCTTTCACCTGGTTTCTTCTTGTTTCAGTTCATGTAAATAACCCTTATGTTGTTACATGAATATTCAAACATCTCAAAGAACTATCAGTGTTGTAAATAAATAGCATAGAGAATTCAGAACCAGTGTGCATGTGCATGCTATCATAGTTTACTTTTGTATATAGCATTTATGTTTTGTTCTGCAATCAATCAATAAAATATGGAAGAGTTTTCCACATTAATATACTTTTGCATTTCAAAGGAGACAAATAATAATAAGCATTTTAAGATACCATGAGTATTTTATCAAAGATTAAAAAGGGCTAACTACTATGCTCATGCCTCTTCCTCCTGTCTTCTTGCTTTTGATCATAGCCAAATACAGCTAAATGAATGGAAAAAAAATAATTAAAGGGTTAGGAAACATTACCCCAGACTCTTTACCTCTAACTTTAATTGTTGGAAAGGCACAGTAGATATATTTTGTATTCATTTATACCCTTTGTCTCAGTTGTTCTTTTTTTTATATATATTCTCTCTATACTGCCTTTTGCATGTTCTGCTTCTGTTTTCAGTTTACAATGTATAGGTACAAACTTTTAATTCTGAATTTTGAAGGATTTGTCTATCTATCTGTATACATACAGAGCTCTCTTTGTGGTCAGTGGAATGCCTAGAACAGATGAAGAATAGAATCCTTCTGCCTAGGTTATCCCGTCTGCCAGGGAAGCAGTACTTTCTAAATAAGGACCTAAATTCTCCATACAACAAAGAAGAGAAGGTCAGTGTCCATCAGATGCAGCTGACAGAGCCAAAACTTTAGCAGCTAGATTCTCCCTCTTGAGGCTTTCACATGCACTTTTCTCATTTCATGAATCACGCAAAGAACTAAGGACTGTTTGAGAAGCCTGTGTTTCAACAGCATAGATCCCTCTATGTAATTTGGAACAATAAAAAGCAAGATACCTAGATAGATAGACAGAATACTTATTTAATACAATTTAGAGATGGAGAATCTAGTCATGACTAAAAGTATTAGTACACTGTTAAGATGCTTGTCACGTTAGCATAGCCTACAATTTTAAACACGTTTGTATAAAAGCGTGAACTATAAATTTATGCTTTGTACTTTCTCACTTAGTCAGCAGTTTTCTCTTTTGGGAGAACATGTGAAATTAGTTGAGCATCTCAATTTTTTTATACTTACATACATATAAAGAAAGAAAAGATATGAACCTGACTTCATAAATATAATTTGGTGGGATTTTGTTAAGGTTTAGAAGTATAGATTTGTATTTGAAATCCTCTGAAGGTTACAGGGTGAAACCTTCCAACAATATCTCCAAGTCTTCAGGGACCAAATCCCATTATGTGGAGTTCAGTGAAGAGGGTAAACACTACCATAAAGAAATACAAATTGCACATATTTCCCATTTAGCCAGTGTCACAAAAGATCACCATTTAGAATTCTAACCAGTTAGGACTTATTCTTGGAGGTCAAGTACCTTGTGAACCTTGTCATCTCACTGATGACATCATATCCCATCCATCAATTCTTTCAGGAGCACACTTGCCATCTGCTCAGCACGCTATAATAACTTATTAGACATATTCACAGGGTAACAATCTGTACAATGACACTGTTATCTTAATGCTGGCACATAGAGACATAGCAGCCATCGTTTCCCTGTCACAGCACAATTATTCTACCTTTCAACTAAAAAAAGAAGTTACTTGGATATTTTAACTTATTAAATCATAAGGAATCAATGAATTCTCTTCAGAAATATATTTTGACTTTGTGGTGTTTTTTGACCAGGAACTGATAAATTAAGGCTACAAGTAACAATGTACTAAGTTCAGTTTGCTATAATTGCACCTTGAAAGTTTCTACTGTCATGCTCATTCTTTAGAGTGCAAAATAAACAAATAAAAAACATATAATACGATCACATGCATACAAATAGCACTGAAATCCAACTCTGCAAACATATTAACAATCTAGAATTAAAACTTACTATTTCACTACCTGTCTTAAACATCTCTTCATTGTAACAGCAATTACTCAGTAGAAATAAAATATGCAACCAAAGTGCTCATATTAAACCTTAAGACTTTTTGAAATCAAAAAGCAATGTGAATTTTCATAGAAGTCTATATATTTTTGCAGCTTTTGCAAAGCATGTTAATATTGAGCATGGTTAGCACAGCTGCTGTCACAGCACTTATGACTTAATGAAAGTCCACTATAACTCTCCCTTGACCTCAAAAAATATTTTCAGAAAAAGGGCAATATTTATTTTGCATTACACAGAATTCATCCTCTGTTCCTTCCTTTGGCTCGTCATTTATTCCAGCTTACACTGTGATCAACATTGTACTAAAATAAAGTCAAGTACAACAGCCGCTCTCTGCCCATCAAAACTCACAGACGTCTGCCAAGCACTTGTAACAGCTGGTGTTACATTAATTAGTTTAAACTATTTATTTCATCCATCTCCAGAGCAGATTGAGCAAAAACATTAGAGATTATTCTAGCATCTGTAAGTGCCCTGCAAACATTAACCAACGAAAGTTAGAATATTAGTCATTAACTTATAGTATATGTGATTCTATATATTTATTGTAAATAAAAAAGAAAATTCTGCAATTTAGCATAGCTCTAGTAAGTTTTCTTTCATTGTCTTTCTAAAAATAAGGGGTTTAAAATTATATAAGACTTTGTGCCCATAAAGTTTCTTTTGGAAAAAAAACAAACAAACAAAAAAACCACAACCAACCTTATTACTAGAAAGCTATTATAATTCCTGGCAGCACGGACCATTAAGCAATATATGACAGGGACTGGGTGACTCAGTGGATTAGTCAGAAGTTTTATGTCCACTGTTGGAATCCAGCCCTAAATACAGTGATCAAAACAGTGTTATCAAATGGTTGTAAAAATCTCAATTAAAATCACTCCTATAGCCTCTACTAAGTTTTTAGTGAACAACATAATAGATCTTCCACTATTGACAGAGTTCTTACAACTATCTTTTTTCTTTTAATAGGCTGAGAATGGATGCTGGCAAAAGAATGTTGATGATAAGAGGTCCTGATGCTGCATTCCCAACTCAAATGGCTCAGAAACAGAAGCCAATGCAAGAACGGCAGGAGCAGGCTCACAGCCACTGTCCATGGCCTGGCCCCCATCAAAAATAAAAAGCTTCCAACACGGCTCAATGAAGTACTTAATGTGAGAATACTTATTTTTAGTGCCTAGGACTCATAAAGGAAATCAAAGTCTTGTGCAAACGCTTAAGGGGTAACTCCTTCCTCACAGAACTCAGCTGCAAATAAGCACAGGGGGAAACAGAGGCACAGAGAGGTGAAGTGCTTTGCCCCGAGTCACACAACAGGTTATTGGCAGAGCTTGAAACACGATCAAAGTCTCCTGACTCTCACCTAGTGCCGAAACATTGCTCCATGAGTTCTCCCAAATCAGCATCAAAATCCAACAGCTCACTTGCAGAATAAAAAAGCAGGATAATCTATGTACGAAGTTTACTAGAATCAGACTCTCATCCAATAACGTCCTCAGGTTTGATAGGATTTTTTTTTTCCAGTATTATACTATGAAAACGCATGTTATAGTAATAAAAAAGTAGTTATTGAAATTAAATGCAGCTAAAAATAGTAATCTAATTTATCAGTTTAGAAAGCTATACCTACACTCAAAATATTTGTATTTACAAACAAAATTAATTAACAGTTTCACTACCTCAACAATGAGGTGAGAAAAGCAACCTGACATTTACATTTGGTTAAAACATAGATCCTGATCCTGTGATATGGCAGTTCTTTAAAGCTCTGACTGACTTGTTATGGCTTGCTATGGCCGTGTAGAAATGAGTTTAAGTAATGGAAACTGTTGAAAAACCTATCAGCTATTTTCACTTCTCACCCCTGTCCCATTCTGGTAAACAAGATTTTTTTCTCTTTGCTTCATTTATTTTATATCTCTTTTTCTCTCTCTGCATATATGTATGTGAACATAGATGTATGCATACATACATGTGTGGTATCTATGTATATATATTCAAGATACTGCGATTTTTTCTGCCCACCGCTTAGTGGTTCCTTTTTCTTAGTCTGCCAGTCAAAAAGGCAGGCGCACCATTAATGCCAAACTTGCTCCAGACCATGCAAGAGAAAGTGCCAAAGCATATATAAGAATGGCCTCCTCAAACAATACTAATAGCTCTTTTTCACGCTCACTCTTTATTGGCCTCGACAGACAGCAAAAAGCCAGACACTCTTTTCTATTCTTAGGTTCCCAGAATTTATAACATGCTACATCTGCCACATATTTGTTGGGTTACATGGGTACTGCTATTCAATTATCCATTTTTATTTTTATTTTTAGTACAAGGACCGTTGTTGAAATAACTTGTTGGACAGCCTGTTCTGAAAAGACAAAAAAACATGACGATCACAAAACTTCTGATCAGATGAGACAAGTGTTCTGACTTAAATCCTCTCTCAGAAAAAATTACATACCCCCAGTTTATCCTACTTCTAAAATATTGTTTCTATAAAAGTATTGTGCATCTCACCACAGAATAAGGACCAGGTGATTGTTTAGCTAATGCTTTATAAATGATTCATTAAAAAAGCCTGTTTTAACCAGGGTTCTTAGCTAATACTGACCATCAGGTTCTGTTTTCATTTACACCACAATTGGAGTGTAAACAAAGGCAGCAGGGGCCCTCGCAGAGATCTTCTGCTCAGCTCCCCCTTCAAATTCAAGTAGTACATTGCATTAGCAGCACTCTGTATAATACATTTCTTGCATGCTCATTTTTTTAATTAGTATTTTATGCCCAGTTTTTAGTTTCTAAATACAACTCCAAGTGAATCATGTACATTCAACAGAACAGTGTTAATATGTTCCCAGTTCAATATTCTGATTTACCTCTTGCAGAGATCAGTTTAAATGTACAAAAGCAAGTGACCGATTTAGATTCCCCCCACCCCCCTCTATTTCTTTTTCCATGTAAAATTCCTCTTTAAGCAATAGGAAAGTTAATTGCTAAACTTTGTTACAGAACCCTTTGTTCTTGCTGAAGTCACTTTGCTTGTCTCTCCTACTGTAAGGACACCAAATCCTAAAAGCTGGCAAGAATGCATATGTTTATTTCACCATTGCTCTGCAATTACTGAATGCCACTTAATTATAGCAACAGATGCTCGAGTGTAGGAACCAGAAAAATCAAACGCCTCATTTCCAGGTTATTTTTTTCCATTGCTTCTGCCAACAGCAGATGTGTGAGCCCCTTGTGCTCTGGCGTAAATACTTATCAAATCCTAACAGGTCACCTATGTCACAAACAACATTTCAGATGCAACTGTTTCACCTGATAATAGGCTCTGAAAATAAAACTGTGAGCTGTAAATACAATGTATTCGGAATGAAATGCCATAATGTGAAATTGCTTTTTCTCCAGCTACAACAGAAGTCCTTGACAGTTTTTGGCAGTGATAAATCACCCTCCCATTAATTGTCTCCTCTCTCATTGTGAGGTGAGCTGCTAAAAGGGGCAGTCAACAAAAATGACTTAAAGGACAAATTTTGGCAAAAAGACAATGAAGAAATCTGTCATTGCTAAGCCTCCAGTAAACTGTCATGAAACAATCAAAATATATGTAGCTGAAGTGTTTATGTCTTTGTTAGAAAGGTTATAGGATGATAAGTTTATAGTTAAAACAGGAAGCTCAGAGGAACAGAAGTTGCAGGCCCTTGAGGCACCATTTTTCCCCATGTTCTTTAGAATTGTATGCAAATCCTATTAGGGCTTCAGTTTACACACTATTTGCTGGTCTTACTGACCTGATTTTCTGACTCTTCTGCCCTCTCACCCCTGACAACAGAATGTCCCTGTGAAGGCATGGTGCTGGCTACAATAATTCTTGCACCCAGTTTGAAGATCCTTCCTTTTCACCAATTTAAGCCAGAGGAGAAGACACAGCACCTCACAGAAGCTGACCCTTCCTTCTAACCCTTCCACCTCCTGGTATTAAGCAGAGCGAGGCCCTCTCACCGGGTGGTTTCCATACATTGAGCAGAAGCCTTTGCTTCCCATAGAACAAGGAAGGTTCCCAGCTCCCACTCACAGATCCAAGACCAGGGCATGTGAAACGACGCCTGCTCCCTTCCCTTCAGAAATGACACCCACCCCGACCCGCCTCACCCAGCCTGGCTCTGCTCTGCAAATAACTGTCCCACTGCGACCTTTCTATGGCCTGAACAAACCAGAATCTCTTGCCTCATGATTGTACTCTGTAGGAGGAAGAGTACAAAATTTGGCGATTTTTTTTTTTTTTTTTTTTAAAGGGCTGTTAATATTTAAGAGGTAGGGTAGGGAGATGGCTGCCTCCACCTCTATGGCACACAGATGGCAGAAGGTATGTTTGGGACCACAGGTTATCCTGTGTGCAGGGGGAGCAGAACCATGTCCGGGGGATGCTTATCAGATGCATGCCTCCAGAAAGGGTAACATTCCTTCCTTCAGAAACAGCATAGGGTTCTTATTTTATAATTGGGTTGCGGGGGTGAGGAAGAGTATGTAATTTCATTTGTTAAGGCTGGAAATTGAAAGTATTCTGGGAGTTTAAAAAAAACCAACACAAACAAACAAATTTCTGTTTACCTGTCAGCAGATGGTTGGAAATTTACCATAAGCAAGGTTAGAAAATGATTTGTTACTAATGTGACTGTCAAGGGCAATGTCTGGAGTTTGGTTTTATATTTATGTTTGTAAGAAAATTACAATATAAATATAAATGAGTTGCATCAGGTATTTAAACAAGACTGGACAGGGCACTAGAAAATATATGTGGGGAACATTTCCCGTACCAGCAGGGAGATGAACTAGGTGACCTAGCATGTCTTTTCCACCACAGACTTCTACCATTTCTGTATTAACTGAGGATGATTGATACCAAATGTCCCTTTATGTTACTATCCCTTTTCACTTTGCTGGGTATTTGGATGCTTTCTGGGGGAGCTGATATCTTAGGAGAATGGCTACGGGGAAGTACTAAAGGGGATTCTTCATCCTGATGGCTGAGAACTGAGCAAGGTCACACAATAGCTTGCGTAGCCATAGCAGCTTTGTTGTCATGGCATGAGAATCCTTCGTCAGTTCTTCTGCTTTTACAAAGGAGCTGTCATCTAACATTGTGAGGTGTCTAATGTAAAGCCTACTTTTTTGACATGGTTATCACAAGCTATTTTCTGTCCAGACATTTACACAGACTTTGTGTTATCCATGATTTATCCACAGTCCGTGTTCCTCAATTGTGCTTAAACATGGTTATAGTTGTAGTAAATCATGTGTTGAAACACGTAACTAGAAGGAACCATATAGTTATCACTAGCACTGGAACATTAAACAATAATACTCCATTGAGCACCAGCATCATCAACAAGTTTCTATCAGCCTGATCCTGCAGTCCTAATACAGGTATTTCCCCTCTCCCCTCATCTCCCTCTTCCATCTGGAAGTCTTTCTACAGTCACTTAAGGACCACATTATTGGGTGTCCTTGGTCTGAGAATTATACCCAGCTCAAATTTAAAAAAAAAAAACAAAAAAAAAAACCACCAAGCCTCGACATTCACTTGGGAAGAATACACTGGATTTTACCAGGAAATTGCACAGCTTGTCTTTTAAACTGAGAAAACATAGGGACAAAATCTAAATGAACATTATATTATAAACTAAGGACAATCCAGAAACAGGTGGAAGGCATTTCAGGAAACAAGGACTGTCTTCCAAAAGAAAATGTAGACTAATCAGGAGAAAATGGAGAAATTTCAGAAATTCCTAGGTATGTGCTAATCACGTGACTTAAATTTTGATAAATGTACTCTGTGTACATAAAACATCTCTTGAATGACAGAAAAGCAGAAGAAATAAAGTGATTGAAGATTTTTGTTTTCCTTTTTGGGTTTGGTTTTTTTTTTTTGGTGATGAGCCAGTTTGAGAGCTTACTGTGAGCATATGGAGATAGCATATTTGCAAGTCCATCTCTGGAGGATTGCAAAAGGCCCTTAGCTTGTGAAAAACAGCAATGTTATTTTTTTTTACGTTCCCTATATTTAGAGATTAAATCGCTCACTGCACAAACCCATTTGGAACAGGCGAGAAGGTGAAAAGGATAATCAGTACAGTCACTGGTCCGTGTTTCCTAAACGCTTTTGAAAACATTACTGTGCGCAGGCATAAAATTAGCGGCAGGACCTTAAAAAGGCTGGCATTTAGCATGACTTTTTGGAAAGTGACACCCTCATTTTTTTCTTGTAGGATATCATTAAATTTCAATCGCCCTATGGCAGTGCCTTTCCATTAATAACCAATTCACTGTGTCACTTTGGCTCTCCTTTGAAATAATGAGCCTTTGCTTCGCTTTAATAAATTTAAACATATTCTCAAGGCCAGGGAAGATAGGAAACCGCAGATGGGCTGAGAAAAACACGATTCATAAATCCTTAACTGCCTGAGATCGTTGAGAGCAAAACAAAGTAACACTCGTAAAATATTAAACAATCCCAGCTGTATGAGTGAAGCTTCATTAACAAAAATGGACTATTTACTGCCTTCAACAGAGCCTGTGGGTGGAAAGATTCAGAGAAATCTTCTTTAGAAAAACACTGTCATCCTCATTTTGATTCTTTAACCAACTGATGGCATGGTAGATACTTATTTTGCATGGCCATATGCAGAAACATTTTAGCAGAAAATTAATGATACTCTGATTACATCAAATACCACAAATCATGCTTCATCATATAAGCAGGAGTGAAAGAAAACAGAGAAATTTAACAGATATTTTATCCTTGAAGAATTTACATGCCAATAGAACTAAAACATGACAAACCTTATTTAAATCATAAGGGACTTCTCTAGCACTCTAAACACAGCAGTATGAATAATGGCAGAGAAATTAGGCAATGCCATTGCTTCTGCTAGGAAGGCTTGGCAGTTTATTCTACCGTGTTACACTTTTTCTTGGTTTAACCTTTATTAAGATGCAGCTAATTTTATTTATATACTTATTTGGCACACAAGGAGCAAATCCTTTTCTCAGTCTTTCATGTTTACTATTTATTTAAATTCCACCAGAGTTTAGCTCAGGTAAGGAAGCCAGGCTCTGACACCAACTTTGATTTTAAGCACACAAAGCTTGACCCTCAGATTCGTGAAGCTGATTTTGTGCTGCCTGATTATCATACACAAATTCCCACTGAATTAACCGAAGAACTTGTGAAGAGAGCCCTTGCCTCCCAGGTCTGCCTCCACATGGGTCCTGCTGCTTCCCCTTCCTCACCGGCTCTGGGGCACTGAGGAGCCTTCTTCCAGTAGCACAAGATAAAACTTTGACATGGCCCCTTGGGAACAGCAGCCGGTAATATTCCCAAATCCCTTTTCAAGGTTTGTTGAGACTTAAGGTAAAACTAATAAGGCTTATTTAATAATATAAATTTGATAGATCAGGAACACAGCCATAAGGATAGCACAGAATTTTTAAAGTGTCTACAGCAAGAATAACCTTTCATGGTACCACATAAGGTTTTTTAAGCCAAGAATTACATATAAGTTTAAAGAAGAATAGAGATCAGTGTCAGTTTACTAAATGCTAAGAACTTGGAAGCTCTATCTCTAAAGACAAGCTGACAATTGAGTGGACAGAATGTCAATACTTCTAAATATTTCAAGGGTGAAAATACTGCTTTTTACAATCTGTGTCATATTTAATACAAGAAAAGAATTTGGATTTTTTTTTGTTGTTGTTGGCTGTCAGATTTTCTTCCTTTTATCCCAGTGAAGTGAATAATTAAGGTATTTAGCACAAATACATGGTGTAATTTTTTCCCTAAGGAACAATAGTTCCAGCCTAATGCAAATATGAACATCATATTTTTCCATAATTTAGTTAATAAATATATAAAAAAAAACCCCACAAACATTTGTTTTATTTATTTCAAGATATTTCTCTTGTCTGTGAGAACTATTATGTACATTTTTAAAAGTGAAAATCCTTTCTTAACTCTCAAGGGGACGTTTTGACCCCTGTGGAGGCATTTCTCTCTCCTGTTCAAAATGCTAGGAATGCACACAGCCTTCACAGCACCCACTACCTTCAGTGGAAACTCTGAATACTGCCCAGGAGTTCTCACCTTATAATCATTAGAACAGTCATTTCTGTGCTTAGTAGACCTTCACTGTAGCTGATTTGTATAATCAGGGTTAATCTATTCTGATTGCAAACATCCATACCGTAAAGTTTGAATGAATTCGCACTGATGCTCACTCAGCTCAGGATGCCCCTAAGACTTCCACGGAGATACACTGCAGGGTTTTTGTTTGGTTTCGGGGGTGATTTGATCCAGCGTAAGTAAAGTACCATCACTCCCTGTGAATTTTTGGGAGAATTTACTTGTTCTATCAGGTATGAGAAGGAACAGAGTACAAAAAGCAGTGGTAAAGCATCAAAGCACCAGCAGCAGTGGTAAGCCAGTAGCTCCAGTACCGAGGTTACCTGACTGCATGAAAGCAGCAATTAGGCTTTCGACAATAACAACATCAGACAGAATCAGAAAGCAAAACTGTATTTGCCTCAAAGGTTTTAAGTGTGGATAAGAGAAGAGCTATAGGTGATGTGTTGTTTAACCCAGCAAAGAAGGCATTCAGTCTTTTCTCTACACACCAATATTCGTTTGTACTAGGTTTTGCTTCTGCTTTCAGAAAAGAAAAAAAAATCCTATTAGAACATTTAGAAATATAGTAAGACTCTCAAATTTCACAGCCACTTACATATTAATGTAAATGTAAGCCAGTCAGGAATTCAGTTTTCTTTTAATTAATAAAGAGAGTAAAAGTTTCCCTTTAAGCAAATATGAAAAAATGAAATCTATGAACATAACTTGCATTATCTGTTTTTCTTTGCTGTTACTGTTGAATTACAACAGATTGAATGTTTCCCTATTTACAGTCTTACAAACTGATATGCAGAATGGCAGGGAATGCTTCCACAGATACTTCCTATTGATGTGCTAGTCCTGCAGGTGCCTCCTCCCAGAGGACAGTTTGGTCTCTGCCCTATCTCCGTAAGATTCCTCTATCAAGAGCGTCTATCAGCAAAAGTTGCTGTGGTATTTATGATTTAGATACCTGTCTACTCATTACACCACTAATTTAATTTCTCAAAATAACTGAAAAGCCAAAGGTTAATAACTTTTGGCTACTACCAGTTTGCAGAACGTTTGGACTGGCCATGTAGAAGTGAAAAAAAAAAAAAAAAAAATGTCCTCTCTGCTCCATTACCAGTGCTTTGAACCATCCAGTCACATGGATTTTGATGTTTTGAGAGGGCAAAAAGAATGCAGATTGGCATGAGAATACCACATTAATTCAGCAGTTAAATCGTTCTTTGAGAAGATTCACTGGCAGAAAAAAAGCATAGCTGTCTTTCTAAGTCCTCATCCTCTTTGGGCCTATACACATTTGCTGTGAAAAGTTGATTCTTTTCCTTCCTCCCCCCTGCTTTTTTCTTTTTTTTTTTTTTTTTTTTTTTTTTTTCCCAAACAGCCTTTTATCATCTAACATGTGAAACAATTGTAATGTGAGGCATGTGAGCAGAGAGCCTTTGCCACTGGGCCCTCATAAATCTTGCCAGTTCCCAGTGAACAACACCAAATATTTGCAGCTGAGGAACATTTGGTCTGGCTTAAATTAACATATCTCAGCAGTCAGAAGTCATTAAGCTTTGCCAGTGATTTGAAACCATTTTTCCATTTCAAAAGCGACACTGGCTGTTACTTATTTTTCTGGATGAAGAAGGTGGTAAGGAACAAAAGCAATGAAATGAAAATGGGAGATACTAATGAAAAAAAAAATTATAAAAGGGCTTTGAACTGCCTTTGGTAGATTTGTTATTAAGACTCTTTTTAAATAGCAGAGCACTTATGTATAAGATCAAATAATAATTCAAGATGATACACATTAATTTCAGTGGCAAATTATGTGATTTAAAGGCTGTGAAAATGTATACTTCTTTTCTTCCTTAATCCCTTGTGAATATAGGCACTATCAATTCTAAAAGCTGATGAAAGCTTTAAATGAAAAACAATAATCCAACCCTTTTCAATTAAAGGCTGCAAGTAGATTAAGTACTGGAGTAAAGACATATGCTGTTGTGCTTTGCATAGATCACATCTGATATGGGTCTGTTCAGATGCTGGGGGCTGGAAAAATACCTCAAATCCAAATTATCACTGCCCAAAAAACTACAAGCAGAAAAAAAATAAAAAAACTCAATTGGTTTTAATGCAGGTAGAAGGTGAGTTCATATTTTCCAAACCTGTTACTTCTGTATTATTTAAATGGCACATAACTCCCCTGTTCAGTTGGTAAATAAGTCATCATCTGAAAATCTGTGAAAGCCACCCAGTGCCCAAGTTATCAGAAAAATACCTAAAATACCCTACTTCCTCACATTTGCAGCTGTGCTTACTGGTCCACAATTATATAACCCTGTCAGAAATCTGTGTCAGAAATGTTTCATTACAAAGCCTGCAATGCATTTGTCACTTCATAGGAAGATAAATATTGCAAGACATAATCGTATACACTGATTTCAATGCAGTTGTGATTTCTGATGTATATGTGAACAGCTAAATGGAATACATTTATTCAAATTAATGGTAATTATAATTTCTCAGCCTCCAATTATTTTTGTCAATAAAGTTTTAATAGGTCTATGTTACTTTGAGAAATACTGACTTACACTGAAAAGCATTCAAGTTTATGAAGCGCTATTAAAGACAACCCTTCCATGTTGAGACCCTTCCGAGACTTCCAAACTTCTCAAAGTCTCAGCAGCTTTAGTAAAATCAGTTCTGTGTAAAAATAGGTATTTTATTAACCAGATTTAAAAGACAAAGAACTCTAAAAAGAAAACATTTACTGCTAACTAGGGTATGAAAAGATTGCCATGACAGCTAAGTAATCAATTCATTTTCTAGGTGTACTTTTTCTTTCAGGGGATTTTATTTTAAAACTGATAATAAAAAAGTCTTCCAAAACAGCTTTTGAGAATAGAAATGGTCTGCATTATCAGTGCTATGTAAAATGAATTATATGATTCCTATACTTAACAGAGAGCAAACCATGGCATATGGATCCCAAAAAACAGGAAACAAGACCAGACTGTTTGGGAATATGAAAATATTAGAGTAAGTGTGTTGTGTTCTCAGATAAATGGCTTTGTTTTTCTTCTCCCAAAAGAACACAACAAAATGAAGCAAGCATCTCATCTATTCACCACTTCTCTTCAGGTCATGTTACAGTTGAAAAATAGAAGAGGAAAATCTTTATCATGTTTTCTCTCGTTAACTTCTGATAACAGTTCCTAACTGACTTGCAGAATCACAGGATGGTTGAGGTTGGAAGGAACCTCTGGAGACAACCTAGTCCAGCCCCAAATCAAGACTCTGCTCAGCTGGGTTTTTAATAGCTCTGGAGAGAGACTCCACCACCTCTCTTCACCACCATCACAGTAAAAAAGGATTTTCCTGATTAAATGGAATTTCCTTTATTTCCATTTCTGTCCTTTTCCTCCTGTCCTTTCACTCTTCTGTTTCAGTAGGCGTTCCACCATTCTCTGACTTTGGTCTAATCCATTTAAGCATAAACCACATCATCCTGCGGTGAAGAAACAGAACCGCTCTGTGAAGTTCGCTCCCATTACACTAAGTTATCCTAGCAGAGGTCTTTTTTTGTGGTCACAAGCCATAAAACATTTTCCAAACCCTACACACTAATCTTATGGGGAAACCCAAGAGGGACAATCCCTTAAAACCTTCAAGATCCTGTTGGAAGACACAGCGAAGTTTGTGGCCATGCATTTCCTGCTCCATCCTCTCTCTGTGTAACCCCACATCTTTGGGCTGAACTAAACTGAACTAGACGGTAGAGCCTGAAGTTGGAGAGTGTGAATAAGCAATGTATCACACGCATGCATCAGGGGAAGGAGGAGAATATAAAACTAAAACTGAGATGGAAATAGTATGATGGAAGCACACAACAGGTCTGGAAATCAATTAACTGCATGCATAGAGACTTTGCCAAAAATATGGCTGCTTTCCAAGGTCTGTTCTTCCAAGTTCTCCAAACCTGTCATCATGTATGTTTGGTGAAGCAGAGCTGTTATGTGGGAAGATCCAATAAAGGGCTGAGGGTCTTCCTCTAAATTTAATCCTAGTTCTCAGTATATATTTACTGAAGAAAACTTTCCTTTTTCTCTCTTTCCCCCTAGCAGAATAAACAGGAAGAAATTAGATTGAAATCAAAGGAAAAAACAGGCTACTCTGACTTTCTGCTCCTCTATTCTGCATCAAGGAAGCTGTGAAGTCAACGAGAATAGAATCAGTCCCACTACTCAACAAAGAATTTTCCTCCCGCAACACAGCCCATCATCTGGTGAGGTACAGGCTACAAACTGGCTGTACTAGTCACGATTTGCCCTGCAAAGTGCTCTTTAATTGCTCAAGAAGGTAAGTATTTTTTTCCTCTCCCACGTCATACGGTGATGTCAGGCTTTCAGGATGTTCACTTACCTTTCATACTTTATTGAGCAGCAATATTCCAGATGCTGTATTTCATATAAAACATGCACGTTTGAGATTGTGCATATAGTATGACTGCATTTGGATTATTTAATTACATTTCTCAAACTCCAAACCTGTCTAGACACTGTTGTATTAGTGTACAACATGGATCCTCATTCAGCAAGATTTAGACATATTTATATTTCTGATGCTCAAATAAATATCAAGCACTGAAGATACTCCTTGAGCCCTGTAGCTACAGAAGTATTTCATGTGATTTATTATAGCATAGGAATATACGTAATGATGAAAATAAGCTGAGAAGTAGAGGATATGACTTTTTTTATCCCTTTGGAGACATCACAGCTATAACTTACGGGAAGACCAGTCTAGAGTGAATTGTGTGACTCTATTATCAGCTGTGGGGTAAATAAAATACTCTATTTAATAGACCTGACAACAGCTATTTAATTTACATCATGAGATAAAGGCTACTTTTTTTAAAATGAGCTCACCAAAGCCAAAATTTGGATTACTTAATAAGTGAAATGTTCAAGTTTGAAAGAGTATATACGGAATATGTAAAATTTCTACTCCTTATTTTAGATTTGGTGTCGTGTAGAGGGCTTTTAGCTTAAGTTTTCAGGGAATTAAACAATATTGCTGTGTGGGTGTGGTTAGTTGTTTGGTTTGTTGGGTTTTTTTTCATTCTCCTTCCCAAAATGAAAATGAAAACAGATAGACAGAAACTGAATAATAGCAACGGTTAAGTTCAGGCCTTGGAAAATTGGTGATAGCTAAACAATAGACAAAATCACCAACTGAACTTTAACTTTTGCATTATCTTTGGAATTATGCCATTTTAGACAGATGTTCATGGGCATAGATAATGCTTAACAGAGTTCAGACTTTTAAAATGCACTAAAATTAATGTTATTTTTAAAGGAATTAAAGTACTGCACAGTAGTAATTCAATTTAAGTAAAGATCACAGTTTAAAGATTCCCCATGAAGCACACAGGAAAACTTAACCCACTTAAACAGTCCCCTTCATTTTCTTGGATGTCAGCTATTTCTAACAGTTACTTTGCCACTCAAACAATTTTGTGTCAACAGGAAATGAGTTAGACAATCTTTAATAAACACATAAAGAACAGCTCTACAGATAGTTGTTTAATTATGAAAAGCAACTCATTGTAGCATAAAAATAAAATGCAATAACTTAGGTTCAGGAAAAGGGCTTGGAATTCAGGTATGAATACATGTATTTTCATCTTTCCTGACAATATAGTAACCACCTATATTTTTCTAACTGCTGTTTAATTTCTGTGGTCATTATTGTATTTGTGGAGCCATATTTGTATTATTAAATGAGTTGAGCATTAACAGTAATCAAGGTTTCATTTTGCTGTGCTAAGAAGGGAGCATTGGTTTAAGAGAAAAAAAATTAAAAGCTCAGAGAAAACCATCTACAAAATTATTTTTCCACTTGTTTTAGCTTCATCTTCAGCTGAAATTACAAAATGTCTCTGATGTGCAGGATAAGATATACTTGTTCTTTTATGGAACACTGGTGAACAGAAAAGTGCATCATGACAGTAGATGAATTTAAACAGACCTGCAATTCTTGCTTGAAAATCTGTTTTCATAATTCCAGTTTCAGAAAAAAAAAATGCTGGGATCAAACCTAGGTCTATTCATTCTATGGTTCCACTAATAAGTCATTCTCCTACCTTTCTATCAACTTTGTTACAGTGGCTGCATTTCTTTCAAAAGTATGAGCTATGACCAAAGTTGAAAAGAATAAGAAATACCCCAAATCAGGACAACGAAGCAGCTCTTCATGTGTTAACAGACCTGACAATTACAAATAAAAACAATTACAGAAAGAGTTCTTAAAATAATTCTTTATGACTTCATATTCTTCCCTCAGATAGACTGAACAGGTCTTTTAACCATTACTTCATTGTACTGACCAAGATGGCATCAAAATATGTTATTTTTTACTATTTGCCATTTTTTGTATTTTAAAAGGTAAGAAAAAATGTTGGCATGAGTTTCCTTTACTTGAAAACAGGATCATTATTGTAATATATCAGAGAAGCCATCTATGGAAAGATGGTAGACAAGCCTCTATTTTACTGCACATTTTCTACCACAGAAGCCTGTATTATAACAGTTAATATATCTTTTTCCCGTCCATTTTTTCAGAACAGCTCTAATTTAGATATGGAAATTTTTCAAACTTAATTCAACAGCAGAAGAACTTGATTGAGTCTATATTAAATTGTGCTCAATGTTAAGTCAGGTAGTCCACACATATCGTATTTCTAATTAAATTTTTATGCAGCACTTAAAAATACTGTAATATAATATTAACAGTTAATTTAATAATTAAAATCTTATTTTTTTCACAGTGATTTCATGGCTGCTGTTTATGTTATTTCTGTATCTGTACAGTACAACTGAAAAAGCTGTATAGGGTATTTTTTATTAATATTATATATTTTAATGGGCCCACACACGTACACACACACCATTACACACACGCACGCACATGCACACACACATCCACATACAAAAGCGTTGGTCAGGAAATTAGACATCTTATCTGTGAGCTTGCTAAATAAGGACCAATAACCTAGGTCTGCAGTACTCTGTGTGATAACTGCTTTTACAAAATGAAATTTTGACTTTTTCACAGCTTAGCTACAAGTAGACACTATCAGTAAAACTGCATTTCTGTGCAATATGATGGGAAGTAAAAGATTTCAACACCTGACAGGAGAAAATGAACAACTGATAAACAATCTTTGAAATGTTCTCTCACTGCACGGCATACTTTTGATGATGATTTACATTTTTATTATTGTTGACTTTCAGGACGGGGCTGATGGCTGGCTAAACATACAATAACTGAAAGAACAAACCACATAAAATGCAAGCCAAAAAAAAAAACCAAAAAGAACATGACTGGCAAAATCACCTTTGAAAGCTTTTCT
>JAVJGJ010000014.1:42587002-42592002 GCA_035590215.1 Microhierax caerulescens
AAGAAAGAAAGAAAGAAAGAAAGAAAGAAAGAAAGAAAGAAAGAAAGAAAGAAAGAAAGAAAGAGAAAGAAAGAAAAGAGACAAAAAATATTAAAATAGTATAATGTAGCTGTGGCAAAATAAGTATCTATTTGTCCTAGGTTACCAAGTGCTGAAATGTCCCTATTACTACAGATAACTTCAGCAACTGATTAAGCCATTTTAGCTATATCTGCAGAGCTCCAGTGGCGAGTATTTTCTCCTGCATACAACAAATACCTTACATCACCAATCTCCTTTTGTTTCACTGCCAAGGTCACAGGCAAGAAACAGACTGAGTTTTTCCACTTAGTTAATCTAGGGTTTCTGGAGTTTTTTAGGAAACGCAGGAAATTCTAGGTGCCTGCTAAAAAGCAAGTCATTTGTATAACAGTGGGCAACAGTATCAAGTGTTCTGCACCTGTTTTACACTCCAGCACTGTAATTTCTGCAAAGTAAACAGTAGATCTCAGGGTCAGATTACAAATTCTAGTAGGCTGTTTGCTAGATTGCCGCTTTGTTTAACCTTTACACTTTCATTTAGAAAGGAGAAAGTATCATTGTCACACCAAGAGGGCAGTTAAAGAGTTTTAATTAACTGTGGAGGTAATTAGACCTCCCAGTTTAACAATTATCAGACAATTCTTTTCTCCTCTAAGTCTTTTAAAGTTGCACAGTTTTTTATGAGGAACAAAATTAATTTCATAAATACTTTGCAAAAGAAGTGGATAAAAGACTACACAGAAAGAAAAGCTGATTCCGCTATGAAATTATCTATTTCCTTTTTCTAATTTAATAACAAGTCAGAATCTATCAGCTTCTCATCCACCATTCCCTGCCAAAGTCCAATTCTAATCCAATTGCTCCTTTTATTAATCCCCCTCCCTTCAGTCTCCTGAGCCCCTATTCTGTTTGGCCCGCTGTGATATTCACACGTATGACAAAGGTGAAAGAAAAATCTCCCTCTCCTTCTTTCCAATAAAGTTTGCTGTTGAGAACTGTAGTTTTAACAGTGTCTGTCCTTGCAGTTATTTGAAATCTCTGATCCAGCTCGCTCCCTCCCTGCAGAAGACAAGATCTCTCCTCATGGGGGACATTGCTCATCAGTTCTGATTCTCAACTTCCTTTTTTGAGACACAAGAATATTCAGAAAACAAGTAGTAGTGATCTTATCCCTAGAGTCAAGGCAGGAATCCACAACATTAACTCTCCTGAACACAGAACATAATTATAAATGCAGATCTATTAAGTATATATATATATGTAGGTCCTTTAAAGCAGTAAAAGGGAAAGCAATATAGAACTTTCTTCAACACTTCTTAAAGGAAAAAAAAGGGAAGGGGGGATGTTTTGCCTGCATTCATCGTTCCCGCTTCACCTGAGTTAACTGCACAACAGGTGTGGGCTCTAGGCAGATCCCTTGTACTGTTTTGCTAAAACAAATTTCCCGTACATCTACATTCCAATCCACAGCCTCCGCTGAACATGGTGCCTGTTACACTAACTGTGTATCCCTGTAGAACTATGTTTTACTCTTAATGCCCTCTATTGTGAAGCTCACAACTTTTAAGAAAATTATTTAAGTAAATTTTTCACCAGTACAGAAGCAGATGCTACAGATGAAGACATAACTTGAACAGGTCACAAAACCACTGACAGAGGGGTGACATTGACACTGACAGATTGGAGAGTTGAACCCAGGTCTGCATATACAATGTGTTTCCTTTCTCTAAAAAAAATTTGTAACTATTACAAAATGTCTTTTGGACACACAGGTAAAAAATTTAGATAATATGAACCCATGCTGATATTACTTCTATTCACTTAGGAAAAGAAAGAATTCAGCTTGTTGGTGACAAGCAAATTGTCATGCTTTAAATTTTAACTGGAAGTTGATGGGATAACCAAAAAAGGACAAAATTTAAAGACAAACAGGAAGAAGCTGGAAAACGTAAAGAGCTGAAAGTGCTGAAATGATGACAGGAGACAGCCAAGAAAAGAACAGCATTTGGCCAGGAGGAATATTTTCTCTTTTAGTTGAATTACTGTGTGAAATAAAAATGAAAACAGAAGACCAAAATGCAACATCAGCTCAGGAGTTTGAGGTGCCATCATAAAACTCTTGAGATTAGCTCTCATTATATTAACCCCCCCAAAAAACAGAGTGTAGCTATAAGCCTTGTGAATTCTCAGTTGCTTATCATTTATTCTACATATAATAAATCCTTATTTGTAATATGCACCATATAATGGAATAGTAAATATTTCCAATTAGCTTTAGTGTCACAGTCCTCAAAAACTGATGCATTTATGTTAATATAAAAGCGTACATGGAACATTTTATCATGCATTAGAGATTTTAATCAGGTAATCTGCACGGCATCTGGAAACCTAAGCAGAGGCAAAGTCTGCTATAACAAAGGCACTGTAACAGTTCACCTTCAGTGAAGAACAATAATGCATTATTAAATTCACTTTCCTGCTCAGTGGTTACACTTAGCTGACCACAGCAAATTTGCTCTCTGCCTGGTCTTCACAAGTTGGCAGAAAAATAGATTCTGTCACATTTAACGGGTTCTGAAAATGACAGGATGCCTCTCTTGGTTTAACTATAAACCATAATCTTTCAGAAGTAAATATAATTACAAATGCCTTTTGTCACGTACTTCTTAGGAAGGATATTATATGTGGGTTATTAGAGTAGTAGATCTCACTATGTACTTGAATATCATTAGAAGCCAGAACTGATACTGCACAACAGCAACTTCAAAAAAGAACCAGATTTTTATTTTTCTTTGATCCTAAATGACATCATATATCTTAGAAAACAAAGATACAGACATCAAATTCCTTGAGTACGGTCAAACTATTATCAGGACATATTACTCCTTATCCTTAACATCAAAGAAATACCTATGCTCTCTTTTGTCCAAAATACTGGTTTAATCTTATTCTACATCTATTAGTAATTTGCTTTGTTTTACATGTATTTAACTGAAGGAACTTTTAAGAAAACTTCCTCAGACTCAGGATTCAGTTACGAAGAAATTACTGATTAGGAATTTAATTAGCAAAAGTCAGCATAGCTATATACAACAACCTGATTTTTTTTTTGTTTCCAAGGAGTTTTATCATGCTGAAGCATGGTAACAATCCACGCCATATGATGACATTCACTTTCAGGTTGAGGTCCTGAACCAACACTGTATACCACTTAAGTCCCAGTGAAGTGTGATTTAGGTCCTAATTAAGATCTGTTAAAGAGTTTTAATTAGCTTTGTGTAGGTAACTACTTCAGCAATTATAAGACACATTTTTTCTCCTCTAAGCCCTTCAATTCAGGTAATTTTCTTAGAAATTTCTTAGCTTTAAAGTGGGAAGTATGTAGACTCACTGAAAGACAGGCTTTGATTCTGGAATCTGCTTATGGCTTTTCATTACTTATTTAGGTACAAAAAATAAGGTTTCCTAAGTGAGGCCTCAGAAGGAATTTAGGTTCGACAATGGCATCGTACTTGACACTCACATTAAACTTAACATAGTCATCTTCCCCCTAAGTGGAATTACCACCTTGTATTAGGTAGCCTGTCCATAACATAATTTAGGTGCCTAGACTGAAAATTATGTAAATTGAGAAGGGGTCTAAAATGGCATGGAAAGTTTGTCGCTTAAATCTAGTCTTTCTGAGAACAGCAGTGCCACGCTTTGGACAGGGAGTCAACTAAAGTTTTCCTGGACATTGGATAAATACTTCTGGGAGTCCTGATTACTTTCTAGCAGAGAGGTACTTACAATCTTTTAAACGATTAAACCCAATTTCACAGAATCACAGAATTGTTCGGGTTGCAAGGGACCTTTAAAAACCATCTAGTTCAACAACCCTGCCAAAGGCAGGGGCTGCTTTCACTCGATCAGGTTGCTTAAAGCCCCATCCCACTTGACCTTGTACTTCCAATGATGGGGCCTCCACAACTTCTCTGGGCAACCTGTTCCAGCATTTCACCACCCTCATCGTAAAAAATTCTTCCTTACGTCCAATCTAAGCCTCTTTCAGTTTAAAACCATTGTCCCTTGTCCTGTCACTACAGCCCTTGGTAAAAGGTCTCTCTCAGTCTTTCCTGTAAGCCCCCTTTAAGTACTGAAAGGCCACAACAAGGTGACCCTGCATCCTTCATTTCTCCAGGATAAGCAACGCCAACTCTCTCAACCTTTCTTCACAGGAGAGGTGCTCCACCCCTCTGATCATTTCTATGGCGCTTCTCTGCACTCGTTCTAACACGTCCATGTCTTTCCTCTGCTGGGGACCCCTAAGGCTGGATGCAGTGCTCCAGGTGGGGTCCCACGAGAGTGGAGTAGACGGGGAGAATCACCTCCCTCCTTCCCTCGACCTGCTGGCCACACTACTGTTTTTGTCACAGGTGAACAGTGGCAACAGTGATGAAATTTTCCAGTGATCTACAAAACTACAGTGAGATGTAGGAAAAGTTTCTTTTCCCTCTGCTGTCTGAGGAAATTCAGTCACAACTAGCTAGGTCAGGAGAATACTGTAGTCATTTCCCCCTCTACCTGTGAATAATATCCAAGTTAAACCTGGATTTAACTTTTTTTTAACCTTCTCCCCTGATTAGTTCCTTGCCAAGCACAAAGCAATGTAAGACTGAACATGACTACTGCTTGCTTACCTGCATACTCTCCAAAGCATGTGGAGCCCTAATTTCAAACCATTGCTCCAGTTACCTGTCTACATCAAAACAGTCAGTACACATGGGACTGTACTTCAGTCATGTTCTTCCGAAAGAATGCCCCAACCACCAAGCTACGCTTGTAGCCACGCTCATTGTCCCTTCGGCCATACACATGGTCATACAAAGAGGGTCAGGGATTAAGGCTGTCCATGCTAATTGCTTCTTTAACTCATTTGCTGAATTTGTTTTGGACTACTCTTAACACTCCCCAAAATAGACTTGCCCAAGCGCTTGCCC
>JAVJGJ010000014.1:42597002-42611490 GCA_035590215.1 Microhierax caerulescens
AATGCACTATCCTCTCCTCCAAAATTCTAAAGAGTCAGTGTGAACCAGTCTAATGTATACTGTTAGCTCACAAGAAACATTGGAGGTATGACTGATCTCTAAAACCAAAACTAAAAAAGTTTATACCAGAGTGAGGTGAAGGAGAAGCAAGCATAAAGGCAGACTTTTTCCTGACTCAGTCTGTCAAGATCCTAACCAATCTTTTCAAATCCAAAGTCAGACCTGTTTAGAGGCATAACATCTGTGATATTTTTATTCAAAGTAAATTCCTAAATAACATAAAGAAAAAAATGATGCAAATCATAGAGATATTAGATGCATCAGCAAAGTGAGGAAGTTTTTTCAACAGAAGAATTTTAAAGGTAGGAACAAATCAAAACTGTTTCTGGTTGAACTCTGACAGTAGTGCTCCATCTCAGAGGAAAAACCCAAACCCTCTGCTCTCAGGGAAAGCAGCTCTCAGAATTCATTGTGACCATACATTACATGCAGTAATAGGAGAATCTGTAGTAACCATGTTACTTTTCAGGAAAAGAAACAGTCTGAAAAAGACTATGAGGAGATAGCGTAACAAACCAGGAAGTTGCATGAAGTTAGTTTTTTAAAAAAGAGAATAGAAATATTGATAATTATATGCCAATTATGCATATTATTTGCAAGGAAATACTATCTATGTCTAGATTGCAATTCTCAGTTAAGGTTTTCCAAAACAGATTTTTTGTTTGTTTGTTTTAAAAAAACTAAACTAATTGCAAAGCAGATTATTAGCACTTTTGAAATAGTTCCTTCAAGTAGTCTCAAGTGGAAGACATTCTTAAAATTTTGCTGTGAGCTCTCTTTTCTGTAACAGTAACCATAAGCATAAAGTGGTACAAATAAAACCTAGGAGATAAGTGTTTTCTTCCACTAAAGCCAGGGGATTCACTTATGTGTGTTTTCAGGAAGAGTATGTATGATTCTATATTCCCTTTAAATTCACAAAACAATTGTGTGTTTCTTAATGTCTTCAGAATTCAGTTCTGCAGCAGCTAAATACATCATGTATTTTTTTCTTCTCCAGAAAATGTGTTTTCTTAACCAGCAAAATGGAAAACTAAAAATAACTACTTTAGAGAAACAGAACCGTATTTTTGTCTGGTCACCCTCATGGTACTACAGGATATATCCCCTCTTTAGTGGGAACAGCCCTAACTTCACTAACTTCATCGTTATAAACATACCTTTCCCAGCAGCAAACACAAAGAGAACTGACGATTTCAAAACAGCAATGTGGTAGCATGACAAAAAAAAAGTCCTTTCTAACAGCTTATCAATTACCATTACATCTTCTGTTTAACAATTCATTTAAAAAAAAAAGGAAAATGAGCACACAAACTATTTCACAGGATTTTTTTTAGTTCCTCTCCCCTCTGTATGTAATAAACACTATTAAAGACTATAAAGACCATTCTAAGGTCTATTGTGTGAAGGACACATAATGACCATTGAGAAGAAAGACACACACAAAAAGAAAAGAAAAAAGCACCTTTTGTGAACTCTTTGGGGCACAAAGCACAGAGGAATTGTACATGTAGAGCTGTTTCAACAGAATACACCAGATGTTTTGTGCACATGTAACTCATCTGAGCCTATTCAAAAAGTCAGATATGTCCAAGATGCATTTGAGCCACTGTAAATATGGAATAGCTGGTATGCGTGTGTGCAGTTGGGCTGCAATGAGTCCAGCTCATGTAGGGTATTTTGGAAGTGATGCACACACATCCATCAAGTGAAAATTGTACAGCAAATCTCTCATGAATTGTGGCAAAACTACTACTACCCTAGCAGAATAAAGGTCCCTAGTAGCAAACAAGTCTGCAGAAGAAGTATCTCTTGAAGGATGACTTAGTGAGTGTCTAGTAATACTCCTATACAGTATTTTGCTACAAAAAACTTTCAGAAGTTTGTACTACCTTTGCACTCCTTCCTGCATACTTACAATATTCATAGCCTATTCAATAATATGAAAGGTTTCTATGCTATGCAACAAAAATAGATGTTTTCTGGCTTCTTAGTAAATAACAACCCATTAAGAAAAATCTTGCAATTTCATTTTTCACCTTTGTAGTCCATTAGCTTTTAATGTACTTTAAGCATTCTTGAGCCTCTTCGGCTGAGTGAAAAGACACACCAACAACCAGAGTGTCAAGAGGTTATTTTGGTGATACCAGCTTTCTCAAACCTTTCATTTAGTGAATTTTTATATCATCTGTCATAGGTTACAGATTTGACTACTCTGTTTAGGCTTTGAGAAGTATTTAAAGCTCATTCAAGATCACTTTCACAATGCACTACACGATGTATAAACATGTAGCCTGAACTCAGTATCTTAAAGAATTACAAACTAATATATTAAGATTTAATAGGTAACATTTAACAACTGAAATGAGAATGTAGACCTGAAATGTGTTAACTGTAAATATATTTGCATATAGATACCCATCAAGGTATGTTTATATTGTTCTTATTACATTAAAATGCAATATTCAATAAAATACACATAATGTATAAATATCTCTTTGTGTATGTACGTACACAAAAATGAAAATGAACAGATAAAGTATGTTTACACAAGTAGCTGGTCAGCAGAACTGTGAACAAAAATTCCTCTGTACATCAACTCTCTTTAAAAAAGGGCTTTCTCAGAGAACTGAAATCATAACAGACCAGAAACAGAATTTAAGTAAAGATCTGGATCGTTTGTTTGCTGACTTTGCTAGGGGGCAGGTCAGGTAGAAGAGAAGCTTTGTGGATGCTAAAACTTCCTTTGAGCCTTTCATATTTATAAAAACATACTCATATGTGTTTCTGTATTTATTAAGGTGAATTAGCATGCTTGATATATATTCACACTGTGTCTATGTTATAAAAGAATTTACTGCTGATAATGCAGAATGAATATCTAACTATATAGGATGACATATTTATCATTAGTTCCATTTTTGATGCATGACTGCTACAGGAAAATAAAATTCTAATAATGTTTGGAATATTCAAATTATTTCCCATTTTACACTAAAGATATTTTGGAATTTTAATATTCTGTTTTATAAGATATGAGCCAGAGGTCTAAGATTGCTCACATCTCTACAGGGGGATGTAAAATAGAAACAGACAGAAAGACTGGGACTTCTGAATATGTGGATTTGATAAAGTTATACCTTAATTGCTGCTATCATACCAGCCAAGAAGCGGTTATTGTTGATTATCTAGAAATTACTTAAGAAATTTCTATTAATATTATAGTTTAAAAAGAAACAGTTTAGTTTCTTTTGTGAACATGGTGAATATTTTATATTTTGTTACAGAAAACAGCATGCATATTTTCAATAAGAGTGTCCTTCCCATAACATCTCAAATAACATATTCCATTTAAAATGTAAGCATGACATTCAGGCTTAATTTGCTGTTGGTGTCAATCTAAAAAAATATAAATTGATGCAGACAGAAAATTCTAATCTGATGCCCCAGGGCCAGATCCAATAAAACACTTAAGCATCTCGATTTGGTGTTAAAGCAACTAACTTTTAGGTGTTTGTCCCACAGAAGACAATCCCGGTCTGAAGTATATATAGTGTATAGGGCAGCTATTGCTAGGCAGGTACAGCTAGGGGCTGTTACGAGCAGCCGCCTCCTCCAACATCACTTAACATTAACCAAAGTGAGTAGGGTAAACTGGGATCTAATGAAGTTAGCAAGTAGCTATGGTCTGTGTAAAGTCAACAGAAAACATATGCAGCTATCTGGACCTAGTAAATAGAGAAATTCTGGCAATAGGACTGAGCTATAAGCTCTGCCCTGCAGGCCCCATATGACCAGAGTCTGAGTCGCAGGGGCAAAGGGATGATCGTAAAATATACATCCCTCTTTCACACAAAGCACAGTGATTAAGGATACTACCCAGGAAATGTGTTACAAATTCAATGCTCTCTTCTGTCTACAAGGAACTGGGATCCACATATCCAAGGAATGTTGTTGTGAAATTGCTTGGAGGGGAGAATTACAGATGTAATATTATAATAATATATTTTTTTAACTTTTAAGCCATTGATTATTATGAACTCTTTTTTTGAAACACTTCAGATCAATGAGCAAGAAGAGCATCAGGATTCAGCAGTCTAGTCCTTAGGTTCTCTGTTAGTTCCTCCTTCCTATGCTATCTCCAGATTTAAGAGACAACATCACTGAAGAGCTGAACAAGTATACAGTCCCATTAAAGCATCAAAAATACACTTCTCACAACTGCAGACTGGGATATCTGCAGCACCTCAGATAACAGCCGAGCAGGATAAGTGATAAACTATAACTCAACAAAACTGTGGGACTATTTAGAGCAAACTCTTTGTGTCACAGAAACTTTACCTGAAAAGACTCAGAGTCTTAATTTTAATGTAATAAAGACTGAATGGTTCTTTTCCAATATGACTTATATACTTCACGTTAAGACCTTCTCATGAAATCTGACCTAATAAAACCAAATGTGCATCATCAAACAGTCCATAATTACAGGTTACAAAATTAGATACTTGGTTTTGATTATGGCTGTCAAGTACTTGAACTAACATTGTGTACTTGAACTTAGCTCATTCTTCCCAGGATCATTTGCAGCTCTACAGCCTACTTTCAGTAAAACTGGACAATCTGCTATCCTCAAATACAGAAAAAATCCTGGAAATGTAGGGTAAGTCGCTTCTCTGGTCATACAGGTAATGATGTTTTGAGTTATGTATGAACTGTGGGGCAGAAGTGCTCTCTCCAGTGTTTCCTGCAGTCCTTCCTAGCCCAGACCAGGAACCTGGCTGGACCACAACATAACTCAGCAAATCTGAGTTTTATTCTTATAGAACCCAGGGAGTGGGTGGAACTTCAAATATGTACATTGGGTCTTGCCACAGCATGAAGCTAGGATGTGGCCAAGTTCCACATCTGGAGTCAGCAGCTGGAAAATGTTCCCAACACCCACAGTTTACACATGATTTTTGAGAACTGAAACTTTTTCTGTCTTGTTGCAACAAATATTGACCCAGAGCCTGATGCAAACTTTCCAGTTTTAACAGGCAGTGAATCAGATCCATAGAACCTAATTTGATTATTGGTGGGATAAACTGACTCGAGGTCACTCGAGGCAGCGCACACCAGAACCTGAGAACAGATTTTGAAGAGTCTAAAAGCAAATAATAATAAATAAATAAATAAAACCCCAAAACACCAAAGAAAGCTGCACAAGAGATTTACTGGTAGCTTAAATCACTCCAGTTAAATAAACTCATTTTAGGCACTAATAATAATTCTGGCTTCATTTTGAATAGAAATAAACATGATCTTGGAAAGACCAAATACCTTCACACTGTTATGCAGTTTGCTAGTGCCAGCGAACTGTTTCTAAATATATTACACTGTGTTGCATGGACTGGGTAAAGTACCTCCTTTGTTTTAAGTTTATAACATAAATGGTATTTCTCCCCTGTATCCAACTCGTAGATCAGGTCAAAAAAATTCTTCACACCGTCTGACACATTAAATCTTTTCAAAATTTTGTATGTTGATCAGTTGCCTCTGTTATAATTTTGTTTCCCCTTCAAATTCTGTTGCCTGTAAATAAATTTTCCCTGATGCAAAACACTTCAGGGTTTTCTTTGGTCCTTTCATTTTTTTAATGGAAGAGGAGACAAGAATAGAAAATACAGGGCGTTCTTTAACAGGTAGAATTTCCCAGGTTCTCCCAGGTTCAATTAAAAGCCATTTTAGTTTCATATAATAGGTTTCTGCCAACAAAAGTGGCTTAGATGAAAATACAATGTCCAAATTCTTCATGATACTAATTCCAAACTTCTGTTTCACTCTCTTTCTTTTTCTTTTGAATCAGATGATAAAGGTGATGGAGTTTCAACAATAACTGTACCACCACCTACGTATGTTTGTTTGCAGTTTTAACTATGGTTGCATTTTGACTGATTTGCAGTGGTAAGCAACAGTTTGGAAATTTGATTGCAAGCTCACAGTGACAGAAGTAGATAATTACTATCTCCACAAATATCTAGAACTTAAATCACTTGTTTTAATACAGATTAGATTAGTATTAAACTTACAAGACTGGCATGAGAGACATGATAAATGTAGTCATGACAGAAAACAATTTTTAATTTAGTATACCCTATCAATCTAGATAGCCCATGAATATTTACCATTAATTCAGTCGGCTGGAACAGAGGGGAAAAAAAGAACAAAAAATAGAAGGTTTGACCTAAACAAGGACTGAGGAAAAAAGAGAATTCTCAGCAGTTTTACCGATAACAGATCTTGCAAAAACGTAACTGGCAACAGATTGAAAAATACATCTGGGGTACCATTATAAAAAAAATCCTTTAAAAAACCTGAATGACATGCAAAAATACTAGCAATTCTTCATATGCACTTCTCTTTGCAGGTTTTACTAGTCTGATTACACTTAAATGAGTAATTCCAGAGGCTGAAATAAAATCATTTATGGAAATTCAAAACAAACCTATTTGATCACATCATACTTCACAGCAGGGGTACAATTTGCAGGGGCTGAGTGAGGGCACAGTATAAGCTAAAACAGGTTGTGTGTGCAATGAACCAAACTAAATGGTTTATATAAAAGAAATGTTGTTTCCATTAATTTTTCTGGTAATCCTATTAAAAATGCCACCTGTCCAGAATAGAATTGTCCAGATTTTAATGCTTTTTCATATCTCAGTGTTCAAACACAAGACAGAGAAGGTACCATCTTATAGCTATTAAAATATGGCACAAAATGTCTCATTCCGAAATCTTCATTACTGCAGCAGTTTCTCTGGCTCTGTTTCAATGTCTGGCTATTTTACCTTTTACTTTTCCCTCTCATTTTGCTCCAAGAACTGATTTTTTCTGATAAGTCCAAAGAATATTTTTTCAAAGGATAATGTCATATTTCTAACCTCTCTTTAACAACAATATTTCTAGTCTATAATACTTAAATTTCACATATATTAAGTAAATATAACATGAAATGCACCTCTTAAAATTCCACCACTACCCCTCCAAAATCCCCTGTAACAACCCTGAACAGGAACTTAACTTTGAATACCAACAGAGACAAAATGGTGTCATAATCAGCATAAGTGCATGTGGACTATTCACCTAGATCAAACACTTTGGTCATATACTCAATTAAATTTAAATCCCATTATATAATGTGTACCAGCCTCATTTTATGCAATTCCCTAATTTAATGGCTTGGTATTAGCCTTTTTCCTTTTTGCACACATGGACTAATTTTCACGGCACTCAGTCCCTTTGGGAAGTAGGTCATTAAAGTCAACTGGATGGAGACAGAAACTTAATACCTAAACAGTGTTGTAGAAGGGTCAGAGACACAATATAATGTAAAACTGTTTTTCACTCATCCTTCTTTGTAATATTTATTACATTCCTCCTGCATATAAATATTGTTCATTAATCTCAAGAACCACAAAGTAGAAGAATCGAGAAAGCTATCATCCTGTTTCAATTTAATTTGTGAAACAAAAAACAAACAAACAAAAACTATTAAAAAAAATAAGATCACAATTATATTACTATTTAGCTGTTGAGACAATACTTGTTTAACACTGAAACAGTAGAATCTTAATATTCTTATTACCTTTCTCAATGTGTATTCTTTTTGTCTCATGTCCCACATCATGACCAGCCAGATCACCCTCCTTAGGTCCAGGCAGGACATTAGGTGACAAACCCATCAGCATTTGGTTCATAGATAGCCCGTTCTGATGGACAGCTGCTAGACACAAGCACAGGCAGAAAGAAAATAAGCCGTCACATTAACAATACCCTTTTGTACTTATTTTATATAGTCTTCCTCTTAATTATACAAGAATTCTAACAACCACAAAGTTACTTAATTAGTGCTATCAGCATCCACACAGCAGGAGAATTTCTTCCTGTTCATTTTGGTTTAAAACGATTCATTTTAAAAAGAAGAGTTCAGTAACTTTGGACAAAATTGTATATTTGCAAACATTTTCTTGTTCATTTAATAAGAACTGAAATGCAAAATGAAACAAATCAGAAAAGCATAGAATGTTCTATGTGAGATACTTAGTGATTATTTTTTTCTTAGTTGTACAAAAGTTCTTGCATATCAGCATTCCCAATATGCAGTCCCTAACTTCCTTAAATTAAGCATTATGGCCTTCCCGGTGATAAACAATGTTTTTCAAAATATACTGTGTAACAGCAGAATTGCGTATTTGCTCATTAGATAGCTTGAAAATCTCTTTACAACAGTTCTCAAACAGATCTTCATGAGTTTCAAACACACCTCAGCAACCCATCTAAGGCAGTTAGGTCCCTATGCTTCTATCTTGAAAAACTATATTTGCAAGAGGCTTATGCCATTTTCAGGAAAGCTTTTTCTCATATGTAACCCGTATTTCTGTAGTAGTCATCTTACTCTAGGCACCACAAAAGCAGATGCACTCAAGAATCAGGTGTAGTGTTAACAAATCATATAGCAGATAAAAGAGTTATTTTATGAATAAATAAGTTACTGATGTGATCCAGTATTTAAAGAACTCTCTTATGTTCACATTGGAAGAAACAACATGCAATGGCCTCACTCCTCTTAGCTGGTAGAGTAAGCAGAGTAAGCTGCTTACAGTAATGCTATACCTTTTCTTAAAAAAAAAAAAAAAAAAAAAAAAAGTGTTATTCCTTCACAGAAAGAGTAAGCATCTCTCAATTGCATTTTATTTACTTTTTTACATGTAAAGAACAACGGAAAAGGCCTTCAATGGTTGTAAACCACCACCACCCCCCCCATATTATTAATCAATTTTTAAAAAAATATCCAAGGTTTGTGAGGCTTTTCCCAGAACTTTACTTATGAACTCTGGTGGCTTGATCTTGGCTTCATGCCAGGTTCCCACCAAAGCTGCTCTATCACTCCCCTTCTCAACTGGACAGGGGAGAGAAAATATAACGAAAGGCTCGTGGGTCGAGTCTGGGGAAATAGATAAGTCACAGTATATGGGATGCCAGTTTAATCTGCACTCTGAATCGTCCAAGTGATAAGAAAACAGAATTTTCAGCTTGTCATGGTCAGGCCTCATTTCTTTTCTTTGGTAAGTCATTTTTCATCACATAATAATGAAAGATCTCTCATCTGAAGGTCAATGAAGGGTCAGCTTCCTGAGTCTGCGGAGAGCCTGAGAGGAAGAAAGTCTAAAAGAAACGTGCTGCGTCTAATCAACACGACTACGTATTTCATATACCTATTTCATGGCCTTCTATCTGCATGCTAAATCCTCTAATTTCACGTACTGGCAAATTCCACTGTGGAAAGATGCCTTAAAAGCACAAAAACCTGTAACAGCAATAATAAAAGGAATGGACAAATGTAATATGAATTTAAGTAAATATCCATAACATAATATGTGTTTAAAACCTTAATATCCAGGCAGTTACGCTGGAATATCATAGAATTCAGGCCATGTAATTTACATCCTGTAGATGGAGCCTTGAAAATAATGGTATCACTCTTAGACACCATGGCTTAATTTCACTCTGCCCTTGTGAGCTATGAGGTGATAATACTCTCTGAATCATATTTCTCACCATTACAAATTTTTATATTTAAAAAAATATATAATTTATGTACATTTTTAAATTGATTTAACCTAATTCTTCTCTTTGCCAAGCAATTCTGCCATATGCATTGTTGCTTATGAAGTCAGATTCAATTTAGAAATCAAACCAGAATAACCAGATTAAATAAAACTCAATTTCTTTAACAAATGTTTACACTATATGTTCAGTTCTAAAACTAATCTAGCAAATTGCTTCCCAGCTGCAATTCTGTATTTCATAGCTCATATCTTTATGCTTAATACGACATGATGGCAGTTTATATCAGTACCCGTTAATGTAGCATCAGATATTATGATACTGTAAACTGGGGAACATAATGTTGGGAGATAGTTATTACAGCTGAACTTCCGAACATGATACATATGAGATCTATTTAAGACGAGGACATTTTGATTAGAAAAACCAGCTGCACCTAATCAAATTTAAAGTGGTGACAAGGAGAAGAATGTGACCTACGGATTCTGTCTGAAGAGCTCTCAGTCCGTGCAGGAGAGCTGGACACACTGCTGCTTCGATGCGAGGATGGATGGCTGCCAGGTCTTCGGCCCTCTTCAAGAGAAGGAGCAGGAGAAGGGCTGTCTGGAACACGTTCCTAGACCCCATGAAAAACAGTTGCAAAATAAGGCAATGTTAAACTAAACCTCTATTTCCAAACATCACTTCCCTAAACTGTATCTCCCTCTTAAATTACAGCCTATTATTTCCTCTGTTGAGGTGTCCATGATTTGCAGAGCATTCTCAAAGGAAACTTGGCCATTTTAGGACACTCGATCTTATGGTTTAGTATACAATGTGAGGGCTGCTCATCCTATGTTGTAGTTAGTTAGGGCCTGGCGATCGGAAGATGTCGTGCTGCACGGAAATTGAGGGGTCCCCTCTCTCCAGGTAGCCAATAGCATTTAGCCTATGACGTAGGCAGACGGAAGTGACATTGTAAACCTAAGCTATATAATGCCACACCACTTATCAATAAACGCCATTTTGCCATCCACCACATTGGTGTCTGTGTGCTGATGGCCCGAGCGGCCTGGAGTTGGGTTTTGGTCGCCATGCCGTTCTTGAACCAGGTCATCACGCCTTAACGAAGGCAACACCTGTCAGGCTTTTAAACTGCCTTCTGGACTATTTATAACAATAAGGGCTTTGTTATGCTTTTGGGTGGTTTGTTTCCTCACTTCTGTCAGCATGCTGTTGAAGCATTGTATATATGTATAAGCATTCTGGCTTATAGACTTTAGCCTTACAGGATAGGAGCGATGTAGTTTCGTAAATAAAGACCAGACATTACTATTTTAGCTTATGCTGGATTTTACACCACATTTTATTTTCAAAGAGACTTCCTGAGCAGTAACATCTGATGGAACTTCTATGGATCATAAAGAAAATATAATCTCCCTACTGAACCTATACCGGTAACATGGCTGGGGAAAGTCCAAATGTCTGTTTATAACATGGAGCACAAACACTGAATGAACCACACTTTTTGGAAGAGTGTGCCAATATCACTATTTCAAAATGAGAAAAAATGCCCATTCATGTATTTCTGTCCAGGGGACAGCCTGGCATGGTAGCCAGGAGGAGCTATGATGCACTTCAAGATTTTCCTTGATTTTCAAAATTACAGCATGAGGGCTGCGATGGTTTGAATTGCACTTCTGTTACGTGAGAACCAGCAGTATGTAGCAGGTAGATATATCTGATATTTACACAGAACTTTAATAAAAACAATAAAGGGAGCTCGGTGCAGAATAGTCTTTTCTAGAAGAACCTCTTGTCTTTCCTTGCAGTTTCCATTTTACTGCTAATAGCTCCCAAGACTCTATATCATTGCTAAATTATGTATGAGTTATGTTGGTTTGGTCAAACAGTGGTAAACAAAATAGTTCCTATAAGGGAAATCTATGGGAGGCACTGAGAATGTTAAACTTTTTTGGTGGTGGTATGTTTTTTTCTTTCTGATAACTGAAATTCTGATCCCTAATGAAAAAAAAAACCCTAACCCAAACAAAACCAACCAACTAAAAAACTGTATACATTCAACCACTAAAAGTTTTCAGTAATGAAATAATACAGTTATTATGTGTTTAATAATATCTATGAAAACTTGCTGATGAAATGCCTAGAAGTTTTCCTGAGAAGAGCATCACATTTCTCACACAGCAAATTTCTTTTGCAGCAGTCATTATTTTTCATGCACAGTAGCTAAATGAGTATTTGTTTCTCTGAATGCGTTTCTATGAAACTTAGCAACATGACCATCTATAGTAATCAATAGATTTCTTCCAGGTAAGCTTTATAATAAATATTTGCTAAACTTGAAATTCTGATTGCAAAGGGATTCAATGAGCCTATTGATGGAGTGGCATAAGACTTCTCAGAGCAATGTTTCAAGACATTTAAGTGGATTCCACTTTAATAGTCTCAGGTTTTTAAGTCAAAAACATTGATGAGGATAGTTTAACTGCATCATAGCTTTAGGCTTATTATGACTTTGTGTTTATATGTCCATGAAACGGGTATTCAAGAGGAGGATTATAATGCAGATGTTTTAAGAATGTTGAAGATTTATTTCTTTAGATTTATGAGGATTTAAGCATGCACAGCGTACAGATTTGGTATAAATTGGAACACAGTATATTTAATCATTCATTTAATATATTATTTCACTGTTTGGCATACAATGTACTGTTCTTAGAAGGGTTTCATTAAAATGAAATCCAGTGAGCACATAAGATTTGAATACAGTGCTGCAGAGTAAATTAATTTATTTAAACAGCTTAATTTGTTTATCCTATTTATTTATGTGTGCTTTTACAGCACGTAGTATGATATGGAGAGAGCAAAAGGAATGCACAGGACGACAAAATATAATTACTGCACAAACAAAACAGATAATGAGTTTTATACACATGTAATATGACATAGCAGGCAAAGTCTATGAAAAAAACTGTGTATGTTGGCTTTATCATTTCATTCCTTCAGCACTTCAGGAGAGCTAACTTTGGTCTCTCCAAGGACCTGTTTGGAGGACTCCCATGGGTTAGAGCGCTGGAAGCTAGGGACATCCAGGAAAATAGGCTAACACTCAAGCTTCACTTCCTCCAAGCTCTAGATTGTTACATCCTTATGGGTGAGAAATCAAGCAAAGGGTGCAAGAGACCTGCAAGGGTGAGCAAGGAGCTTCTGGCAAAACTTAAAACAGAGCAAGGATGTTTATGGGATATGGAAAAAGAAACAGGCCGCTTGGAAGGAATATAGGGGTGTTGTCAAGAATATGCAGGGGTGCAACAAGGGAAGCTAAGTCTGGAATTAGGTTTGGCAAAGGATGCCAAGGACAACAAGAAGGGCTTCTCCAAGTACATCAGTAGGAAGAGGATCACTAGGGAAAATGTGGGCCTGCTGCTGAATGAGACGGGTGTCCTGGTGAGGAAGACCACAGAGAAGGCAGAGTTGCTTAATGCCTTCTTAGCTTCAGTCTTTACTGCCAAGGCTGGCCCTCAGGTTTGCCAGTCCCTGGGAGCAACAGAAAGTCTGGAAAGAGGAAGACTCCCTTGGCTGAGGAGGATCAGGTTAGAGTTCATTTAGGCAAACCTGACACACAGATCCATGGGCTCCAATGGGATGCACCCCTGAGTGCTGGAGGAGCTGGCAGATGTTATTGCTAAGACACTTTCCATCATCTTTGAAAGGTCACGGAGAACAGAGGTGCCTAAGGACTGGAGGAAAGTCATTGTCACTCCAGTCTTTAAAAAGGGCAAGGAGGACCAAGTAAAGCACAGGCTGGTCAGCCTCACCTCCATCCCTGGAAAGGTGATGAACAGCTTCATCCTGGAGGTCACCTCTAAGCACATGGAGGAAAAGAAGGTTATCAGGAGTAGTCAACATGGATTCACCAAGAGGTAATCATACCTGACCAACCTAATAGACTTCTGTGATGGAATGATTGGCTGGGTAGGCAAGGGGAGAGCAGTGAATGTTATCTAACTTGACCTCAACAAGGCTTTTGACACTGTCTCCTACAACATCCTCGTAGGTAAAGCGCAAAAAGCATGAGTTAGATGAGTGGACAATGAGGTGGATCAAGAACTGGTTGAATGGCAGAGCTCAGAGGGTTATGGTCAGCAGCACAGAGTCTAGCTGGAGGCCTATAGCTAGCGGTGTTCCTCAGGGGTCACTACTGGGCCCAGTGTTATTCAACTGATTCATCAATGTCCTGGATGAAGGACAGAGTGGACCCTCAACCAGTTTGCTGATGGTACAAATCTGGGAGGAGTGGCCGATACACCAGGAATCTGCGCTGCCATTCAGTGAGACCTGGACAGGCTGGAGAGTTGGGTGAAGAGGAACCTCATGAAGTTCAACAAAGGCAAGTGTAGGAACCTGCACCTGGGGAGGAATAACCTCACACACCAGTACAGGTTGGGGGCTGACCTGCTGAGAGGTGGCTGTGCGCAGAAGGATCTGGCAGTTCTGGTGGAAAGCAAGTTGCCCATGAGCCAGCAGTGTGCCCTTGTGGCCAAGAAAGCCAATGGGATCCTGGGGTGCATCAGGAGGAGTGTGGCCAGCAGGTCAAGGGAGGTTATCTTCCCCTTCCACTGTGCCCTGATGAGGCCCGATCCAGACTACTGTGTCTAATTCTGGACTCCCTGGTTCAAGAGAGACAGGGAACTACTGGAGAGAGTCCAGTGGAGGGCTACAAAGATGATTAAGGGACTGGAGAGTCTTCCTTATGAGGAAAGGCTGAGGGAGCTGGGCCTGTTTAGCCTGGAGAAGAGAAGGCTGAGAGGCGACCTTATGA
>JAVJGJ010000014.1:42615057-42646898 GCA_035590215.1 Microhierax caerulescens
TTGTTTCATACACTTTCAATTAAAAAAAAAAAAAAAAAGCTTTTAATCAGGAATAGTTTATAATATTCTGACTTTTCTGGGAAGGCACTCGACTTTCATGTCTGTTTGTGGTAAAATTAAAATAGTATCTTTCATAATGACCAAATCCCAGACTTCCTACTCTTCAGTTCCTTACTGACCTATTTGGAACTTGTATAAGGAGTATTCCAGGAACAGCTTTCTTGTAAAATGGGATACTTGTTTGAAATTGTATTAGTTGAAATAGTCAAAGAAATTAATTACTTGGGTATATTTTGTATTCCCTGCAAACAGGATATTTTGCTTTTACAGTTTAATTTTTCCTTCAGCTTTAGTCTAAAACATTAGAGACTCCAAATTAATGTTTAGTTTTAAGCATTACAAGATGAAATGGACTAATAATTATTTCCTAACTTCCTCAATCACTACTATGTGTGCTATCAAACTGACTGAATGCTATATATTTTCATTTCTATTTCCTTATTTGCATACTATCACAAGCTTGCTAAGGATCTTGCTAACTTCCCACTGATGTGCATGTTATCCTTCTCACTTTGTTCTTACAGACATCCTTCTAATCCCAATAAAAATTCAGCTCAAAACTTTTGTGTTGTCATTAATTGCACTATTATTTTAAACAGTGGATCTATTTCTTATAAAGAACTTAAAGCATAATATTTGCACAAGACTTTTTTTTCCTCTTTGTGAATAACCTGAACTTATTTATCTTTTGGACCAATTTAAGTTAATTTGATTTTCATTTTACTTTTACATCTGCAAGTTTTCACTGATTCTCCGTTGCTGTTCCCGTTACAAGAATACTCATAACAGGTAGCATAAAATGTAGAGAGAGAGATCAACAGACAAAAAGTCTATGGATTTGCTTGATTTTTATTACCCTGTTTACTATAGGATTATTGGGAATATCAGCAGCAGCTGGCTGACAGGAAGCCCAAACTGAACATTTAACAGTACTTCAAGAGCAGAGAATCAAATTCTTTGAAATCATGGGCAGTACCTGAACTACAGTGACCAAACTGGGAAGTGAGTTTCATAAGACTGGGCCATTAGAGAGATTAAAAACAACCAAGCAAACCAGCAAAAAAGAAAAGTAGATGCCTGTCAATACCAAGAAAGAGCCTGGCTGTACTGGCAAAACTGGAGTACCATCCAAGGTGTTGACGATTTGGAATCATGATGATTCCTTGGAATCATTCTTGGAAGTGCCATGTTGCTTCACTGTACAGAATTCTGGATTTTGTGGATTCTCATTAAAATAGCTTGACAACTACCTTGGATGTGCTTTTTTTGTGTGTGTGCGTGTGTGTATCCTTTCAACTGAATTTATAAATTATATTTTGCCTTCCAAATGAGTATTTGGTCTAACAAATAACAGAATATCCTTCTAAGGGATAAAAAAAACCCCATGCAACATGCAAACATACAGACATGCAAAAAACTATTAAAACTGAATTATTAAGTACTTATTGGGAAGTTGGACACACTTTCCCTGCTTTTTTCTTTTTTTTTCTCCTCTTTTGAAAGAAGATCTAGTCTTACTTGAAAAGCAATCATTTAAGCTTAAGAAGCACCACTAGGAATTCACCCCTAAAAGTCAATCCAAATCATAAAACCAGCCAAACACCAAGAATTCATTTGCCTAAATGTCATTGTTTATACTACAAATGTCTAGACCTGAGCTAGTCCGATTTTTTACCCATACATTCATGTTTCCAAGGTACAACTCCCCTCTGAAGTAGGTCCAGTAAATTATACCCTAGAAGACAGCAAAATGAATCCCATCCCTTGTACCTGGCCTCATGGCCATTTTGCATCAAATTAATCTTACACTCCGTACATAGTTCCCTGTTATACATGTGAATATGCAAATTGCCAAACAGAAAAATTTGTACTACCTTCTCTGTGTCATGTGTTATATGTAGATAACTATTTTACATGACACAAATTAATTCATAGGAGCGTATAGCTGCTATTAGTTGTAAACTGCACCTCAGAAGCACACATGTTAAAACAAAAAATAGGATTCCATATTATTTAAAAAAAGACAATTCTGAGTTACAACCTACCAGATATATAGCTACATTCCTTTAAGCTCATTATAAAAAGAAACCACCTGTACTAAAAGTTGAAATAAATAATTTAAATCATATAGATGGAACTAAGTAACAAGGTGGGACAAAATGTCCTCTAATACAAAGATGATTAAGCCATAATAAAGGAGTTCAGCTACACTTTAACCTAAGGTCTTCTCATGCTAAAAGAAGAAACAGAAGTTAGTGTGCATACACGTATTTATATTAACATAAATAAATAAAAGTTATTCTAACCTGGAGATTTTCTCAGTTATGTGCGAGCTAGTAAAAATAGTTTTAAGATACCATATTTTCTGCAGTCATTATAAAAATAAAATTTGGTTTATAATATACTCGAAACTTTATATCACAATTTTCATGTTTTCTTTCCCAATATGTAAAAGCAGATGTTTTAGGAGCTGATTGTCTTATTTTTTATTGTAGAATATTTATTGTAGACTAGTTACTTTTTATTATTTAAATGTTTTTTATTAACTCAAATGTCTCCTTATGTAAAGAATAAAATTTTATTTTACTTCATTTGTCAGAAAATGAGGAAATGGAAGTAGCTTCCCTCTTTATACACTTGTGTATACTACACTTTTCTACACATTCAAGAAAATAACTTTAAAGTATTGTCAAGATCTGTATTTTGAATGCACATATGTCTCTAGAAATAACAGTTTATCTGAAAAGTCAGGCATTTTTCAGGGTAGGCATCCAAAAAGGGCATTTCTGCCACTTTGGGATATAATTAATTATCTTCTCATTCCCTTTCTGTAAAATGGGTATAGCATACCCAGCTTCATAGGAATGGTGCAAATATGCATCTACCACTGTTTGTAATACTTTTCCTGTAAGGCATAGAAGTGGCCCTAGAAAACTTCTGCATTCAACACGGGATTCAGATCATGTAAGTTAAATAAGACTGGGCCAGACACTGATTTTTTAAAAAACAAAATATGGAATAATTAACCATTCACTGAATGAGGTAGGGGTTCTGTGGAAAAATACAATATGTGACGGTGAAATTAAAGTTGCACTGTACTGTATGGATGGAATGCTGTCACATTAAGGTTGGAGAGGCATTCTGGTATTTCCTAATTTAGTCTTATCTTTTTAAATTCGGTGATGGTCCTTTTACATAGGTTTTGGATGTAATTTTACTTGACGCCTGAAGACAGTCACATCTAAAGATTTTGCAGTACTACCTGATACGCTGGCAACCCTGGCAGTTTTCTCAAGTTTACAGTACAGGAAAATTCTGCTTCATTGGTAATAACAGCAAAGTGGAAGGGTTTTCTATCCAGGAAGTCCAACTGTACTTTCAATGTGCTTCCTATGTCCCCTGCCTCTACAGGACAGTGTGCCAGCTAATTTTGAGAAATACTGTATCTAATCCTATTTAAAAAGCCATCATTTCTGTAACTGGAAAGTAAGTTAACAATAACGTCTTCTACTTACAATGGCCAGTACCGTTTGGTACTAAAAGTCTGCACTAAACTCAAGGCTGCTCGCACAGCAGTTACAGAAGACTTAAGCTGAAGCTTCTACAGTCCCTCTGCTGCCCACCCCCTCCATGAAATTAATTTCCTTGTTTTTCGCCTAAGGGCCTGCTTCCTTTCAGGTCCACTCTCTGAACTTGCTCAACACTGCTCTGACATCAGATGTTTAAATGGTCCATCATTTCTGTATGGCAGTGTCACATTTCCTCTCTTTGGCTATTAGTGGGACTTTCTGGCAACAATTACAGGCAAAACACATAGGACTATTAAATTACATCAGTAGTAACGCACACATATTGCCAGTGAAAAATGAAAGTGAATAAATGTTACAATAAAATTTTGTCTCAGAAAAGGCCTATAAACCAAGTTATTTAAAAAAAAAAACCACACCACCCTGTCTGCAGTTACCTTGGTTAAATAAATTGATAGTAAATTTCTGCTATTGGATAACAGGAAGATAACATATAATATATGTTATATGTATTATAGATTATACATTGTATATATACATTGTGTATATATATATATATTTTTTTTAATATGTGTTTATGTTATAGTATATACAAACAAGTTATAAACAAGTATAACATAATCAGTGCTGTGATATATTTAGAGAATTAGCAAATTGTAGTCTCATGTATTTACTATGCAGTAGAAGACTAAAGTGCTACTGATCACTTTTGCAGCTGAAGATACTGGTTTCTTCTGTTTTATTCTTAATTCTTTCTATAAGTATTAGTAACATTATATGGATAAAGTGCAATTTTTCATCCTTGCATGCTGCTCTGTTCTAACTTTTACAATGTAGAATTATTTCAAGTTGTTATTAATGTGAGGTATGTCCTTTATATTTTCATACATCTTTCTGTTGAGTGAAAAAAATTGATATAGTGAAACTGCTAACAAGCTGAGCCTTTGAAACCACGGGCAGGTGATGAAAGCCACCTCATGTCTAAAGCATCCCCAGGTCACAGCTGTCACACTCACTGCAATTCATTGCTGTCACAATCTGCTGTCCCTGCTTGTTGTTGCTTTCCTCTTATTCATCCAACTCATATATCTAAACATTCCATTACAAAAAGACATCTAATGTTCATCTCATGTTTGAAAGGGCACAACACTCTTCTGAAATATAATTCTGAAGATTTTAGAGCACATAGTTCACTGCCAAATCTAAGGTATTGCTTTGTAAGGCTTCCCTTGTAATTTTGTCTTTGTCTCATCTCTTGAGCATAGCAGGATAAAATGTTTGGTTGGTACATGATCTCAGCTTTATTCCAACTTCTTATCATGAAGAAATGAAATATTGCCCAGTAATAGAAAGGCATTTGAAGCTTTGTGAGTTTAAAGATAACAGCACTAACTGTGAACTCAGTGAATTGGAAGGAAAGGTCAGTAAGTCATCTACTGTGGTGTGTTCACAAAGGCAATTCTTCTATCCAATGAACCAGGTTGTTTATAATCAGAAGACTCAGATTTTCTAAGACTTAATATTGTTCTTTGTTACTTAATTTTGTTCTTTGTTACTTAATTAAACAAGGTTACTCTAGATTTCTTTTTCAGAGTAGAAACTTCTCATAGGTCTTCTAACTTTTCAGAGAGTTTAAACTTGTAAACAACTTGTACTTTAATTTGAAATCTATTCTGGCATTTTAGGTTATGACTATGAACTCCAGGATGAGTGATTCAAAAACTTGTCAAATCAGCTTGTAGAAAAATTGTCACTGAGGAAAAACATTTAAGTAAAACCAGGGTTAAAAAAATGAGCCAGAAGATAATGAAAACAAAATCAAAAAGTCTAAACATGTAGCAATAAAAAATAAAGGAATACAAGATTCTAATAACAGCTTTGAGAAAGAGAGCAACTGCACTATTTATACATTCCTGTAGAAACAAAGAAAAAGGGGGTTTGACCCTCTCATATCTATTCTCTAAGATATTTATTTTGATTGTAGTATAAGTTATTATTCATAAAATTTACATTGCCAGTGCAAGGTTCAAAAACTACGCTGATTAGAGTATCCTGCTCAACTACTCAGTGTATATAATTCAGTGGGCACCAAAATCAGTTTCTCACTATGCCCAGCAAGGAACAGTTAAATTGCCAGTGACACGTCCATGCTCATAGGAAGAAAATATCCCTCTAACAATAACATCATGTGGGTTTTTGTAGCTCAGGTTTATGTTTCAATCCTGGTCAGTATTAAAAAATAGGAACATAATTACTTGGCCATGCTATCTCTATCCACATGACCATATTCACCTGCCACAGAAAAAGACAGAGGACATAAATCTAGACATATGTTGGTACCACAAAGCGGCTGAAGGAAAGACTATAAAAGTCCTGCAAGAGTAACTTCCTTAGCCCTTAGAGTATTATTGAAAGAACTATACATAGCAAGGACTTACATTTAGAAGGGAGGTTTGGATGGCAGATTAACACTTGTGTTTATATATTTACCTGTAGTACAAATGTATTGTGGGCAATATGCCACAAGCCTTGACTGAAGAAGTCATGGCAGCACTACTCAAGTAATGTCTCCATCAGGTTCTACCTAAAAGTCCTAAAACTCTAACTTAATCATGGAACCTTTAAAAAATGCATGTTACACCCTTGAGTGAGCACAGTTTTCTAAATAGAACTTAGGTTAATTTGGCCATTTAAAAACACCTAATTGTAAATCCACAGCTTTTTAAATTATGGTTATGTGCAAACCAGATGGGAACACAAAACCTGTTTTGTTAAATAACTTGCACAAGATGTTATGCCAGGAGCTGCGCAGAAGTTGGCAGATACGATGAAGATTTAATTAGCATGAATACAGGATAGCTGAATTTTCAGAAATGGTAGAGATAAATAGTGTAGATTATTAATACAAACAAAAGTTTAAATAAGCAAGATATTGGAGGGGGAAAAAAAAAAAAACAAAACAAACACCCCAAACCCCCACCCCCCAAACATTTTTCCAGTTACAAAGTGCTGCTAAAATGTTTCAAATATAGAACTAGAATTGCTAGGTACTTTTGAAATCTTCACCCAGATTTTAATGAAACTATCTTCCCAACTAGATGAACTATAAGAATGAACTTGTTAAGAAGTTAAGGAACCCTAGGAAAAGGAAATTTTTCTGATATGGCACTGCCTATCATTAAAATAATATACATAGATACATGATGACAGAGTCTACCTTTCAGTGTCAAATACTTCCAAACCTACTAAGCAAGTTTAGATCAGATAAGCCAGAAGTACTTCTCAGTTAAGTGCTTCCTGGGTCCTGCAATATTCCCATAATGGGGTGACATCTGTGAACACACTAGGCCCTGCATTCCACAAAAGGAAACCTTTTTTCACACAGCCTCGGAGCTATGTTGTACTTCAGATGTACCTGATTTGCTAATTGGAGACAAAGATCAGGGGTATGCTCCCATAGATGTATGTAGGCCACAGTAACTTAGGCAACTTTAACAGCTAGAACTAGCTTGTAAATCAACTTAAGCTCAAAGTGAGCTTGTCAAAGTTTAGAAACAGAAGGGTACCAATGCTCTTGAAGGTCAAATTTTGTACTCTTAAATATGAAATCAAATAGCTCACAGAAAATGAAAGAAGGGAAAACAGTAGGAAAAACAGTGAAAATAAAGTTTTGTGGCCATAGTAATTCATACTCGTCAGGTGACATTTAGCATGTGCTCCATCCCAATCTTCATTTTTAGATACCTCTGTAATACAAGTGGTCACTGTTCCAATTAAGAAAATAAATTTAGAATGAAATAGAGCACCATGCATGTTCGAGAGAACTTTAGTATCATGTAACTCTTACTAAAGACTGGTCAAGTGAGAACAGAAAAAAAAAAAGCTGCAGAAATCACCATGCCATTGAACAGTTAGTTAGCAGCAGTGTTTATATTCCAGGTCATGGGCAAGATGGACATTAGGGTGGAATCTAGATTTTCTGACATAGCACCTAAAGAAACAATTCTTCTCAAAACAACGCCATCAAAGGTGAGAAAGGGATGCCACTGAAGGACTCCAAAGGACACCCTACATTTGAAAGTGCAGGTACCTACATTAGGTCATCAGACCATAATTTTCTAGATCAACAGCAACATATATTTGTTGACTTTTAACTGAATGGTTCTTTATGATTATGGCCTTGTTAGGTTAAAGAGGAAAGGAGCACAGAAATGTTGAATGTCTTAATAAATTCAGATCTCTTCATTCTGCTTACATCATCATGAAATCCAAAACTTTTGCAACTCTGGATTTGAAGGTCCAAGAGATTTTAAGTTTACCTAATTTTTGTCAGAGGAACTGCATTAATGGCCAGGTTGGATGGAGCTTTGAGCAACCAGGTCTAGTGGAAGATATCCTTGCCCATGGCAGGGGAGTTGGAACTAGATGCTCTTTAAGGTTCCTTCCAACCCAAACCATGCTGTGATTCTGTGATTTCCAAAATAGCCCTAAAATACCGAAGAACTTTGCCTTTGCATATCTATTTCTAACATATGAATGTTACATAAAAGCACAAAAGCTTGTGTACTTTCCGTATCTCATTTATTAGAACTAAAGAAGCCTAACAGGTAAAATGTAGATATCTGAATAAATGTAAAATCAAACTATATCTAGTGGTAAAGAAGAAATGCCTTTAAAATGAAAATAGTTCATCTTCATTCAGGAGAGAAGGCACCACGCCTGTGTTAAATAGCTTTATCACCAGATTAATTTAGTTACAGGCAGCAAACAACCTGAAAATTGGTAGACAATACCAGATAGCAGATATTTTTGAGACAACTCTACAATATCACAGCTGTAGCCTGCAGATTACCGGATCTGTTCTGTGCAACCTCATTCCATTCTGTTCTGGGATTTGGCAATTTAGGTTCTGCAGAGGTAAAGTATCAAGCCTTTCAGCTTTTTTCAGGTAATTTGCAGCATTTTGGTTCAAATACTTAGATTTAAAAGTTGGAGGAACAATCTCTGCTCATTTAAGACAGGAATAATTTCTTCCTTGATATCTTGAGGAATGTTACAGTCAGATGAAATACGAGAAACCAGAAAGCTGTGTATTCTGTATGAAAATGCTACAACTTGAGCACTATTTTAAGACTGATTTAGATAGGGGGAGGAGAACTGAGAAGAAAACAAGGGCCACCAGCAGCCTACTGTGTTCCCAGAGCTACAACAGTTGGGTTCCTTGTATATATTGAATTTATGACTTACATTTGACACCTACCCACCTTTATAATATTTATGACAGTTGTGAGTATACTATAATTTTGTGTTGGGTTGGTTGTTTGACTGGGTTTTTAATATAGTTACCTTAATAACAGATGTCTCAACTCGGGATGGAGGACTCTGCACTTGTGCTGCTGCCGCCATGTTGGCAATGGTACTAAGGTGATTCATCTGGCTCATTGCCATCGTGACAGATGCTGGAGGTAGGCTCACAGGAATTAACGGGTGGGGCATCATCATAAAAGGAAGTTCCAATCCTGGTGAGGGAAAAAAAAAGGGAAATAGTTTTACACATCTTTTTAAAACATTGTGGGTTTTTTCCTCCTCATGGACAATGTTCAAGTGATGGGTGACGAGATGGTTCGGTTCACATTACAGGACAAAGCAACTACATGTCAATTCTCTTCTGGGATATGTATAGGTAAATCACTAGCAACCATGGAGGGTTCCTAGCCACGAGGAGAGACTATTAGACCTCTTAGTTTGTTCATATCAGTGTAATGTATGATATCATTGCTAAGCAATGGCTGTTTATTGTCTTTTTTAATATCTGCTGCAGGGTGCCTTAGCAATGCATTACTATGCCACTGATGCACAGGTTAGCAGTTATTTTAAGTATCAATTTTATTGCATATGTATTTGTTCTTTATTGTCTCTGCTTCCCCTGCGTAACACTTTAAAGGAAGTATTCCAATATTCCCACATGTTTGATTTTTCATAGCCTATTTATATAAACACAAAAAAAGACAGGAATTGGAAAACTGCTGATGTTAGTGCTGAAAGATGTCAACCCGTACCATTTGGCAGAAGGTGGTTCTGTTGAAGAGGGTTGAGAGGATGGCTAACTGGAACATTATGCTGTCCAGGCAAGTTGGGGTGGTTAACAGAGGCCTGTGATCCTTGGGTGGGGGGAGACTGAAGTTTTTCTTTATCCCAAGAACCATCACTGCTGCCTGTGGGGAATGAATATACATTATTTGGATGAAGGAAAACTCCTAATTTTCAATGTCTGAATTTGCAAGAAAGGCCAGCAATCTAACCTTTGCTGCATGTGGCAATTTTTTATATTGTTTTTTATGGGTTTTTTTTAATATGTGGGTTGGGGAAAAGACTTTTGTGGGGTTTATTTCCACCCTCTGAAAAAGATATGTAAGGATAAATTTTTAAAGTTAAAAGTTAGAACACAAACCTAAAAGTATTATAGTTGTGCTCATTCACATGAAATTTGTGTTTGGGGTATATTTTACATATGCTTTTGCTGTTCTTAGCAAGTAAAACTATATATGGCATTTGTTTTATGTGTGAGAGAATAAAATTTCCTGAAAAAAACTAAAAAAAGAATACTGCCTGTTATGCCAATTAAAATTTAAACTACAGTTATATTTCTTCTTGTATTGGTGAATAAATAAAACATTATAGGAAGTAACTAAAAAATTAATATACTGAGGGCACCAACATGCATGCATATGTGTTTGTCTGATGATTCTATTTTGTAAATTCAATTTTTATTTCATATTATTAATTAAAAAGTAAGGGATTATTAATTGATTCCTGCAGTCTTCTGATAGTGGAATAGACTAACAGCAAGGAAGAATGTGGACAAATAAGTGCTAAGATGAGCAATAACTCATATATTTGAGAAATAATCTTTTTCACTAATGTAGACCTCCTTATAAAAAATACCCACAGAATTAAAAAGAAGGATACTATTAAAGGACAATACTAAAAAAATCATATAACATTATGAATTTTTACATTTATATATAATGAAAATTTTAAAATCTTCTGATCCGATGACTTACATTATTCATGCTGCATATTTATGTATAATGCTGAAATTGAGTATATGTATGTTTATGCATACAAAGTTATCTATACACTCATTATATGAGTTTATTTACCATATACAATCAATAAAAAATGTTTGAATATATTAATAAGTATGTATATATGCATGCATTCTCAGCAGTATTAATATACCCATCAGCAATACATGATTGTTTCCTTTTTCATGTAGAGCACAATTTCACCCGCCTGACTTTGAAAGTTTCTACTACATTCATGGGAATTTCTTTTGATAAGGACTTTAGGATAGCATCAGTTAAAACTTATTTAACCTATACTCAATTACTATTTAGCATTAGGGATTAGAGCAATGTGCCTATTTCTGAATGGGTTTGTATATATGTTTTACTACTTAGTGAACAGCAGGGCCTGAAAAACAACAGGACTGATACCACCTCCTCCTTACTTCAGTAGAAACAGGATTAGCACATTAGTCTTGACATTTTTTAACATCATCTTCATGGGATGACAAAAGCACAGAAGTTGGTAGAATTCCAATTTAATTTCTCTAGATCTATTAAAAACCTGATTGTAAAAGATGTACAATATAGTTTATAATGAAAAATACTATATTATTGCCGTGATTTTCTTTCCCTAGTTACTTCATGAAACCAGTTAAGGCTCAATATAAATTCTAACTCATTAGCTCAATACTGTCTCAATCCCAGTGTAAATTGTTCAGAAGTAGGTAATGAAAATTCAGTCCAAACCCTCCTACAATCAAACAAAGCAATTTCATGAAACAATGAAAAGAATCAATTATGTCAGATACTTTTATTATTTTACAAGAAATTGTCACAACCTTTACGCAGCACACATAGTTGAGTTAGTTAATACATGATTTGAATCTTATCACCTCTGAGAAGTGAACATGTTTTCTTTTATCTTGAGAACTTAGAGACTCTCAAAAAAATTAGCCTATTTCAAACACATACGTAATTGAATGAGCTAAATCTTAGCTGGATAAAAACATTTTTTCCCTGTAATTTTCTCTTTTATCATTTTCTGCTTTTTGCCACTATGATATAAATATTTTACTTATTTTTAATATTCCTCCATTAAAAAATACTACTCTGGAAATGAGAGTTAAACACAAAAAATTAGTTAATCTCATTTAATTTTAGCCAAAATGTAGGTGTTGATGTAGACTCAATAGAGAAAGACAGGAGTTCCAAATGGTTATTCATTCAATCTTAGGGCATGTGTACATAAATATTAAAGCTGGTTTTATGGTACTTAGGGCTTCATTAAATAATAATAATAATATAAGAAAACCAAACAACAAACAATCCACTGAAAATCATAGACTCATAGAATCATTTAGGTTGGAAAAGATCTTTAAGATTGTCAAGTCCAACATTAACCCAGCACTGCCAAGTCTACCACTTAAACCATGTCCCTATGTGCCACATCTACACATCTTTTAAATACCTCCAGGGATATGGCTCAACCATTTCCCTGGGCAGCCTGTTCCAATGCTCAACAACCCATTTGGTGAAGAAATTTTTCTTAATATCCAATCTAAACCTCCCTGGCATAACTCGAGGCTGTTTCCTCTTGTTATTACTTGGGAAAAAAGACTGACATCCCCCTCGCTACAACCCCTTTCAGGTAGTTGTAAAGAGCAATGAGACGGCCCCTGAGCCTCCTTTTCTCCAAGCTAAACAACCCTGGATCCTTCAGCTGCTCCTCTTGTGCTCTAAACCCTTCACTAGCTTCATTGCCCTTCTTTGAACACACACACTTTGAGGGGCCCAAAACTGAACACAGGATTCAAGGTGAAGCCTCACCAGTGCTTCATACAGGGGGATGATCACCACCCTAGTCTGTGTGGCCAAACCATTTCTGACACAAGCCAGGATGCTGTTGCCCTTCTTGACCACCTGGGCACACAGCTGGCTCATACTCAGCTGGCCATCAACCAGCACCCCCACGTCCTTTCCCACCAGGCAGCTTTCCAGCCACTCTTGCCCAAGCCTATAGTGTAATGTGGGGTTGTTGTGAACCAAGCGCAGGACCTGCGACTCCTCCTTGTTGAACCTCCTACAAATGGCCTCAGACCATCAGCTGAGCTTGCCCAGATGCCTCTGTGGCCTTTGTACCCTCAAACAGATCAACATTCCCCCCTCAACTGGGTGTTGTCTGCAACCTTACTGAGGGTGCCCTTGATCCCCTCATCCAGATCATTGATGAAGACAATAAACAGAACTGGGCCCAACAATGAGCCCTGGGGAACACCACTTGTGACTGGCTGCCAGCTGGATTTAACTCCATTGACCACCACTCTCCACACTTGGCTCTCCAGCCAGTTATTCACCCAGCAAAGAGTACGCCCACCCAATCCATGAGCAGCCAGTTTCTCCAGGAGAATGCTGTGTGAAATGGTGCCAAAGGCTTTACTAAAGTCTAAGTAGAAAGCATCCACAGCCTTTCCCTCATCCACTAAATGGGTCACCCTGTCACAGAAGGAGATCAGGTTAGTCAGGCAGGACTTGCATTTCATAAACCCGTGCTGGCTGGGCCTGATCACCTGTTTGTCCTGCACATGCCACATGATGGCACTCAGGATGATCTGCTCCATGACCTTCCCTGGCACCGAGGTCAGACTGACAGGCCTGTAGTTCCCCAAATCCTCCATCTGGCCCTTCTTGCACAGTGGCATCATATTTGCCAGCCTCCATTCAACTGGGACCTCCCCGGTTAGCCTGACTGCTGACAAATGAGTGAAAGTGGCTTGGTGAGCACTTCTACCAGCTCCCTCAATACCCTTGGGTGGATCCCATCCAGCCCCATAGACTTGTGTGTGTGTCTGAGGGCTGTAGCAGACTGTAATCCAATCCTTTTGGAGTATGGGGGCTTTATCCTGCCCCCTGTCCCTATCTTCCAGCTCAGGGGGCAGAGTACCCCCAGAACAACTGGTCTTACTATTAAAGATTGAGGCAAAGAAGGCATTAAGGATCTCAGCCTCATCTTTTGTCACTGTGTTTCCTCCTGCATCCAGTAAAGGGTGGAGATCCTTAGCCCTCCTTTTGTTGCCAATGTATTGATAGAAACATTTTATTATTTTTTTTTTTATTGTACGGCAGTAGCCAGATTAAGTTCTACTTGGGCTTTGGCCTTTCTAACCTTCTCCCTGCATAACCTCATGACATCCTTCTAGTCTTACCAAGTTGCCTGACCTTTCTTCCAAAGGTCATAAACCCTCCTTTTTCCCCTGAGTTCCAGCCAAAGATCTCTGTTCAGGTAGACCAGTCTTCTTCCCTGCCAGCTCATCTTTTGGCACATGGGGACAGCCTGCTCCTGCAGCTTTAAGATTTCCTTTTTGAAGAATATCCAGCCTTCCTGGGCTCCTTTGCCCTTCAGGGCTGCCTCCCAAGGGATTCTGTTAACCAAGCTCTTAAACAGGCCAAAGTCGGCCCTCCAGATGCCCAAGGCAGCAGCTCTGCTGATCCCCATTCCTTACTTCTCCAAGAATCTAAAACTTGTATTATTTTGTGATCACTCTGCCCAAAAGAGCCTCCAACCATTACATCACCCACAAGTCCTCTGTTCCCAAACAAGTCCAGCAGGGCACCTTCCCTAGTTGACTCACTCACCAAATATGTCAAGAAGTTACCTTCCACACACCTCAGAAACCTCCTAGACTGCTTCCTTTCCATTTCCTTTCCATTTCCAGCAGAGACCAGGAAAGTTGAAGTCCCCCATGAGAACAAGAGCTAGCAATGGTGAAACTTCTTCCAGATGCTTACAGAATATTTTGTCTGCTCTTCATCCTGGTTGGGTGGTCTATGACAGACTCTCACCATATCTGCCTTATTGGCTTTCCCCGTGACCCTTACCCATTAAGCACTCAACCCTATTATCACCATCATCAAGGTCTAGACAGTCAAAACACTCCCTAACATACAGGGCAACTCCACCATCTGTCCTTCCCTGCCTGTCCCTTCTGAAGAATTTATGGCTATCCATTGCAGCACTCCAGCTGTGTGAGTCATCCCACCACCTTTCTGTGATGGCAACTATGTCATGATTTTCCTGCTGCACAATGGCTTCCAGCTGCTCCTACTTGCTGTCCATGCAGTGTGCATTAGTACAGATGCACTTATGCTGGGCTATTGATTCTGCCACCTTTTGGGTGGGAGAAGCCCCAATTCCTATGTGACCGTTCTCAGGTACTTCTGTGGCTCCTAACACATCAATAACTCTTGCACCTTTGCTGCCACATGGCTCTCCATCCCATACCTCCACTAAGAGAGCAGATCAAAGGACCTCGCTAGCATATCATCCCTTGAACACTGGCATGCTGCCCCCACACTCATCTGAGCTTGATTTTACCCTTTTCCTCCTTCAGATCTAGTTTCAAGGTCTTTCAATGAGCCCTACTAACTCCTGTGCAAAGATTCTTTCCTCCTTCAAGACACTTGTCTCATATATATACATATATATATAAAAGAACACATATAATACATAAATATATCACATATTATATATACAATATATAATTACTATTAATTTTATAATTAAATTAAAACTATTAATATTATAACAAAGCAATATGTTTACATTTATAAAATTTAAAAAATTATAATGGCGTGAATTCCCAGTAATAAGATATTTTACCTATTTTTTAGCAAGATCATCTACAGTACAGTTAATTTCATGTTACATGCTGATATTTGATACAGAGATGGAGTCAATTCTGCTGTGACCCTTTCTAACCTGATCAAAGAATTCTGTACAGTCAGTCATAGATTGCCAATTATGGTACCATTTATGCGCTCAGAAATTAGAGCTTTTCTAAATCAGTACCTCCTTCCTGCCTTAAAATTACAGTGCCTATTGTTTTAGAGTGATATCAAACCAAGTAATAAACTGGAAGAAAGAAGAGAAGCTTCCAAAAGCAAAGTTTTGCGGCTAGTGTTTAGTCAGTGACAGATTCTTTAATACTTGTAGTCTGGCATTGTCTGTTGACATTTGTTTATATGGAAAATGATTCATAGACAGAATCCAATCTCTAACATTGGAAACCACTTTCAAACTACAGGCTGTTGCACTCCTGAACGCTTTAAGTGGACAGACACAGATACAAATAGTCTTGGCCATTTGCTGTGTTTTTCTCATGTTAGTTAAGCAGAACGATTTTCCTCTTAGAGGAAACAGTTATTTTCATTAATGTCAAAGCAAAATAAGTGTTATTCCTTAGACACTATTCACTGTCTGCACAACGAAGTGCAAGCTACTGGTTCTGTCACTTTTTACATTCGATTTTGATTTAATGTCTACAGTGGTTTCAAAGAGTATTAAAAATCTGTTGCCTTCTTCCTCTTCACTTGTTGCCCTGCTGGAGGCTTATGTTTTTCCAGTTTCCATCAGTGGTTGTCAAGTCTTTGTAATAGGATTAAAAGCTTGGACACCTGATATCCCTGGGTGCTGCAGTTCACCCTCATAAAAGCTGTTTGCTTTAAATTGAGAGAAAATCAGTTTTTAGTGGCATAATTAATTAAATTATGCAAAGTGTTCCAGATTCAGCATAACACTTTCTGAAGCAGCAATTGGAAGCTCTACATTGCATTCAAACTGCATTTCAATTGACGCTGCACTAGGCTGACCATAGAGTAGCATTTTCAAGGCTTTCAAGCACAAGGGATCCAATTTTGAAATGCAAATGCTTAAAGTTGAGTGCTCAAGCCCCATACATGTGCACTTGAATAGGCAATTTGGTAGCCAACTACGTATTTCATGTGCTATAGTGCTAATACAAGCACTCAAAAAAATGAAATAGAAGTTCCAAATGCAAGTACACATGCTTGAAAACTGGGCTCAGATTGTCTCACATTTACTCATCGTGGACAACCTGATGGAACAAAAATGACAATATGTTTTCATAATTTAAAAGGTGGACTGCAGAATTCAGTGTTTTCTCCATCACCAACATTTCAGCACATACTGCCCATAATGTCAGTTACCTTCTCCCATAATCAGCAGTTACACAACAAACCATTATTTGTACACTGAAGTGGGTCTGTAAAAGCCTGATGCTTGGATTATTTGTATTCATTAGTAGCACAATTAGGTAGCTAAGGATGATAATAATAAATGAAACAATTCTGGACTGGAAGGTAATGCAGCCAAGAAAATCAAGCAGAAAACTAAACTGTACAATGTCAGCCTCACAAACAAACTCTGATCTAAACATGCCAAATTAATTTTTACAATGACGTCTCTTACTTGCTTACTCCTTTTCCTTTCTCATTATGTCCCCGTTAGGATTTAGTTTTCCTAAATTGTGGTTCCTACAATGTGAACTGAGCAGTTTAGTTCCTGTGATAGGCAACAGGCTGTGGAGGACTGCTAAACTCAGTTTTTGGGAGGCTGACCTACCTTTGGTCAGCTAAACCCAAACCTCCTTGTTACAGGGACTACAGTGATCCTTCTCACGGACTCCACTCAACGGCTTAAGCACATACCACAATAATAATTTGAGAGATGTCTTACAGGGTTGGTTAGTACAACACTGCACCTGCAGGAGACTTCATGGCTCTCTGGAGATGTAGATCAGGCAGGATACTCAACAGTGTCTAAGATAGTAGCTCGTATCTATGTCTCGGCAACTAAGCCAAAACTTTCTGGATTACAGGTGGATCTTAGAAATTAAAATTAGGCTATCTGCCAGGCCCTCAGGTCTTCCTCTTCCTTTCATGTGCAAAACATGGATATTTTATGGCATCCCAGAGAACATTTCAAGCCTGTCTTTAGGCAAGCAAATCCCAGCCCTGGTTCACGGATGGTTTCAGGTACTATTACATACACAAGTGATATCACATAACAGAAACACAAAAGAGAGCCTGAGATTCTACTAGCAACTTAAAAGACTACTTTTTTTTTTCCTTTTTGTGTACTACTGATCTTCTTTCAATCCCCTAATCTTGATGTTATCATCTGTGTTTGCTGAAATAATTTGTATCTCAGCAACAATTACCAAACAAAGCATCAGTATCAGCTGTGTTGGCTCTTTTTTCTGAAGTGGACTATTCACTAGCTAGGCTATTTATGTCCACTGGAAAATATGCATAATCAGTGTGCTAAAACTCAGTAATCTCAGCATCCTGACATTGAGGAACCCTCTTCATAAAACTGTCCAAATCAAATTCTGGTGTTTTATTAAACTTTGAATTGCTATAAATCTGTGATTCCGTTTCTTTATAAGTCAGTCCCCTAAAATCAGTTGTAGTATTTACCTGCAATATATGAGCATTGTGAGACTGTACAGACATCTACAGATAAAGGCACTTTCATAAGACTTCTATGTTACTGCTACATCATTAAAAGCAAAAAGACTTTTGCCATGTGTGAACAGTATCATCTGTCTAATATTATTGATAATTTTTTTGAAAAAAAAAGTATTGCTGCCTTTTCTGATACCACAAAGATATCAGGAGAGCAAGTACTACAATATAGGAAAATAGTAAGTTTCACAAGACTTCTGTGGAATACTTTGTACGCTGCTCTAGATAAGTGTTTTTCTTTTTTTTTCTCCTCACAAAGCCTTGCCTCATTATCTTCTGATTATATAATCATGCTTATGCTCTTAAATAGGCCATGAGATATGTGGCCTGAAAATTGAAAGTTTTTACGATTTTCTCTAACATAGTAGGCTGATGTGTCTGGTATTTGTAGCTCTGCTATTATCACAACAGAGCATAAATAAGTATAGCAGCAAATTCTGAGGAAAAAAAAAAAAATCAAAAAAAGACTACTCTGATAAAATTTTTCCCACAGAAATACATAAAGGAGAGGTCAAGAGAACCTTTGTAATCACATATCATTTCTTCTTTGCAGAGAACAGTAGAAATCTGAAAAATAGGTTTTAGCCTCAGTCATGGTGACTGCTTCATTCAATGTTTAAATTTTATTGTGAAGTTTTCTATCGGCAGTGGCAGAGAAATGGCAACTGCACTTGACACTGTAAGCCAGATGTGCACCTGCTTTCCTCACCCTTTCTGTATTTATGTTCTGATAAATAAATCTGAAGCACAAACTGGTAATTCCAGGAAATAAGATGGAATTCTTCATGCTGAATATCAGAGTGTATGCTTAATCATGAACCAGAAAACACCGAATTTATATAAATTAAGAAGTGAAAGAATTTTTTATTTTTACTGTGCCAATGAATCCCATGGAATACATATGTTACATTTTATACTAATCCTTCATTATTTCACAAAAAATACTAACACAGGAAAAGCTTTCTTAAAATTCCATTTAATTAATAATAAAATTATCCAACACAAGTGAAAGCTCAGCAAGTCAGTTACAGGCTGGGTGACATTTACCTAAAAATAGATTTTCCATTTGTCTTGTTTCACAAGTACCTCACTTGCTCTCATTTCATAGATAATAAACAGTTTATTTTATGGTTATATGATGTTAGAAGATAAGAATGCAATTTAGACATGTAAAAGTAAATTTGTGACATCATCAAGAAACAAAAAAATAGATGCAGCTGTATGCACTGTATTCAGGAAAATAACAACTGGACAACATTTTACTGTCAGGCACACCTGAACAAATATGCTAACTTCAGAGCAGAAAGGTACAACTACAGCTAATCCCTTGATGTGGAATTTTTATAATACGAAGACTAATGAGCTATCAGAAGTCAACCAAAATCAGTAGAAAACCACATTTTCCTTATCTCTCTTTGAACATGATGAACATCACAAATTATTTAGTGAACATCTTGACTGTTGTATGGGCTTATTTATAAAAATTCCCATTTAATAGATAATTAATATATTACTCTATATCCTCATTGTATTTGATTGTGTATATGAATATCTTCTGTACGCTTAAAACCCAGGTGAGAAGGAACATGCCTGGCTGAGCAGTCTATAAGTTCAAGTTTAGAACACTTTCTGGGAAATATGGATTTCAGTTGTCTTAGCATAAAATACCCTGTTACTTCAGTTTATAAAGAAAGAAGGTATCCTCATTTCATTTTTTTCTCCATAAAATCAGTATAATAGGCTCAGTATGACAGGCTTCGTACAGTACAGTGGAAACTAAAACAGATCCAGAAGATGCAGGTTTGAGCTTGTAAGTGACAGCACTGTGATTCAGGCCTATGGGCCTAAGCTTTGCAGAAAATACAAATTTGGATGGGAGTTTGTGCTTACCATCTATGCTGGTCTGATGTAGGCACGTCCTCAGTTGGTGTGGACCATGATTTTTGACCCTTACTACACCTAGTCTGAGTTTTACAGTGTCTAATTCTGTTTTAGCAGTGCTCACAAACAAGAAAAGCAAATCAAAGCAATACACCGTACCCCTATTCAGTAACTTATCTTTCTGCTTTTCTTTATCTTTTCCTAAAGAATTATCTTGAATGACCAAAAATATTTTTTTTTTAAATACTAACCTTTTTACTGTCCCTTTAACACAAAAAGAAAAATCCTGCAGATTTTCAGGACACCTAAGTATAGCCGATGGTCATGTAATACAATAAACTAACATATAAAAAAAAAGGCAGAAAATCCTCAGTAAATATATTGAAGTGCAAAAAGTACACATAGATAAAGTGCGTAAAGTGACAATTCCAAGCTTCCTAATGTCTTCAGTAAATAGGAGGATATATACCAGTAGTTGGACCACTTTGCCCAACATGTTTCAGCTGTGTTACAGTATGGAAAAATAAGAGATGCAAGATACACGGGGCTTGAAGCACTGAAATCAAAAGTGAGGAGGCCTCTCTAAGTCATATCAAGTCTTTTCAGAAAAAAGATGCACCAGGGATGAAAATACAAAGCAGGGAGGCTAACATATTACAGGTAATCATTGTTATTGATGATCTTTTTTAAAAAAAAAAAAAAAAAGCTGAACTAAAGAGGAATATTTCAATTTCCAGCACAAATGCTGCACAACCTCAGAACAGTACATGCACTTAACAGGTTGCACAAAGAATACTTTCTTAAACATTATTCTTCAGATTTTTATTCTGTTTTTTTTTAGATATTTTCTTAGAAAACAAAGATAAATTATCAAAAATCAGTCCCTATTAATAAACAGATTAATATCCAGTTTAAGCAAATTTGATAGCAAAGACTCAGCAACTCCAGGGAAAAGGAGATTTGTGTTTGCCTGGATTTCGGTTTGATGTGCAGTGCAGGGCTGAACACACCCTGCCATGGGAACAGAGGTTTCCAAATCAATTCCATGTCTATTCCACACCAGAAAACTGATGCAGGAAAGTCAGAAGAACGCATGAGCTCTGAGGCTTGTAGAGCCATTTCCTCCTCCATTGGGAAGCTGATGCTAACTGAAAGCTTCAGGAGGAATTGTCTCACTCTTGAGTTGCCTGTACAGGTTTGATTTAGCTCTCTCATGACCGTTCTGATATAGTCTATAATGTTTAGGTGTTATAAAGTCTTTTTGTAAATTTGCAGCTGCTAATAGGCTCATGCCTCAAAGCAATACAGTGATAATAATTATAAAAATAACGTTAACAAGATTAGTATTAGTGTTAAAAATGCACCTTTCTAGCTTTTAAATACACAACTTCACCACTTCAGCATTACGGAACACCTATGTATCTATCCGTGTGTACATCTCTTACCTTTATGTTATGCACACACACACACAAACCACACATGTAAATACATGGTACAACAAACTGTCTGCTAGAAAGTTACTAAAAATATCCTCTTTTCCTACATTTGGATTTGTATATGGAGCATATATGTCAACCAGCTCAAAATCCAGTCTGCTCAGCCTAGCAAACAAAATCATACCGTGAATCATGCTTCCTTCATTGAAGTTTAACATAAATATTAACTTGCGTTCAACACAGAATAAGAATCATTATTACAGCTCAGCTGTTATTCAGTACTTCATTATGCTACAGTAACTTCATTTTTCACTTAAAGCCTTTAGGTTTTTTTTCTGTATTTCCATGTCCCAAGACATATGACTGTGCCCTTCTACTACTTAAAGAAGGAAATCTTATCTAAGAGTTCATGGATCCTGAATCTCATTCCTGGATTGTTGAAACTGTTTCTTCTCACAATTTATTATTTTCTCAGGATGATGATGAAAAAAAACAACTAGTGTGACTAGCAGTAACAGTAGCAGTAGTAGTAATGGTATGTGATAAAACAGGTAGACAGTCCTGGCCCAAGTGGGCTTTACACTGTGAAAACACTGTAAGAAACAGTACATATATACAGACAACAGACTATAAGGAATTTCACTCACTAAGGAAAAGCTACATACACATGCATATCTGTTATAATTGCTTCTCACAATTCTGCTGTTTATGCAAAACGGATCATTTTCTCTTTGAGATTTAGCCTACCAATAGTGTCTTATTTATTTACATATTGATACCCTACTACGTTCACAACTGCTGCTGTTTTTCTGACTGGAGCCTTACAAAAATGATCAAAGGCAAAACCTTAATGCAAAGGCAGCCAAAAGTATGAAATTGGATTAAGAGGGTAGGAATATGAAAGGAATGAAGAAGGTAGGAATATGATACACCTTAAACAGTAGATTTCTTAAATATTTTCTTGGATTTTTGTCATGTCTTTTGAGGAGAGGGGGTAACTACTTTCTAATGAGTTTTGGCATTTTTGCATCACTTTTAAAACAAAAAGGTATCACTATCTTCAAGTTATTTAAAACAAGATACTTATTTTTGTTTACTTCTGAAGAGGGCTAGATCACTTCTACCAACAGCCACCTCTAGTGGCAAAATTTTTAACCTATTGTGGAAGAGACAAAAGAGCCAAGCCAGTGTTTGACATCATTAAATGATATTTTAAAGCACATTACAATAATTTATTCAATATTCGCTTTAGAGTAGTTTCTTTTTTTTTTTTTCTGTAATAGTTCTAGTAAAAAGTTCTCCTAAGCTATTATACCAAGATTTAGTACTGTGAACTTCACCAACCCTACATGAATTTATAGTCATTCTAGTAATTGTAGTATCTTATATCAACCCAGTTTGTGAAGAACACACACACTTTTTAATTGTACCCTAAATAATATGTCTAACTGTGTCTCAGGCAAAATTCCTAGCAAGAGATTTACCTCCGATCCATCTCACCTAGTAAAAATCGGGATGGTAGACTCTTTCAGTGGTCAGGGAAAGACATAAGCACATCTCTTATTCTGTTTCCTAGCTCCATGAATCTTTCTTCATGACCAGTAATTCAGCTGGTTAGAGATGAGAAGAGGTACATAACAGGAGAACAGGTATATACACAGACAAAAAAAGTACTTGTCTTTCACCCTGCCTTGTCTCAATTAGTAATAATACTCTTCAGGTCCAAATGGGGGGTGCAGTGTTTACAAAAATAACCTCTGTTCCCAGGTCTCTTGCTTTCTGGACAAGTTTTTTGACTACTGTATAACCAGTGGTTATTATCTAATAACAAGGTGGGCTAGATGCCTTCTCAGAAGCCTGTGTTTGGTCCTTTGCACACCAAAGGGATAAAAATGTTTCTTCATTAAGTATCTCAGACTTACATCTCTTAGAGTTAAGCCCTACAAACAAGAGTTACCATGCATTAGCATTTTACATTGACCAGCTCAGCATCAGACATTTCTAGATCATCATTTACCCTAAGTTTCTCGAAACCATATGAAAACACCTTAGCTGGTTGTCTGAATTCTATTATGGTGGCCAGGCACCTGAAAACTGTTCTACCACACTGGAGCTGGCAGTGTGTTTTACTGCATACAATCCGTCATTATGGAGCATTATTGACTATAGAAAAGTCAGCACTACTAATTTTTAGCTGCCTCATGTCAGATGAGAAGGATCCGGATGTAAATCTTTGTCAGGTGTTTTCTTCAATGTACAGCACTAGGCATGATGCTGAGTGAGTTGTTCTGAAAAACTCAGCTTCTACCACGAGCATTTTCTTGGTATAACCCAAGGAACCATGATCTTGTCCCTTCAAGAGCAGGTGAGCATGGTATCTCATGTCCCTGTTACAATATTAAAAATAGGTTTTCAGGTCTGCACTTTGATAAAATTGTTGGACAAAGCAGAGTCCCAAATATCATTTAAGGGTCACTGAGATAGTCTGATGTTCAGGGACTGGTATACTGGGATTATCACTAATAAAGGAGAAATGTCAGAAACATTGTAACCACTGCATCTGTCCACCTTCAGCACAACCCAGTCTCAACTCTGTCCATTACAGCACATAAAGAAGCCACAGCAGATTCTTCTGAAGTATTGGGATATAAAACCATGTCATTTTTTTTAATATTAAACTCATCTGATAATTCTCTCATTAATGTTATTTAAATGTTTCTCATGGAGTCTAAGATGTCTTCTACTGTCAGACACAACTTCTATGCAAAGAAAAAAATCTCTGCATCATGTGTTGTCAAACTTGATATTATGCTTACATATAAGAAAATGCAAGTGAATTGATCATTTGTAATACATGCTGCTTAAGCAAAGAAAAGCAACAATTTTAATTTTAGATTGAAAACTCCTTAGGCATAGACCTTGAACTAAAATATTCTACAAAACCCAGAATTTTTCCTGATACTCAAGGAAAAATTATGCAAAAATTGCGTCTGCTTTTCCAAATTTTGAAAACTTTTTTTATTCTGATTTAAGATTTTTGTCTTTGAAATGAACTTGAACATTTTTTCAAAATCTTTGCTTTTGTAAACAAGCTGTCTAGTGTATAGTCAATAAAGATTTCTGACAAAAATAAAAAAGCTTCAGTTCTCACATCTAAATCATTAAGACATAAATATACAGACAAATAATTAATAGATGACAATTATCCTAGAAAGCCAATGGTAGAAATAAAATTTGGCCTAAAGGCTAGAATAACTTAAGAATAGTATTCCTAGAAATGGAATTACAAGTACTAGCACCTGACATTTGGCATACAAATTTGGCATACAGCTCAGAGGCCCTGCAAGATCTAGAATTCTTAATTCCACAATTATATTCTGCAACAGGAAAACATCTACAAATCATTTTTAAATATACTTCCCTTTAAAAGATTAAGACAGAAATCCTGTTTCCATTAAAGTTAGTGAGACTTGACTAAGGCCCAAATTTCATTCTGGTTGCTTTGATGTACCAGTCTGAGCACAGCTGAGCACAGAGATACGAGTTCTAATTCAAAGTAGTGCTGAGGCACGTCAGCTCAAGGCATGTACAAAAGCTAAACATTGGCTAAAAACTTTATTATCTTGTGGTTAATCTGTAAAGGGATAAAAAAATATGTTATATAAATATGAGATATATATGATAACAAGGTATTTTTCCTGCTAAGTGATTCACTTTTTAAAAAAGGAAATTTAAAGATCAAGACTACCCTTAGTTTCCACAGGGATTTCTGCACAGTCTTCAGGACTGATACTGTGTTAAAGTATTAGTACAATTTTTCAAGCAAATTACTCCGAACATAATGCTTTGAAAAATTTAAAAAAGGAGAACAGGTAGCAAATGTCATTTTTTTCATAGCTACAAAATGCAAACGCCAAGTGTTTTAACCTAATGAATAAATGAGTTTGTCCTTTATGTATAAAATATAGTTTGTGTTTGTTGCACAAGTTTTTTAATAATAGATGAATTTTAGGTTTGCTTCAACATATTCAATAAAGTGTGATTAATTTGGTTTTTCAAAAATGCAAACTAGACATTACTATATTACTCTGCAAAATGCACAGCTTGCAACATTATTGTCTCTGTGGGATCTTAAATTGAATTGTAAAATGTGTCTTATTTCGAGTTTGATTTATGTAAGAAATTTCAGTGGATAATGCCCTTTTTGAAGTTTCAGTGCTTTCTGCAAAGAAAAAATACATAACCAAAAATCATGACATAGCTTATTATAAATCACTGCGAAGTTTCATCCTTACATAATATTCCACTTAAAAATCATATACTGATGCCACATATTATGTTCAATTCAGTGAATTAACTTTTTTGAAGTTTCGTATTATGACAGATTATATAACGCATTTTTGACATGTTCTGTGATTTTATTGCGATATTCTAAGTAATTACCAAATCTCTTTTTCTCTAAAAAAGCTTTACTGTGCCCTGAGAATTAATCTATGATACCATTTAACTTGGCTTTTTGAAGTAAATATCACTAGATAAAAAGCCAGCTGGTTCTGAATAATGGGATACTTGAATGAATGTATTAGTGTTTGAAAATGAGAGTACAAATCTTTTAAAAAGATTAATTTCCATAAGAAAGATAGCTCACAGATCTACAAAAGAATAAATTCAAAACATAATAAACTGCAGAAAGAAAGGTAGATTAAAGTAAAGGCAGCAGCACCTTGTTATTGCAGCTGTTGTATAGCAGTGATTCTGTATCAATTACAACATTTGGTAGGTATGGGCAGCCTCTTCAAAGGTTTCAGTATAAACCTTGAGCCTGGAATACACAGTACACCCTACGTAATAACTTGAGTGATTAATTTTTTTTTTCCTAACAGGACATAACTTTTGTTCCTAACAATTGAGTCTCTGGGAAGAGTTACAGACGCTTCTGACTTTAATGTGAAAAGCTAACATCAGTTTTGTTTTTTATTAAAGATTTGGATATGAATTTATCTTTATCATGAAAAGAGCTTGGCCTTATCACCACACACAAATGCTGACATCAGCATGTAAACTGACTTTTGTTGTCCTATGGACTTTATTTTCAATATCCTGTTTCAAAATACGTTTCCTTGAATGGGTCTAGGATTCTGTTCACACAATTACTTGAGCCAAATATTAATGAAAATGAAGTTTGCTGATGCCACTAAGTACGGTGGGTTTGCATAAAATAAATTCTAAGACTCAAAGAATTAAAGCATATTTGGCCAAACTTTCAAGCACATGGGGTTTTTGTTTGTTGGCTGGTTTGTTTTCTGATAATGGGATTAATCTAGCTTCCATCAGATTGACACAAAGTTTTCCACTGGTATGTGTGGAAGTCAGATTGATCTTAGTAACCTCTTCTGGACAACCTAGTGAGTTTGTCAAGAAATACAGCATCCTTGAAGGATGTTATAAAGCACTGTATTAGTAAAGTGCAGGGAATTACACCTGCCAAATAATACTAAAAAAAAGAAACAACAACCAAAAAGAAAACTAACTGTGAGACACTCTTCCATGGTAACAGCCATAAAGTGTTGAAAATGCTAATACCAATATAATTTAGCCAACAACAGTTAGCAGTTCCAAAATAATGTTCTTTTCTTGCAAAACTGGTGAGCAGGTTTAACAGGATCATGGAGACCCGTGTGTGTGGACCATAGCAGTGCAGCTGCAGGAGAGCACCAAGTCTCTAAACAAGTCTAATGGGCATATGAAACACAATTGCAGAAATTTCTATTTTAGCCAAATTCAGAATTATTTTCAAGTGACCAGGACCAGGTATTCCAGTATCTCCTTAATGACAAATTTTAACTCCTTTCTCCAAAGCTTACAAGCATTAGACCAAATGAAAATATCTGAATATTGAAAGATATTCCTAGTCTCTCCTGACTCATTCTTTGTAGAAGCTGAACCATTGCTGCTGTTGAAACCTAGAACAATGAATTAACAGCCTGAGGGTAGACATGAAAGAGAGGTATTTTAGATAAAAATTTCAGCTTAAAACTTTACAAATTTTTAATAGTGATTACTGAAGACACAGCCTACACACAAACTGTGCTATGTATACATATATGCATATTGTTATATATATGTGTAACAGATGAGATCCAACATGATTCAGATGATTTTTAAAAGCATCTTAACAGAGAAGTTACTAGAAACATTGCAATTTAAGTCACATTTGTAATGTAAAAGTTATAAAAACATTCAGAACTGAAGTACCTTGTCCTGAACTTCCATTTTGTTCTAGTATGTTTTCAGTTCAGTTCAGCATATTTTGGTTTGTTCTATGAATGTATCAGAAGGACTACAGTTCAATTATAATTTTCATGCTTATTTTATTTTACATAATTTAGTGTTAGACTTTCCTAAGATACATTATCTCTGAACTGCTAGTGTTGCACAGCAGTTTCATTTTATGTGATCTTAATTTGCAGAAATTTTTTTGAAATACTTTTTGCAGTTAATGAATTGGCTTACACTGTGGTAGACTTGGCAGTCCTGGGTTAATGGTTGGACTTGATGATCTTAAAGGTCTTTTCCAACCTAAACGATTCTATGATTCTGTATCTTGTAGTATATCACACATTTACAGATACATTAGATATATTTTAGATACTTTTCAATATATGTATACTTTCCACATCACTAAAACAAAGCATTTCTAATTCCAGTGCTTTCAAATGAATGTATCTCAAAATTTCTTTTGTATGCCATATCTTGCAATTTTGGCATATCGTCACAAATGGAACAAAAGCAGATCCTGAAATGTCATATGAATGGAAATTCAAGTATTCCTAACATGCAGTGTGCTTACAGTGATTATAAATAGACAGTGATGCAGACTACAAGTGAACTGCTTATATGAATACTATTAAAAATAATAGTTGTGGAGTAGCAGTGAAAGAAGTAGTTTAGGATTAGGTTTCTGTACTATACAGTTTATTCCAAGGCACAGAAACATTTGCTGCCCTGCCAGATAATGACAAACTTCAGTGAAAGAAGCACCAAGTCAAAAGACTAGAATTAGATCTGTGCAACAGCTGCGATGATTCATCTTGAAGATCATACTTTCCTCCATTATTTTAATTTGCTAAGTCAAATAAACTGCCAGACTCCCTTGTATGCTTTGTACATTGCAGACCTCCACACAGGAATGAGCTTCCAGTGATTAAGAATAATTTGAACCAAGTAAATGAAAGTAAAAACAAATCAAGGAAGTATTTCAAGATTAAGGCAAATGTCTACTGCAATGCAACTGAAAGGAGTTTAGACATTACAAATAATTCACGTTAGAATTCAGTGAAGTCAGAATTTACTATGAAAAGATGCTCCTTTTTTGTCTTTGTTAAAACTCGCCCCAAAATGTTTACAGCAATTTTCTGAAAGCAACTCCAGATTCTTTTTTAATCATACCACTTCAGGAAAGCTGCTTTTAGTTAAAATATAAAAATCGTAGTTACAAGGTTTCTGCAAACATAACTGCCATTCCATTAAGGAAATGGCACAGCAAACAGTAAATAGTGGCCCCAAGGGAAATGTAAGTATTGATTTTATTACTATGTTGGTTGGATTGTATTTGCAATTGTCAACTCTAATTTTAGGCTGTGCATTAAGTATCGTTATAATAGCTTAAGGAAAAGAGCAAATATTAATTAGAACATATTGATAAAGTTTTTATAAGTCTTAGATTTAGTGCTTATTAAGCATATATTTTGAAAAAATACAAACCTACTTTTTGCTTGTAAATGTAGCTAATAAATGAATAGGCACAAACTATAATTACATGGATTATACGATACTTCTGTGCATCAAAGCATCTGCTAGATGCAATTACTTAAAATTAAAATAAGAATTGCAAAGATATTTATTATTGCACGTAGCTATGTTATGGCAAATAATGTTCAAGTCACTATTCAAATACAAAACTATCAGTACAGAGATTGATTGTGACTTAGATCCCAACAACTGCTTTTTGATAGACTCTTACTCACCACTTAGTCTCTGAGTATAGATGCCCGCTACACACAGAAACTGCAGAATGGGTTATATTTGCAGATACTGCTAAAGGTAATTCATGACCTTTTATCCTACTCTTTAATTAATTTAGAACACACTTACATAAACCCAAACTTATTAGACATCATCACTTCTTTCTGGTAATAGTCACATGTACTTAACTAGTAGAAAAGATCCATGACTCACTTTGGTATTGAACTGCAAAAAAAAAAAAAAAAAAAAAATAATAGCACACAGATAAAACTAATAGAAAATAAAGATTTAATGGCTGCTTCTTCCAAGTTTCACAATCTTCCTATACAAAGTGAAAAGATGATAAGTATGCGGCGATGGTAATTTCAAACAGTGCAAGACTGATTGGACATTTCACAGGAAAAGGATTTCCTACCCATATGTACTTTGCATTTCAGTTTACAGTATGACTTGCACAAAAAGTACAAAAAGCTGCAAGTGCCAGCTGATGTGGCTGACACTTGAGAAAAGTCTATTCCTGATAAATTTCTTGTTCGATGCATTACATTTCTAAAGGTAGCTCAAAATAATTCTTTATGCCATTTACAGTGTCGTCAATTCTTTCAATTCTCTCACTAATCCTGATATCATTCATACTTCTTAAAAATATCTGCTATAAGTATGTGATGATTTCAGCATCTCGGTTTAGATTAAAGAGAAGAAAAATCCCCATTCCCTCCTGAGGTGTGCCGTAATACCCAGGCTGGGTGGGTGCCCCTGTGGCCTGGCAAGCATCCCTGGCTGAGGGACACCTCCTCGGGCACGGCTGCACTTCCAGCCCTGCCAGGAACCTGCTTCTGAGATGCAGCTGGACGTTTATCCTGGGTTTAGCGCTGTCATACCTAAACACTTTGTTGACTAAGTTTTACATTGTTGTGCAGCTTTATCCTAAACCTTAAGAAAGCAGGAGATTACAATCACCATGGTGTCAAAAAATTTTCAGGCAAATGACTTGCAACTGTTCTGTACCTGCCCCAGACTCTATACTTATTTATATAAATACGCCAACTGCAGAGGTAGTTAAGGGAGGTCGAAAGGTTGCTCCTATTTCCTGATAAATGACAGAGGAAAGGAAGACCTCACTGAATTTTTTCCTGCTCTTGCCCACACTACCTGTACAACAAGCAGCATGCACAGGGACAGATTGGCTTCATGGGATGCAGAAAGGTCACATCCGAGGCTCAGTGGGCTCTTCGCCCATAGCCAGAGAGCCAAGCTCAAAACATGCCACCAGCACTGTGTTCTCCAGCAAAGCACAGCCTCTTGCAGAGCTGGTCTGGGAGCTGGGCAAGGAAAAGCTCTTCATATGTAACCTCTGTAGATTACACAATCTAAGAGTCTCTGCAGCAGCCTTAAGGTGAATAAATTTATGTTATGTTTGGCATGTGTCAATGTACACAGATGTATAAAAGTTCAAGGACCACATTTGTAATGCATGTATTTATACTGTCTTTCCTCCCAGGGGACATCAAGATTTTAATCAAAACTCTAAGTAACACCTAAGTGGTGCAGAGTGGATTGTGCGTGGGTCGCCTGATAAAAGTAAATTTCACTGTTCCTACTAGTTCCTAAAATTTGTAGCTACTGGTATTACTGAGCTGTTATTTATATTATGCAGCTGTATCTTTGTTACTGAACATTTAACGTAAATATAAACGTACACAAATAAAACACTAAACCTAAAATACAGGTTTTAATTTATAAGCATATACATTTCTTTGACACAGAGTACAGAAGGGCTCCAGCAATGTGAGTACAGAATGTCTGTAAGAAAAATAAAATGCAGACTTCTAATTGTGTAAATCAGAGTGCAATGAGCCCTGGTCGAACTATTTTATTGCAGAGGATTTTATGATTCAAGTAAATGCAATATTATTAATATAAATAATTTATGAATAGGCATATAGTAATCAATACACATACTGCCTAGACAGGCCCTGGAATATGGCTGAAATAGTCTACTTCAGTATTATTTTAATAGTGCTTTTTGAAATAATACACTAGTGAAATGATGGCATTACATGATTATTTGAAATTCTTAGTAAAGAACCTTTGTTTCTGTTACCACTGCCTAAGAAGACCGCCACATTGTATCATTTAACAGACCTGAGAAGGCAGGCAACAGAAAGAAAAAAAAAAAAAACAAGTCTTTGACTACAAACCTCTTCGTGTATTAAGCAAGAAAAACCATGTAACTTCATGTTTCCTCTGATGTGTTTAAGCAATAATAACTGTATACTGTTCCTCAAAGGGAAATTTGCTGTGCCTGTTTCAATTATGCCTGATGTTATTACCAGTATTTATTCTGGTTAAAAAGCTGAATTACAGTGGGAGAATCTGTAATTTCCTTTTTTATTTCAGATTTGTACAGAATCATTTTAAGGGAGATTATATTTTTATTTACTGCAACAAGAGGAAAGGGAAGTGAATTCCAGTGTTACTTGAATCGGGGGGGGGGGGGGGGGGGGGGGGGGGGGGGG
>JAVJGJ010000014.1:42646998-42665901 GCA_035590215.1 Microhierax caerulescens
CATTGCCTGTCCATGCACATATGTATAACTGTGCAGTCATAAGAATAACTGAGTTGATGAGTGGCAAAGAATCATGCCAGTACTTACTTGATGTTACAGCAACTATCAAATGAATACATTTATATTTTGGTTGCAATAACCAATGTGTATGTGCTTGCCGGTTTAACCTAGATTAAAACAATGTTAAACAGAGCAAATGCTTTATTTTTTAAACACTCAGAAATAAAAGCGTTTACTTTCAGAGAAATCTCTATTGTAGTGAAAGGGAATGCAGTGCGACTAAAAGCTTCAAATCCTCCACTTGCAGACTGCCAAGAGATCAGAGGTGATGTGCTGCTCACCGTCACACACAGGATTCTAGATTCTGCCTCTGCTAATACACCTTTTTGACAGCACAAGCTACTACTAGATGAGACTGCTAGTTTTCTCCCAGGGAAATAGATACATTCCTGGAAGAGGCTGAAATTAAAGGGAGTTCTTAATTCAAGTGAGGAGGTTAAAGCACTCAAAATATACACCGCTCAACTCAGGAATTTGGAACGTCTTGCGTAAGTAGCTCTAGCTGGTGACCATTTTCTGTAGCTAAAGAACTCCTTAGAAACATGGTTCATGCTGTCTTAAATCACTAGTGTATCAAACACCAAAAAGGGCAGGGGGAAGTTTACTACTTGATTAACATAAGATCCTACACGGAAGTTTAAAAACAATACAAAACAAAAACGCTTGTATGGAGGAAAAAAATCTGCATGTTATCAGATGAAACTCTTAATTTTATTTCAGCACGTAAACCAAACAATGTGAACAGAGATGTACGTGAATATGTAGGTCAGAACGGTTTGATACACAAACCTTCCGAAAGAAACTCTGAATTTCTCTTCTGTGAATCAGTTTATCGTATCACAGATGGCAGCCCAGGAGGGGAAATGAGTTCTACAGACTCACCACCCACCGGTAGGGGAAGGGAGGGAGCAGGCACTGAAGCCAGTTTTGACCCTACCCCCTAGAATACCAGACAGAATCGCTTCAAGTCACAATTTCCTTCTTATGCTGCTCCCAGGGCAGCATGCAATTATGTACTGCAACTGGCTTAGGGCAGGCTGGGTCCACAATTAGTCCCTTGACCTTGCTGAGACTAACAGTGTGAGTAAGGTGAGTATGACATCTCTCTTTCAAAACTCTCAATTATTTAATGCAACTAATGTGACAGTAATTTCCCTGCATCTTTAAAAAAAAATAATAAATTTGCTTGTGATCATAAAAAAGGACTTGCCTATAAACTCAACTAAAAGGTCAATATGATAGTTTTAATACAAAGTTTCCATAGCTTTCTTGATAAAATGAGTATGAATATAGATTGTCTCTTTATTTCTACTTTTCATTAAAAAGCATAGGATTTTCTTCTACTTTCTCTAATAGGTTTATTAGTTATAGCTCTATTACCACAGTACTCAAGGAAGTTCCACTCATATCATAGACCATTATCTGTGATAAAGCTCATGGCAGAAACCGTAGATGGAATAAACGCTGACACGGGTACATTAACGCACATGCCACTCACGTTGTGTCAGGTACAGCTACCCTTTAGCTCTGAAGATACAAATACTCCTTACAGCACTCTGGCATATCTCAAGTAATTAGAAGCCATCTGCTGAAATCTTCCACATTCAGTCTCAAACAGCCATCTTGAAATGGTTGGGGCTTTATGTCATGCTGGAGGGCATACCTTTCCCTCCATGATCAAGCTGAAAGAGGCCTCAGACAGTGAGTAAGAATGAGATCATGCAGGGAAAAAAACACTGCCAGCAGTTCGACTTAGGCTGTCCAATTAATTGTCAGTGAGTTAAAACAACGCAAATTCATCGAACAAATAAATACAAATCCAAACTTCTAAATTAAAGATGGAAGATGAAACATGGGTGAGTCTGGGACTCGATCATTAATTAAATAATCCATAATAACCAATTAAAATAGAGTAACAGGAAGAAGTGAGGCAGGGAGAGGTGGCTCAGTTAACCACAGAGCACGCAGAATGCGGTTCTACTCATCTGGTAGCCAAGATGCAACATACACCTACTGCATACAACTGAAGGGCACAGAAGCTGGTATCCATGGCTGCCAGGCAAGACTTTCCAGGGCAACATTAAAATACCGTTGCAAACCAGAACACCATGAAAAGTGACTGTGCTAATCTTCCAGTTGGAGAAGCCACATAAGTGGGGTGGGAAACTTTCTATAACACCTGCCTTCCACGAGCAGCAGAAAAAAAAATTGTACTTCACTACCTAAAAGGTCACACAGGCATAAACGTAAGGATTAAAACGTTACAGTAATATACTTTGAATGATTAAACATACTGAGAGGTAAACTTGTTTTGACCATGTGATCCAATTCAGTGATATTTTTCTGTAAGATGTATACAATATGATACAGTGAGGAAGTTATTTTGATAGAATAGGAACATACAATAAATTATAAATGGAGAAAATCCCCAATCATAAAGTTGAGGAACATCTCTGAGCGCACAATATTAATGGAGATCAAAAAGGCAACTAACCCATGTGTAATACATGAGTAGTGAGAAGTAACCTTCAGAACTTCCATGTAAATCAGTTAGTTATATAGCACACTGGGTCAAGGTTTAGTGAGGCAACTTCTCAAAACCATAAAAATCACTTATTGGAACAGCTGACTCTACAGCACATATGATGAGAAGATGCTCTTTAGTAATCCTAAGTAATTCAGCACATTGCTTTGGCCAGTGACTATAGTTGGCTTATCAAAAGCAATCACAACAACATAATTTAGAAAGCTTTCATAGGACAGGTGTCATAGTGTGGCCCTAAAGAAGCAGATTATAATGTCCCTGAATCTAATTATATCAAAGGGCAAAAGTGATTTGCGCCAGTCTTGTAAAGCCTGGATTCTTTCCTACACCATCTCTGCTACTCTGAGCACAACACTGAAAAGTGGAGTCAGTGCAACGCCTGAGCCCAGGGGTCGTGTCTGGTATGGAGAACAGAGATGCTTCAGAACCTGATATCCCAAAGAGCTTTGATTAAGAATTGAAGCATGTATATTGCAAATATCAATGTATAGATTATTTTGGGTAATGAAAAACGAGAATATTGAAGACTCTGCCAGTATTTTTTTACTTACAATCAAGTAAATTCATCACTTATGAAATATGAAAGGTCAATATGGTACAAATACTTTTTCAACAATCCACATAGCAATTTTGTATGTGATGTGGAGGATAAATTGCTCATAAATATAGAACATTATAAATATCATTTTGGGGATTTTGCGAAAGCCTATTGGGTGAAATTCACTTCTTTCAAAGAGTTTACGATTGTAAGAACTCTCCCTAATTATCAAAATTTAATACAATTATTTAGAAGTCCTTAGCGTATGCAGCTTTGCGCTGATACCCTTGCATGGAAAAACTGCAGGCACACTGCTCTCCACCTGTTCAAGATAAATTTCTAAACTATATAGAACCGTACAACAGGTGCACTTTCACTTGTTCAAATCACTGCAGTCATACCCCAACAGTGTCCACGGTACAATTATTTTTGGCTGACGTACCAACAAAACTCACCTATCCATTAATCACTTAGTATGTCAAATCGAAGCCGTATTACAACACTATTTTGTGAAGCCAGTAATATATCTATCTTTTCTTGACAGAACAATTAATCATATGTTAAAGGTGGTTTCTCTGGGTAGTGCAAATTTGCTACTTGTGACCACAAAAGAACCCAGTTAAGCCCTGGCTGAATCTCCTCTAGTTCTCCCCATCTCTGTCCACATTGCATAAATATAGCCTCCCCCATTAATAAAGGCCTAAAAGAACCACTTACAACGTGAAAAAAAAACCTAAAGGCACTCGGAGGGTGACAGAGAAACCCTTCCATAAAAAAGAAGAAACCTAAACTCCTTCCATAACCCACCCTGGCCACTCGAGCCAACTCGGGAGCCACTGAGCTGAAGCTCACCAGCTGGGGAGCACAAAAGCCAGGCAGCCCCAGGAGACATGCTTTCAAAAGGTAAATGGGTTCCATCATTAGGCACTACTACTCAAAGTCCCCAGAACGAGCACAAACACATGCTCAGTGCCTCTGGAGTTTGGTCAGTAGCTTCAACCACAATAAAGGAAAAAGTAAAGATCTACTAAAATTGCCTTAACTATGAAGTTCTGTAATTAAAAGTGAAATCAAATAGAGAAACGAGGAGCAGATGTTGGTTTTATTTCTGTATGTTGACTTTATTAAGGAAACATTTCCCCATTCCCCTCCCCCAAGACATCCTTTTCTTTCATTTATTTGCTATGTTTCCTATTATTTTCTTTTCCCACTAAACAACTGCAATCTTCATCAGTACAATGAAGTCATCTACGTCTAAATTCTTGTTGCACTTGGGATTTTTCTTTATGTGTTTTGTAATTGTTGTAGTTGATTTATAACTTTTATGTCTCAGATGTAAAATGGAAGTAGAATACAATCTTTTATTACTCTACTCTGATTAACACCTGTAAGAACACAAGAGATATACAAAAATAATCTATCTAGTTTTTTTCATAAAAGAACTCCTTCTCTAATTACTTTGTTTTAGAAAGCTACCAAAGATCTCCCCTGATATGAATTAAACCAGCACCCAGTTGATGCTTTATTATCTCTTCAAGAAAATGATTTATTGTTTGTAGTCTGAAAGCAAAAGAGGAAAATTACATTTTCTGCACCCACAGCAGTAGCGCTATTACTTATTCCATATTATTCTTTGAAGATTACAATGACCAATATTGTAGCGATACCAGAAATAGTTAACTCTAACAAAGCTGCCTAACAAATGCAGTGACAACTGAGATCATTGTACCTCATGATGATTTAATCTTAGATGTTAAACCTTATGTTTCTTACCTCAGCATGACCTGCTATAATGTTCAAATTTCAATTTATCTCCTACCCCAGAGTCTGGACATAACTGGTATTCTTTTTCTCTTTTTTTTTTTTTTTTTTAAAGATTTCAAAGAAAGAAAGTTTAATTAAGTAGGAATAGGCAAAAAGTAAAAGAAAAAAAGGTCAAGAAGAGAAAGTTGCAAATCCTTTATGTGTGTGTCTAAGCTATAAATAATAAACTAATTTAAAGATTATTTATTTTGTATATCAATGAGAATTTAATACTATGGTTTTATACATTGATTATAAATGCTAGGCTATTGTTGCTTATAGAAAAAGCATTGTAATGTCCATCGAGCTGCATACCTGAAACCAAATGTGCAAGACGTACCTATGCACATGAACAGCAGATTCACAAAATGAAAACTCAAAAAGCCTTTGTTGAAAAAGAGAGGGATCACAAGAGTGATGGTGCTGTGAATGCAGGAAATTGTTTATCTTCCAAACTCCACAGTACCTCTGCAGCACCACAAACACCTTCAGCATCAAGTAAGAAACTACAGTTTCCCCCAGCAGTGAAGCTGGTAGAATATGCTGCAGGGAAAGCCAAGTACAGCTCTTTCCCTATGTTCTTGAGCAATTCCAAGGAAGCTGAATGAAAATCAGTATTAGCAGAACACAACTGCAACGCACCCATGAAGTTCCAGAAGAACATTCTGTGAAGTTGGCTGGGCTACCTCTTGTGGGGAACTATTTAAAAACTGGGATTTCTCTTTATTCAGATGAGGTAACTGGAAAGTTTCTGATACTTCACAGTAAGAGCCAAAGAAGGGAAATGTATCATATTGTTAACAGAGATGATGTTTGTTGGTACAGACTTGGGTTGTTCTGCATCATGGACAGAGTATGATCAGTCATGAGTATTGCTAGAAAAATCCTTTATGCCAAGTCATAACCGCCATGATTTATGGTTCTATTTAGACAAGGCTGAGAACAATGACTAAAATAACTTTAAAACGGATGAGACATCATGTAATCATATCATTATCTAAGAATTGATCATTAGTTGCACCAATCACATTATTAATTCTGGACATTATAGAAAGGAAAATCTTTTAAAGTAGCATTTATACATGCATACATTAAAGCAAGCAATAAATTTTGAAATATTAGTCCTATTTTGTAAAACATCCCTTTTTGCTGTCTTATTAATGACAATACTCTTCCCAGAGACAGGAAAACTATGTTGCACAGGCAACGGCAAACACTAGAGGTCTATTCACTTGCCTGCATCTAGGAATCTGCTGTCATTTCAGTCGCCCTGTGATACCTGACGTATCCCCACCGGCCCTGCTAATGTGACCGAGCACCTAGCTGTATGATTGCTGCCATTCAGGAGTGGAAGCTGGAAGCCAAGCGGGATGCCCAAGGGCATTCCACATGGTACAAGGTACCTGTACGGAATCAAGTTGCTAATGTCTTTCTCGCTGGAAGCACATTCCTAACGGTGAATTGTCAGACAGTACAAATCTGCTTAGCAATCTGCGTAACGCTCACCCAAAAAGACCGAGCGGAACACTTCTCTCTTTAGATAACCCTCATAGCGTTGTCCAGAAGAAGTGTGATTTATACTTTGTAATCTTAAACTAATTAAAAAATCATACCTTAGTCTGAGTGCTTGCTCATTCAATCTTACACGTAATTTAGGATTTTTAAATACACATAACAGAATAACGATTCTATGTTTAAAACACCTTTCTTGTTAGCAAAACTAGGTAGAGTTAAAGAAAATTATATACATTGGATGTGACAAATTGGAGTACACTCAAGTATAATCTTAACAATGTTATATCCTATAATGAGTTGACCTTCTATTCTCCTTAACCCTTTTTTTCATCAAAGCCACCTACACCCACTTTGCCTTCTGTTTCTCTAATCTGCAATTATTTATGTTTTCTTCATGCTGCTCCATCCGCCATGGGAGCAAAATTGTATTTGGTGAAATATAGAGCTAATTATACCATGAACCCAACAACAAAAAGACAGAGCAGATGTTACTTCAGACGTGCTAACAGTCCCTATGCTTAACACACACATAGTAAAGGACTGAACACAGTATTGGAAAAAAAAATGTGATGGGCTTAAACATGTGGAAAAATATTAGTGCAAAACTCAAACAGAATGACATAATAGGTTCTAAAACATTTATTCAGTGGTTGTATTCAGCATCGAATTTACTTTAATTCAATACATATGTGAGGCTGTACATGGGGTTGAATATAGCATATTAGGTAATTATACTCAATTTCTTCCAATCTCAGAACCCAGTTTCTTCAGTATCCTTTCCACCTGTCCATCAGCACCTCCAGCTCTAGGATGAAATTTGTCCGTCTCCTTATCTACCTGAACATTTCCCAAAACACAGGAATTAGACGTAACACTAACTGTAGAGGCAAAAAAAAACCCAAAGCCCCAAAAAAACAAACAAAAAAAACCCCACCACACAAAAAAGAGAAAGAAATGCTTTCCAGTGTCTTCTAGTTTTTTTTTCCTCAATGTGATTAAGGAAGGGCTAGAAAACTGATCTTAACAATGAAGAAATATCTGGCACTACCTAAACCCACCATTTTCTCCATTTTGTTCCAAATTAGCTTGTGATTATTTGAAATGCGGGAACAGTATGAGTGACTCTACAGCAGCCCTCAAGCTCATGTATAGGTCCTGCTGCATTTATTAGTACAGGTGCAGCTTAAAAAGGCAACTGTAGGAAGAGAGGACACAAACACAGCCTTCTAATACTTCTAATAAGTACCAATGCACATACCGGACTCATACCTAGAATAACAGATTTGTATTTATTATGAAGGATTTATCAGGATTAGAGAGGATTAGAGCAGCCTCTGCAAGTAGGGGTCCACCAACAGCATGCTTTGCTCTTCCCTTACTACCAAACTTCCACATGACTGTCAGTCCTATTTCTCTGCCACAAGCAAACTACTTTGAAACTAAAAATGCACCTACAGATCATGGAACTGAACTGACAATTGCAGTATTTCTGTTTCTTCTATTGCCAACATTTACCACCTTCCTGAGGAGATTACTCACCAAGCCAGAAGTGATTTAGGGCAACTTGCTAACTGTCATGTCAGGCACAACTCCTGTAATTCTGATTATTTTGTATAAAATAATGCAACATAAACTTGCCAGGTACCCTCTCACCTCACTGAAGAGAAGACTAGTGACTCCTCTGAGTAGCTAAACCATTCTATAATAAAAGTAAAATAAACTTCATTTAGTAAATACATGGTACTTTATAGTAAGATATAAAGATAGTCCATCATCAATCAAGCTTCAATACAAAAATTCACAGCACTAAAACAGAATTCAGCAAACACAAATTTGAATTGTTAGATGCAGAAGCACTAATTACATTATGATGATAAATCACTTTTCACAGATGTGTAGTAGCAAATCTAAAAGGGCACTTTCTACTTCACTAAAATATACATTATTACCACACAACTAGTTCAACTCCACTACAAATGAAAAAAAAAAAAAAAAAAAAAAAAAAGGTTTTAAAATGTGTGATCTTAAATTCAACTTTGAATGGATAGATGCCTGAATAAAATGCATCTGCCCAATTATAAATCTTGAGAAAAATAGCTCTAGTAAGAGCTATCTATGACAATACAGAATTTCAAATAACTGGTTAAAAACATGTATAACGAGACTAATCATAGTACTCTAGAAAGTAACATGTCTTTAACAGCAATCATCACAGTATGAAATCAACTCTGAGCTTATTACATTTGGCTGAATAATCTAAAATTGAAGAATTAAAAATAATTATTGATAAAAGATAAGACATAAAACCTCCCTAGCTGTTTGAATCTAAGAATATCAGGGGATGGAACGAATGTTGAATTTATGTTGTGGAAAATTGGTCCCAAGTTGGTTTTACACTTCATCAGAAAGCTCTTTTGTCTTGTATGCAAACAGTTAATGAAGCATACCAAAACTGCAACTTTTTTGCTAGCCCTGGTGTTGTAAGACTCACAGCATATTACATAGTTTGTAGAATATTTAAGAAACATTATAGATTTTTCATTTATTCTCCTTCGGTTATAATGCAGAATCCTATAATTTTAAACAAAATTCCTTCTAGCATTTTCAAGCATTGTTATATCTTGCTTGCAGTTGCATATATAGTAGAGCCTTTCCTATGTAAAGCATTAATTTTTATTCCTTTACAGAGTATTTTCAAGAAAAGATGACAACACAGAAATAACTGGTGCCCTAAGAAATTTTAAGAACATACGGATTCTTAACTACCTCTCATGCTGGATGTATTATTGCTTTTAGAATTTTATACTTAAACCTTTCTCTCTCTCTCTGTTTTTACAAATATATATATATATATATTGTTTCAGCTGTTCTCATAGTTGGAAGCAAGAAATTAATTTTTCCAAGTGTATAACAATTATACTATGATATCTTTTCTAGAGAAAGTGGGTAGGACAGCCTCTTTTATACCAAAACTGAAATAAACATATATAACAGGAAAGACTTTACAATATGTAAAGACACTTGTCTTTAGAAGGAGTTCCTTTCACACTGCAGTTTCATGATTTTTGCGTCAAGAATTTGTCTGCAGAATTATATCTGAGTATGGCAACCAGCTCCATTATCTCAACCATACACACTGTTACAATTAACTTTGGGAAATTAGTGGGGCTTACACAGCTGAACAAATGATTGGCAAACTCCAGTCAATCACCACATCAAAATAAAGTCTCAACTGCAAAGACAAACTGCTTTAATGCTCTGCAGGAAGGGAACAAGCTGCCTAAAAATGGTGTAATGCAGGAACTGAATGTATTTATTTACTCAAGAATCACCAAAGCTGTTTTATCTGTGGAATCCAGCCTTTTACCACTTGTCCTGTAAAGAAGCTCCCATCGGCAGACCAACATAGTAAAAGCTACTAATAGAGATTATGCTGAATGCTCCAACTTCAGAAAATGGGGGTAAACTGTTTTCTGTCATACACCCTCATCAATTAATGGCACAAAGTAAAAATGTGAGCATCCCTTGCTAAAAATAAAAAGCAAACATTATCTGCTATTAAAATCCTACAGGAAGATGAGTCAACCAGGTCCCAGATCAACAGGACAGGCTGGGGTACATTTCAAGAATTACTGGCATCAAACCCATCCAATGTATAATATAATAGATGGTTTTGGCACTCTGGTTACAGTTAGGACTGCTAAAAGTTCATAACATTCCAATAAAAGAGTTAGATGCCTGTTCTTAGGCTTGGGTGCCACTGAAGTAGCACTGAGATAAACAGATTAAATACGTAACAGACCTAAACCATCCTTCATAACAGTTTCATAGTAGATTCCTCGTGTTTCTACAGTATACAGTAGCTGACACACAGCCTCTTGATGTCTTTGTTATTTATCATGCCATAATATGATAACATAAAAAGTCCTCTTAAGCTTTTGCTAAACTTGCTATCTTTTTACTACACACTTATACTGTTTTACTTTGAGCAAAACGTTTCCATTCATCAGAGCTTCTCCAAAGGTGGCCAGCCCAGAAGGGTAACACCATGTGCTCCAGAAACGTTTGAAGTGTCACCTTACAGCAAGCCATCTCTGGCAGAGGCAATTGTGCTCATATTCAAATTCGGATAGCGAACTTGTTGGACCTCATTATCTCAAAAAGCTGGGCTTGCTTAGTGTTTTAATACTCATCTTTCAAGAAAGTCCCGCTGCAGCAAGAAATGGAAGTGGTGATTCAGAAGACACCACTTGCTCCCTTCTGAGTCCATACTGAGGAACTGCCCCAGCACGGTGTGAAGGGACATCATGCTGCTGGTGGTGCTGTCTTTCAGATGAGATGTAAAACCGAGTTCTGACAACTTACAGTCATTAAATATCCCATGGCACTTTTCACAGGAGTACATGTGTTAACCCATATGTCCTGGCTATATTCCAAATGCATAATTGCATTCTGCCTACCTAAATTCCCTACGCAGTTCCAGTAGCATGTAGTACTATTTATTCTCTTTCTCTCTTCTCTCCAACATTGCTCTTTAGCATTTATGCTCAGGTACAAGAAAAGGTACAGATATACCACCATCTCTTAACTCTTAGCTGGCTGACATAAAAGAATTGAAGGCAACTCAGGTCTTCAACACAATGGACAGGAAAAAAGAGGGTCCCCAGAATTCAAGGCGGGGGGCGGGGAGGGGCAGGGCATGGAGTGCCTAAGCTAGACAGAACAGAAATATCAAGGACAAAAAATATCTCAGAACTGTTGTCTTTCTCAGCCTGGGTCTTCAGTACACAGCACTTTGGAAAAATACCTCCACTTCCCTAGGCTGGGCGGTCCCAGACCTTTCTAGACTTGTAAAGGGATTAGCAGGATTTTAAGACTGTATTTTGGGAGTCAGGCACTTAAACTGCCCGTACACTCCCCACAAATTCCACTGCTGAAGACAGGCATCTAGTCTGTTAAGTTAAAATCAAAGAAAAGAGGCATTTCAAGGTCTATTTCTACACTGTATATTTTAAATAGTGTGTATGAAAAACATTGATAAAGCACAGAAAGAGGCCCTAGATGAGAACCCTGGAGTAATTATTGAACCCCGGGTAATTATTGAACCACACGATCATTCCGTCTTTCTTTGCCAGTAAATGTGCCACTCGGTTCAACACGGTGGTCCCAGCGCAGAAAGAGCAAAAAGTACTTAGAACTCAAACTAGTTTCCATGCTGCCAATTAACGTTTTCACAGGAGATGGGCAAAAGAGGTTTGAGTTACTGAGTCCATTTGAGTCTGTATTTCCTTAGTGATGCTCTATGGACTAGACAACTAGTTCTGAGCTCACACCACCCAGTTCAGCAAAACTTCCAGTGGCTCCTTGCTTTGTGCCCATTGCCATCCAGAAGCAAGGGTACGTGCTGAATTTAGCCTTAACAAAGGGAGGATTACGCCTGGTCCTTCGGCATAAAACAGGGCTTGCTCTACTTAGTGCAAAGTGAGGGCAATCTAGGGAAGATACATAATAAAAGTCAGGACCCTGCTAATGAAATGGAATTATTCAGGGCCTTTAAGGTTAAAAAAACACAAACATGACTGAGCTTTCCTTCACTGCTTTCTGTGCTTAACTTCTTACTAGAAGATCCTACTTTTCAGATGCAGGTCTGAAAGTGGTCTATCCAAGCGTATTTGTTCTTCTAAAATACATGTATTGACCATTTCTCATATTTTACTTTAATTCTGCCATTTAATTATTTAAAAAAATAAATAAATAATACAGATAACAAATCAGTCCTGCCCAATTCTTCTTCTGGTACAGGACATACAGCCCAGTTATAAAGCATTTAGAACTAGAGTCACTTAACTGAAATTTTCAGTGTAAGTGACCACCCACCTCAGATTCCCTGTATAGTCAAATAATGGGCAGTCAGCTGTATATAGCAATTCACATCGTCGTTGGCAGTAATTGTCCATCAGGGATATTTATCTCCTTTTGAGCCCCGGACAACTGGATTCCAAACTTTAGCACCTCATGAAGTTAGATGGGTTAAACAAGGCTGATCCAAAACACTTTTTATTTTTCCCTTTTTTGGAGATAGCAATCATTTTATTCCTATCATAAAAGCAGTATAATCAATTATGCAGGACAACTGAAGTGAGTTTCTGGGTTTGGGTGAAATTATCTGTACTCTCATCCATAGTCTTACTCTGACCATTAACTCTAAATGGCTTTCAGTTGCATACACAGTGAATCAAACAGACATTCTTGTAGGCAAAATTACCAGTTATAATCATATCACATGGCAGAGTCAAGTCAGAGAGATGCCACCTTCACATGAGTTTCAACTTTACTCACATGTCTTCGGAACAAATCTGCTGCCAGCTTTTTTCCACTATTAAATCCACTGTATCCAGGTTTGTTTTTTTTTTTAAGGACATACATTCAGGTCTTAATTATATTGATAAGCTCTCAAAAAAACAAAAGAAGCACAAAAACCCCTCCATATACTTTGTGAGCCTGACTGCATGAAATAAAGGCAGGCCTGATGGATGCTGAATTAATGTAAATGACATTTTGTAATATACGGCCCTGATTCTCCTTTCACTTATGCCGCTGTAAATCTTGAAAAAAAAAAACCCTCTCCAAGGATTTCCATAAACTTACTCTTCTCAAAAGATGATACAGCTAAGAATCAAATGTTCTTTATTTAAATGCTGATTGTGCACTTAGGAAATTAAAACAATTGTGATGCATATACTGCAAATAAGTTTAATTTAAAATATATATTAACTTCTGCGAGCTTATAGGCTTAGAGAGAATTCCAAGTAACTAGCTTGCCTGAAATGAAAACATGAATATTCCTAACAATAGGATTTTGTACTTGGGATTAGAGGGCAGCAGGTCACTTGAAGCCTTTGGAATATCCTGCATAAAACCAGGTCATTTTAAATATATATATTAAAAAAAAAAAACACCACACTTTAATTTCAAACAACAGATTGTGCTAAACTCACAATCCCCTTTCTTCTTCTCCCTCTGACATGCAAACACCTGACACACAAAGGGAGTCACATTCAGAAGGAGATTATGATGCAATGATCTCGTTGTGAATGTTGCATTATGGTTTCAGCATCGCTGTAAGAGCTCCCCTGGCACTTGTGCTTACAGCAATTTGAATTTCTCTGGCAGCTAGGTATGATTTGTGACAGATTTCAGCCTTGCTTTTCATTGAGGGAGTACACTAGCAAGTGCTTGAGGTATTTACCATGGAGATTGGAAAGAAGAAAATGTAAAGAGGAACATTTGAGGTAGCCTTTTTTTTCTTTTCTTTTCTCTTTCTTTTTTAAAACATTATTTTTTTTAGTAGTTGTTAAGTTATCCAAATTTTTTTTTTCAACAGCATCATTTTGTGCTTCCTAGGAAAAGTTGTCTCTACACTGTCCTATTTGAAGGATTATTCCATTCATCATGGCAGTGAAACACTGTTGATTTTATTTATTATTATGAATGCATATATCACTACTCAAAAGGTCCATGTAGAGTGCAAAGAATCTTTCAATTGATTGTGAAGAATCTTTCAATTGGTTGTACTGTAGTTTGTGGCATGAGTGGAAAGAAGTTTGTCTATACATTCTTTACACATTAATTACACACGTACACTTGTTCACATGGTTTGGAAAACCTTAAGCTGACAAAGCACAATTATTTTTATCCTGGGAAATACCTTAAACTCTTTCAAAAAAGTAGGGTCAGTGGTAGGTTAACTGTTTGGCACTGGATCCCTCAAAAGTCTGCTGAGCCAGAGCCTCTACATTTAGGGTAGACCAACTAGTTCCCAAATCTGACCCGCAAAGATTGTTCTCAGTATCTCTTGTGCCAGAAAAGCAGTAATAAGCATTTGCATGCAAAGTTTCTCTAAAACTTTCTTGGTCTGCAGACTAAAATCTTATCTTGATTCCTTCCTCATTCCCATATGCAAGTACTGGAGGTAGTCCCTAGAGAATACAGACAGCTCCATAGAAAAGGCTGCACGCTGAGCACAAGCATTCAGAGAACAATGACAACACACTGGCTGGCTTTGGCATGAACTGATGAATGAGAAGTTGAGTAGGGAGATATTGCAGAGCCTACAAAGAGAAAACCTGCATTTAACAAAGGATTGAGGTTGACTGCATTTAGACTAATAAAGTTTGTACCTCATCCAGTAGAATGGATCCAAACTTCCATTCACATGTAAAAATAGCCTATCGATTAAAGCATATTTCTTCCTCTTTGGCCCTGTTTTTCAATTATTTTATTTGAGACAATAAGTTTGGCAAGTTCTTTTGTTAACACAGTTCCTGTTATTTTAAAAGCAACAGATTTTATGGCCCATGGTTATCATCTGATACTTAAAATATGTGCACAAAAGAATGCATAGGAGATGTCAGGTGCACCCTTGGGAGGATAAGAATGTCCACATGGTCCCAGGTCTTCTACAAGTAGCAGTTTCTGTATGAATGGGTGAGAAATGTTCTTTCTCATTTGCAGGCGTTCTATATATCAAAAGGTACAGCGTAAGATATAATTTCATGATTATGCCTCTGATATGCCAAGCATCAACTCAGGTTTCCAAATGTGAGAACCACATCTTCAAAATAATAATAATAATAAAAAAAAAAAGTACTTCAACTATAGGATTTATATACAAAGACAGGATTTTAAGTATGTTTTTGTAACTATGCAAGAATTTTTTATTTACTTAATTTTTAAATATTGTTTACACTCAGTCTTTAGAAAGTAGTGAAACACTGCAGATTTTATTTATTTGATTTAGAAAATACTGCCATAAAACTGGCATACAATGGGTTTGTTAGTGATCACTAACTGAAAAAGCGCAGCTGTAACACATATTACATAAAACTGCAAACAGAAAACCATAATATGTTGTAGTGATTTAGCAGCATCTATCCTTAAAAATACGTACTTCAATTGTATTATTAATAAACGATCTTAAGAAAGAAAGTAATAAACTAACAAACATGACCAACTTTGAATACTAAATGGCATTAAATAGAATATGTGACCTACCAATTGATCACTGTTTCATTTTTTAATATGACTGTCTCCTACAAATATATGTCATAGACACAGGCTGTTGAAGAACTGTTCAGTGTGAAGGCAGTTTAAAGAAAAATAAAGATTGTATAAGGGATTAGAAATACAATGTAGAAAATATATAACTAGTTCCTTTTCTAAATTAAGATCACCAGTCTATTTAGAGAGATGGAAGTGTAAAAGATCATTAATATATGAGAATACGTAACAGTACGTTTGGCACAACTGTTAGTCCTTCTCACTACACAAGAATGTGAAAATATTCCATGAAACTGAGATACAACATATCAGCACATATCACTTTCTGGAACAAACTAAATTACTTGTTTTAAAAATATTTATAGTCATACAGATGGAAATAATTGTGAACAACAGTTTGTTTAAACCAGAACCTATCACTTAGTGCAGTCCTGGGGAAAAGCCCTCATTACATTAAATATAAGAAATAATTATATGATATTAAAAACTTCTCATTTTAGATTATAAATACTCGCTGCCTGAAGACTAATCAGGAACTATTCATGCACAGAAGACGATTCTATATCTGCCCATTGTCAGTTTCTTGAACTTTCCTCTGACGAGTGCTGTGATTGATAGGATACTATGACAAATTTACCACAAGTCCACTCCAAAGTGGAAATACTATGTCATGCTGATACTTGAACAACTGTCATAACTGAGGAATGCTTTAAAGTACTTATATTGACATCACAAAAATGCCATTATTATATGGATATATCTTCTTAACATTTTGGTTACAAAGATTGAAATATTTTGATTCTATTGCTACTGTGCATTAAGAAAAGTACTCTTTACTAAAATTGATATATAAAAATGTGACATGTAAGATACATTTATATATTTTATTCATGTATAACTAGTCATTTATATTCATATTAATGTATATTTGTCTATTGATATGAATATAGAAAGCCTATAAACAAATATACTAATATTTATTGGACCATGTTTGTCCATACAAAAGATTAATGACCAGAAAAATAATAAATTCATGCAAGATTTATCAAATACGTGAAATTTATTATAAATTACATTTGAGGGACAGAAAAAATATTAAAACAAAACAGAAACTATTTCTGTGTACAGGGTACTAATTAAGCCAAAGTATTTAAATATAGTAATTGTACTCTCCTCTTTCTCTCACTCTTTTTTTTCTTAAGCTTTACAGAGAAAGAGCTACTGACTTATTCATTTCAGTTAGCAAGAAAATTCTCAACTTTCTTGGGTGCTTAAGTGCAAGAATATTTTAGACCTCATCTTTGCATATTACTTTATCTTTCAGTGGTAATTAACAGAGTCTTAATCTGGCTAATGTTAATGACCACTGTTCTTTCTTTAAATCCCAGTTAAACCAAGCTTATTAAGGGCCAATTAAAGGAAGTCTTATGTGATCTGAATAACACTAAGAACAATTTTTAACAGCTATAACTCTTTATTTTGGATGATGATTGTGGAAAAAAACCCTACACATTATGGCCTTTGTCTGGTTTAAAATAAACTGTCAACGGCTGTTGTGAAGGCTGTTGTGAATCTTCAAAAAAGTCAGAGATATAGCTGAATTTAGTAAAATGCAAATTTTCTAAACAAAAAAAATAATAGCTATGTACTACTATCGGCACTCTTTCCCATAAAAAAGGTTATATATTACTAATTTCTGCTTCATTTTTCATAATGTCGCAGCACAAAAATGGAACGACACTTTGCAATAACTTTTGAGGTGGTAACAACACAACCTAAATCTGTAATAATGGGGTACCCCAGATTAAATAATGAAAACCTTGCTCATAATTTGAATAGGAAATAGAACATTTCTACCTAAATAAGAAAGAGTTAATAGGGATTTTTAGTTGGGGGACAGTTAGGTACTCACTGCTTAACTGAATACAATTTTCAACTACGGACTTTCGAAAAAGCTTGTTGGTTCCATTTATGTCTAGGCTGATCCTTCTACAGATGCATCGTTATAAATTACATTCTACTTATTATATATATAAAATAAATAGATAGATAGATAGATAGATAGATAGATAGATAGACAGATATTTCTCACATATCTAAGATTTCACTTATTGCTTAATTTCACCATTACTTCCCTTTCATCTGGATGGAAGCAGTAACAATCTGACTATTGCCTCTAGCTATTAAACAAAATATTACTCTTACCACTTCTACCTAAACCTGAACACCCTAGGGCTAACCTCCACTGCAAGTCACTGCAAGACAGGTGCTCTGCAGTATCTGCAGCACACAACAGACCTAACTCCATGGTGACAACTCTTAAAATTCTGCAGCAGCAGCCACAAAATCCATGGCAACATTAATTCATTATTGTCTCTAAAATACCCTTCATCCCTACTTTCCCACTCCCACACAAACATACTCAGCCCTGACTCATAGCAGAGAATATCACTGACAAAAAAATGATGGTTATTTTTAACAATAAATCCTGAATTATTTTTCTCTGTGCTCCCAAGATAATTTGGCTATAACAATCCTCACCCTCTAAAAGAGCTCTGCACAAATCATCTTTCTATCCTGATACCAGCACAGAAGAAAACTTGCATCTGGACTCTCCAGCTTTCCATGCCCCGCTTTTTCCACTCTCTCAGGCTATTGAGTTTGCTTGAGTCTCATTCAGTTTTCCATCTCTGTAGTTACAAGCTGGACATCAGCTTTAACTTCTTGTGTCCACGTTCCTGGCTCCATGAGACAATACAGCTGTATTACAGCTGTGAACATGATTATGAAAACAAAAGAAAATCCCTTTCAAAATCAAAAGCAGCATTTTGCAGAAACTTATGTGGCTACGAAAGTACCAGTCTGTGCTCTACACACCTCATCTGATAAACTGACGGCTGTCAGCACCACTACTGCAATAGGAAAATACACTATTTTTCCACAATAATTATCAAGGGATGATGAGGGAGACCAAGGGAAAACAGAACACTGAACACAGCAAAAGGGAAAGAGGGTGGTGATACCATAAAGGAGTATTCCCGTACTGAAACAGGGGTTGGCATGTCATAGACAAAAATTCAGTTCTAAGTGAGGTTACATCTATAATACTGGCCATGAAAAAATTTGGATACAAATGAAGTAAGTGTAATGTCATCCCCAGTCATTCACATTTGTTAATTTGGCAAATCAGCTTTTCCATGCAAAGATAAACAAAAGACAGATGACCCAGAGTCTTAGCCTGTCCTGTGTACATCTCCATGCAAACCCTGTGACAACAGCAGTAAGACAGAAGAGCTTGCCAGTCACAAACCAAAAGGAGAAGTACATACTCAGATTATTTTTTTAAAATTAAAGATCTGTTTAAAAACACATTTTCACAGCT
>JAVJGJ010000014.1:42677151-42709818 GCA_035590215.1 Microhierax caerulescens
ACAGCAAATATTATTTTAAAATTAAAAAAAAAAAACAAAAAAAAAAAAAAAGAAAAAAAAAAACCCAAACCAAACCCAGAAACCAAATGACTACTGTAGACACTCTTAAGTTCCCTGTCAATCGTTTCATTATAGCAGCATCATCTGTTTGAAAATATAAGCAATTCCCTCATCTAATTATAGGGAGGATTTGAGGTTCATTAACATTGCCAAGGCAGAGAATCAGATGTGCAACTGCAGAGCTGTGCTCAGTGGCCTGCATTCTCTGTTTCCTTTTATTTGCTTTTTCAAGGTCTCCAAGACTTTTTCCTGAAACCATAAAAGTAATCCTTTCCTTCAAAATAGACATTTGTGTTTAGAAAAAGGAAATGACTGCATTTTGTACTGTTCTATTATTGGGCAAGGTCACTGGAGAAAAATAATTTCACCTTAATCATTTTATCTCTAATTCTGGATGAAAAAAAAAAAAAAAGAATAATAGTATGCAAGCAATCGTTACTTTTGAACAACAGATCACAGGAAACCTTGCATTTGTCTCATAATTTTAAATACTGCAAGGTAATGCAGATGAATAGGAAACCTAACATGCCAAGAAAACCTCTTAATTTTCAACACATTTTGTGGTTGTTTATGGATTAACATGCTCGCCAAGTGTAAAATGTTGCCTTGTATTTTCTAACTGTGTTTAGAAACTGAGAACACCAAAGTCTTCATGATTGCTTCACTTCCTTAAAGATATAATAGCATTATTTTTTTGGTATTAATTTAGTTTAAACAATGACATTTTCTTGGGACATCTGTTTTGAGATCACATTTTGAATAGATATGAACTCATTTCCTACTAAGCAAGTAATTTACTATTGTTGATAGTTGTTTACAAGTTTTATGAGTCAGATTGTAGCAAGTGGCAAAGGTCTTTACAAATCCTTTGAGTATTCCCTAATGTGTATGCGTAGTGTTTTTATTATATAAAATGTTTGGGAAGCAAAAGTATACGGCCTGTTCTTCACTTCCTACCAAGTTATAGATAGCAAAGCCTAGCTCACAGAAATAGCTTTAAACATATTTATTTTCAAAGACTTCTCTCTTTTGCTGCTGCAAGTTAATGAAGTATGATACCACGGTGGTAAATACTTAAGCAGCAAGGAAATAATTGAGCTGCTCTACCTATCCATTGCTTCAGAGCATAAGATGGTAAATATGCAACTGCTCTTAATATCATCCTAAGATGTTAATATGACGCAGAATAGAACCTCTTTCATGAAATTTAAAGTTTGACCTTGTCACTCTCTTAATTCTGCATTTAAATCTAAAAATAATAATTAAAAAAAATACACAGCACAATCTCAGGTTTGTTTGCTGCCATACGGAACTCATTTTTTAAACAAAAAACCCAATAATTTATCTATCCTGCATGTGTATGTAGAATTGCCACTAAAAAGAACCCAGGACATTTTTCCTTCTTATCTGCAATGTAGCTCATATCAGCCAAGCTGTCACAAGACAGTACTTGATATAAACAAGAGATTGCAAAGACATCTCAGTAATCAATATTAGGATGGCTACAGTATGGAAGCCCCAACCACTGCATATCATTTGTCTCAGCATCTATTTCTATGACCAAATGAAGCATTAATTCAAATCATAAATCTACGGTGATTTAAATCTGGGAATGAGCACCTGCCTGCTTTAATGATTTATTTTGTACATTTCAGTAAGCAGGAGATTTGTCCATATGAACTGACAGGTCACCTTCAGATGCCAGTAGCAGACTGTTTATCACCATGCAGACTAGCATCTCATCTTAGCAAGTAAATATTAAAGTAAAAGAATCCAATTGATTGTGGATGGGGGAGAAAGGCGTTGCAGCCATATATTTTACTCAGTGTGCTAATACCTCACTGTGATTCCTCTGTAATTTTTTTTTCCCCCTTTTTTTTCCCCCTTCTAAAATGGTAATTCTGGTGGGAGGATGCAAGCTCAAGGTTACCAGCAAAACTGAGGGATATAAAATAATTACTTATTAGTATCACTGGCTTCCTTTAACTCCCTTCACTCACTAACCTTTTGGCTACTGCTTCAAAGGACCAAGTTAATAAATTTGTGTAGTGCTCTGTATAATTATACAATGTTCATCTACAAAAATGACTTCTATAATTCACATTAAGCATCTGATTAAAACCAAAAAGCAAGACAATTCAAAAGTAAGCCTGACAATTCAACTCATCTTGAGCTCATATTTCATTTCTCTTTTACACAGGCATTGGAACACCCTAAGAACACAGTATAATCAATTCATATACACTAATATACCATAATGCCTGTTACATATGGGCCCAGATGTGTCAGTTAAGCTTTTAGCCTGGTTAGTTTGTTTGTTCCTTTTCAGTTTGGCCAGGCACATAACAATTTAAAATATAAGACAAAGCCAACTTATTTTCTTTTGGTTTATTTCTTCCTCCTGTCAACATTCAATAACTTAATATTCTGAATTTAAGCCTAACAAGACATAATTTAAAACATTAATGGTATATGGACTTGATAACATTTATTTGAAAAGACATAAACATCTGAAAAAATGCAAGGGGGGGGAGAAAAAAAAGCACACACCTACTACAAAGCAACACCTTTGAAATACAAGTTCTTGTTAAGAGAACTAATAAATAGATACTTAACTCTTAATAAACCTACTAATACCCTGGCATTAGTAGCAGTAGGTATCACTTCTCTGATTTCATGGGCAGAACCAACACTGGACCCTAGATAGGGCTCACTATAGAAGAAACAAGTAAATGCAAACTATTTTTGAGAAAATCTCCATAGGAAGAGTACAGCTCAAGACTGGATAAACAGAAAAGCACACTGTATTTCCAGAACCATTCCTCACGGAATGGAGACAACTGGAATGCTATTCACTCTACTCAGAAGAGCCATTTTTTTCTGAACAAAATGAACTCAATTCTCCATTCATTTAAATCGAGAAATTAACTGAAGTTAACAAGTAAGTTAAGGGGCTGAGAGGAAATTTTGACAATGACAATAAATAATCTTGCTTCACTTACTTTGCCCTACTAAAATAGCTAGAATGTATTTTCTTAAACAGGGAAAATGATTAAGCTGTGTAAAAGCAGATTAGTTATCTAAATTACACCTCAAACAATGATTTCAAAATAGATCTTTTTTATTCAGAGGAAATTCAAATATACCCTCAACTCCTACAAATACTTCACATGGTTTAGATGTTACCTGTTAACTTTTCCGTTTCCATGGATGTACAAGTGGTCTGTCACTAGCACCGCCAAGCAGAACAGTTCCATAATCTGATATCTGAGCATTTTGTTTCACATTTCATCTAAGTATGAAATTCAAATCTAAAGTAGCTTCTGGTTCTCATACAGACTCTTTATCCTCCCAGTTTGCATTCACACTTTTCACTCTTTCTCATTACTTCACTTTTCTTCAAGTATGGTAGGGGCCACCTGGTCCTTCCACTTCATTTGTACCTGTGTCCTCCTCTCAGATTTCAGACACCTGCTCTCTACTCCCTCGTGCCTCCTCTCCAAGAGGACAGTCTTTCCACTAATATTCTACTAACTGCATGTGTTGGTATCTGAGTACTAACACACTCATTAAACACTATTTTCTTCACCATCACAGAGGCATTTTTTTAGCCTTTCTTTAAAAGAAAAATAAAAAATCTGGCCATCTCCTTATGCAGTAATGCATACATACTGTTGTTATTTAAAGTAGTGCGTGCCTAAGCGAACCAGTCCTTTGAACTGCAATTTGCATTATTTCTAAACAATAGCCTACCAATGCCTACTGAACTGTACAGAATTGCTGTTCACAAACACATATTTATTTATGTTAAGGAGAGTACATAACTCTCTAAGGCTCATTTGAAACGTATTTAGGAGATGAAAACCTGAAAAATAAGGAAAGCTAAACAAAAGACCCAAAATAAAAACAAACAAAAAAATCCCTATCTTAAGCCATTTTCTTCCAATATACACCAATCTTGCTTGCAGTCTTCTGAACGTACCTCCTTGTCATTGAATTTCTGTTGCTGAGTTAATACTGTCTCAACATGATAAAAGGAGCCAATACAATGAAATGGCATAACAAAACATTTTACAGTAGACACACACAGATGATTAAAGATTTAATCAACAACAACAAAAAGTTATTCTAGCTTTGAAGTATGCTTTAGCAAAACAAATTGTCCAAACAAATGAATAAAGTATACTGAAAAAAAATATTTTTTCAGAAAGAACAAGAGCTGCTGATGGCTGCTTAAGAAATGGAAAAACCTGTTAACTACATTTTAAGAATGTGTTTATTAAAATAAAATATGATAGGAACTGCAGAGCATGGCAATAATTTATTGTGTATGTATGTTTTCCTTTTGTCACAGAGCACATGAAAGTATGAAATATTTTGCTTTCAAGCTTGTATTCTGAATTACCTAAAGTCGATACCCAGCACACCGAGCAGGAGACATTGTTAAATTTCACTTTGACACCATCATCTGTCACCCCACCTGTACTTTGAAAAATGAACTCTAAGCAATCAAACCACTTTCTTTCATGGAAAATATTAACTGGAGTCTGCAAAAGTAACCTGCAAAGGAAATAATGTTTTTGTAATGGTAACAGCAACACTGAATGCTGATGTAAAGGTCAGATACAAAACAAAACTAAAAAAAGTATGGAAAGGAAAACAAATATGCAACTTTCTACAGCAAATCAAGGACTTCAGAAGGAAGTCCAGAAGGATCACCATTTTAATAAAATATCAGAGTATTATGGACTTATAATAATGCTGTGTCTGAGACTTACCGACACTTGAATTCAGATCTCCATTTTCAGAGTCTGCTCCATGCTGGTTATTATTTGCATGATAGTTGGACATAGCTTCCAATTTAATTTTTTTCACTTTCATTGCTTCTGCTATGGCGGCGTTGGTGGCAGCTGCTGCTGCTGCAGCTGCTGCTGTCAGGCCTGCAAAGAAGTATGAACAAAATTTAATATACAATATTCTATGATTCTTCATTATTGTACGGACTAAGACTGTTATTCTTCCTTCATGCTTGCTACGTAATGAATGGAGAACATTGCAGAATATTGTTTCTCTTGATAGATTTGAAAGCTATAAAATTTTTCAAGTAAAAAGCTTCATGTCGTATTTAGATAGTTATTTCTATATATCCACCTAAATCTTAACTTAGTATCCAGTAACTGCAATCATAATACAACCATAACTAACTACAACTACAAATAAATGCTTTCAGAAATCCAACTTAGCTTTAAAATAGTGTCTTAAGTGTTTGTTTATGAAGAGGTCAACATGCACATAGCTATATTTGGAAAAAAAACCCAACACTTTAGATCTCAAATGTTTGACATGCTAAAGAAAACAGGAAAAAAACCAGGTCTATAATTTCTGAGTAACAGATGAAGGAACTCAGACGTTTATTTCTCATTTCACATTTAACAGCGAGATGTGGTCATTTTAGGAAGCATTTTTAGAAGAAAGGTTAGTAATGCAGAACATTGGTGAAATACTTTTTTTTATTTTCCTCAAATTTCCAGACATTAAGATATTTATCAATGTGAAGAGGAATTATTAAACCCATTTAATCCCAATCCCAAAGTCAACTTCAGACCATCCAAGTATTTTTCCTAACAAACCAAACTTCTGCCATCCAGCCATTCACAAGAACGTTCTACAAAAATGAGAACATTTCTTTTTGTCAAAGGCAATTAGAGGAGCAGTCCAGTAATGCCTTCAAAACTCAAAATTAGACACAGCCTTTAACCAGTCCCCACACTGTGCCGCTTACCCACCCAAGACCCCTAGGTCCCAGCCTGGCTGGCAGCAGAGAGGTCACTGTGAAAACGTCACAAGAGCTGCCTGCCCCACACCAGTGATCCAAGGGGCAGGGATGGAAATCAGAGAACTAAATGTAAGGCATGAAAGAGAAGGCATTAAACTAGCTAAGTTTTATGCAATTACAGAATCTCATCCCTCAGCCAGTGATGCCACAAGAGAACAGACCCTCCGTCATTTTGCATCAGGATTCTTGCCCTGACTCTGGAGAAGGCTTGAAAAAAACGCAGTGTAATTAGTTTAAAGGTGCCTGCTTGTCTGATTTTCAGCTACTCTGAGAGGTGTGAAGTGCCTTATGGATCTCAAGAGGAATTAACTCCACAATTTACTATTCCAGTGGGCCAAGGATGCTGCCCAGCATAGGAGGAGTGCAGTTTAGCAGGGAAGACCAAATAAGTAAATAATCCCAGGCTGCTGAAGTAAATATTGCTACCACCATTGCTTCCAAGGGCCTCTTGTGGTCACTCTTGCCGTTCTTTCAGCTAGCAATGGGGACGGACAGAAGGCATAATCCAGCAGGGAGAAGGCCAAAGGTCAGTGGACAGCTGGAAAGCAATGTGGTAGCATAAGAGGTGCCTTTGAATATATTATGGCTTGACTCAAGGTTGCTGTCCCTTCTTTGCATGGCCACGTAAAGATTAGCAAACGGTTCCAGCCTCCCAGCCCTCCTCACAGGATGACTTCTAACACCTCCAAGTGCAACGAGAATTACCAAGTATGTGATAATTACATTCTGCATAGCAGATCAATATTATTTAAAAAAACAGCTATTACAGGTAGAAGAAGATGTACCAGAAGCCAAAAATCAAATCAGAAGGTGGATAAATATGAGGCTTTAATTACATTTTAGCTTCTTCTGCTATTAAAAATTGTGCATGTCCTGATGTTCAGAAGGTATTGACAATAACATGGATTGCTTCCAATGATATTTTTACCGTAGGGGAAGGATATGAAGTTACACATTATACAAATTTGTTACAGTCCTTAAATTAGGCCACAGAAAAAGGGATGGTGCACCTCTGAACCTTGGTTTGCATCCTGTGTTCATTAAACAATACAATAACCTATACTTCCTTTTTATATACATCACTGACAAGCTAAAACTAGCATCTTTACAGAACAATCCTTCAGAGGAACATACAGATACAATATAACCATGAATACAACAAAAGGCTCAAACTTTTGGTTGTGACTGCACTCCTAGACCAGCAGTTTTTAAGCACTTTGAAGTACTGGAGTAACTACCATGTTGATCAGAGATGGGAAGTAGGATTGTGAGCCCACCTGTAAATACTACGTCTCACTCGGGCAATGACCCCACTGCAGAACTGCTAAAATATGAACTCTTTTGCTACAATTTTATTTTTTTTTTTAAGAAGTATGCTTCAGTGCTTCTCACCAAAGTACAACATAATGCTGCTCTCTAAAGGAAACCATAACCTTTGCATAGGGACTGGGAAAGTAAAACACAGATTGCTTAGTTCTGTAGTAAAATTTTCACAAGGTAATGCTTGTGATAATAAATGATAATTTAAAAAAGCAAAAATTGAACGACTAATTTCATTCCTTCTCTCATACAACCATGTAAGTGATTGAAATGATTACTTTGCTATATAGCAATTAATTTAAACTATATGAATCTGAAATGCATGTCTCATATAAGCACTGGTATAAAAGGAGGGTAAAGGTGAGTAAGGAATAATCCTCAGAACTATAGCTTAATGCCATTCTTCACAGCAATTCCAGTCTACAGCACAGTTTCTGCATTACTGTTACATTTTCCTATCACTTGATGGTCACACTATAGTCTTGCAAGTGGCAAGGAAGGTCCCAAGCCAGTTACTACGGCCCCTTGCATTATAATCACTGGTGCACGGCGGTATACTGTGGTATACGACAAGACAAAACTTTCCGGCACAGGGCTCGACTTACCTCAGTAATCTCACTAGCAAAGAGAGCCAAATGTATTCTAAACACAAGAGGTCAATAAGCTTCTATGTATCTATAATGTGCATTTTAAAATACTAAACTTTGAAGTTTAGGCATGGGTATGTACTTGATTAAAGACTTGGGATTTATAAATTTGTTGTTCAAAAAAGCCTTTTGACCTAAATATTATTTAATAACACTTCACTCTTACAGGTAGCCAAGAAATTTCCAAAGTACACTTCACTTCAGAAATTTTATCTTCACATATGAGATAACCAGAAATCATCTTTAAAGGCAACTGAAACGAAAGAAATAAGGATCACACTGGTCAGTTAAGATATTTTTTCTTCTTTACAAATATTTATTTGAACAGCTAAAAAGTATCCAGGCCAAAATATTCAATGGATTAAAGTCAATGGTAGCTGTCATTAATATTCTGAAATTGATAAGTTGTTTATGTCTGGCATTCTTCCTGCTGATTATGCAGTGAGACAGGCAGCTTTATAAATATCTCATCACTCCATCGTCACACAAATTTCATCGACAGTGCTCATGCACAGCTATTAGCAATATGAATCTAACCATTACAAGAGGAAAGAAAATCGAACATGTGGCATTAATACGCAGTCCTGGTTCCTAACCATCTGATAGGCAGATGGTGTAAAGCGGATTCTCCAGCTGAAATGAAGGGGCACATCATTTAAAACCTTGTTTGCATTCTAACTGATATCAGTGCCATATTGATATACATGATACATCATGGCAGTATTTGAACAATCTAGTTTGTTTCAGTCATAAATGTTTACAGCCTTGTTTTTTATCTTTAGAAGCATGTTCTGAAGAGCGTATTTTTAATTTATGAAACCTATTGTTTACTTCTGTTGAACCAGAAGATTAGCGAAGAGCAGGAATATTAAATTACCACAACCACAGCGGTATAACTAAGATGGATGAATAAAGTATGTTTTTTCAATAAAAGATGTTAGTAAAGGAATTAAAAAATTAGCCTAGACATTTTATGCATTAAATACATTTATTCATTTAAACCTTACAGGTTTTCTCCCATGTGACATACTTAGAACTTTAACGCTTTATAAAGCTATTCATTTAAATCTCTTACTGTGCAATTAATCTTGTCCAACAATTTAATTCAAAAAGCAAAACATCAGAAAGTAAAGTTCAATTCAGCCATCATGCTTCTGAAGTAATCTCCGTATTGCTGACAGTTCCTATAGTCTCATCAGCAAAAGTCTCTTCAAGGTGTCTTGTAGGAGCTGTATGAATTTGAATTACAGCTCAATTGAAAGCTCTCCAAGCCTTAGTAGGAACTCAGGAACAAGAAGCAGAACACCAAAAGAAAGCGCGAATGGTCGTTTCCTACAAAGACCTTCTCTTTTCTGTCACTAGATTACTTTGGCCTGTTGGGTGTGTTTGTAGCTGTTAATTATGTTAATAAAGTTGCAGCCTGCTGCCTCTGCCAAATATAATCATAAGCTTTCTCCTGCCAAGTTCTAGTCTAATTTACACCCATGCAACTCTACTGAAGTCAGAATTCTGTGGGTGAGAATGAGACCAGAAGTATGCCCAGTATGTGTGGTCTCCAATGCTGAAAAATGAGTGAATAAAACGGAAAACAATGACAAAAAACATAGCATCTTCAGAAAACAATTGTTTTAATAGCAAAACGCCCAAGAGAGCTGTCATATGTCATGACAGATTTTCAAAATGTGTACAAATTACTGGTGGGCACTAAATCACATCCAGGGTTTCTGCCTTCCAGCAAATCCTATTCCCTGCCTTGAGACAGAGCTCTTAAAAATTTCAGTTTTGATGGTACAAGCAGCTTACAACACTCCCTATTTATGAAGGAAAAAAGAAAAGGACCTAACAGTGTAACTTTTTCAGCCTCAAATATGTCTCATAATACCCATTATTAGTTGAATGCCTAAACTTGGTCCTGGGACAGCTTACAAAATTATTTAATGAATTGACCTTAATTCACTTTGAACTTTCTTCACATTATTATGCCTAATACTAATTTCTAATAGTTATTCCAATAAATAAATAATAACTTTCTTACTATAACTGTTACCTTCTTTTATTTAAACCATATATATACCTATTTATGGGTACATAAAAAATCCACTAATTTATATACATATTTTCACAACCTCCTTCTTTAGTACTTTGAGAACATTTTCAAGACTTCTTCCATGACAGAGCAGGTAGAAAACTGAAACACAACTGTCAGCAGTGTGCCACACTTAATTTCATTTATTTGCTAGAAAGCTCATTCTGCAGAAATACTTAATTCATTGCATAGGAGGAGGTCCAAAACTCATCTAAATTCTGCAAGAACTCCTTTCATTATTTCAAAGTAATGCTTAAACCTTTTTCTTATAGTCTATTTCAATGATACTGACTTGAAAATAATTCATGTCTTTTCTTGACTTAATTCAAATATTTCACGTAGAGGTTCTTACTTGAGCAAAATTCTCACTAAAATCTAAAAAACTCTGCCTGAGAAAGAAAGGCAGGATTACCTCCTAGGACCTAACCCCAATCACTGTAGATTGTTGCACTGGTTTCAATGGTTCCAAGTTTTTTGGTAGCTTAGTATGCTGCTGACCACTTACTTCAAATGAAATAAGATCCTAACCTCAGCCTGTGATCCAACAGGTGTTTTATATAGTATGATTCATATAACAAGAAGGGGAAAGCAATCTGCAGGAGGACAGAGGTCTGATTACATACACTGGATTGCAGAAAGGGGAACTTCAGCCCACACTGTAATGTTTGGCTAAAATACACTGTTTCATTAGTAGCATTCATTATGTATAATGTAGGGCTGGAATCTCACAGTTATCCAGACGTCATATTTCTGTTAAGCTGTCTGGATTGATCCAATACAACAATATTGGTATACCCTAAAAATTTCATGACCTGTTATTTTGGGATATCGGGAAATTCTTGTCCAACCCTTCCAGTCGTACTTTCCTGCTCAGCTGGCATGGTTCAGAATACACTGTTCATTCAGATCATTTTTTAACATCTTTAAAAGGGCTCTTATTAAAGGAGTAATGTAATATACATACATACATACATGCATACATACATATAAAAACGTTAAATGTTGTTAAAAAAAGACTCAGAAAAATTCAGCCATGTGATCTGGTTTAGACTGGTGCAACTAAAATGAAATTGCCAGTCTTACACTGGGATAAAACCAGTGTATGTGAAGCTCAAACCATCTGTTGTTCATCAGACTAATCAGACCTTTTTCCTGTAACTACTCCTAAATTGCAATATTAATTTTGAGATCTGGGTATTGAATTTAAAATAAACAAGCAAAAGAGCTTAAATGTCTGCAGCAATCTTCAGTCTAAAAATCTTTTAACTTACAGTGTGTCTCCATAACTAATAATAACAACACAGTTGCAGAAATAAAACATAGATCTAGAATGTAGTGTCCTCTTGATTTGTTTTGTTAAATGTAGATAAAACTTAATAGTTTTATTTTCTGAATAACAACTACTGGAAGGTTCAATGATGCTGTAAAAAAATGTGTAAATGTAATCATTTTACCACTAATATTTGCCATTTATGGAACTGATGGACTTACATTCCATGAAGTTATTCTTTATTATGGATTTATTCCTTTCTACTGAAGAGTAAAAGTGAAATCATAAAGTGCATTTCAAATACCTCAACAAATTACTAAGTGTTATAGCTTAACAGGATTTTGTAATCTGTGAATTTATTATTGGCTTGGTGCAATTGTGACAGAATTAAACAATGGATACTGCATAGCTGCCTGGCTATACGGTACTTTTCAGCAAAAGTTTAAAATCTTGCTGGAATGCGTACAGCATCACTACAACACAATTAAGAGAGAACATTCTTTCTTCAACAACAGTCATCTTTTCAAAAGCAATAGACTCTTAGTCCTCATTCAGTCTGTTGCATTATTCATTTCATGTGCAACCTCATGCTGGACCATAAATTGTTACTTTATCTAATCAAAGGCGACTTAACTCCACAGAAGGTCAAAGGTTTAATTTTGTGAAGTATTATCTTACACTATGAGTTTAACGGAAAAATAGAAGAAGAAAAACAGCCAAGAAACTGGTAATAAATGAACCTTTATTGCCTCAGGCATTGGCCTAGTTAATAAACTTTCATTGAAGGTTTCTTTCAACTGTTATGGACAATGAGGTAAAAAAAAATCTTAAATTACAGCCATGTGTGACTTTTAAAGCAGGCATTCTTTTTTATCTCAACCTCCCCAGCTTAGGAAAAAGACAAAGAGATTGTCTTCAATTTCTTAACCAAAAATGTCTGCTTCTAAACAGATGAAAAAATGCAGATCAAGCCTTTTTAAAAGCAGAGGTCAGCTTTGAACAATATAAAAAAATACTTTTCCTTACGTGTTGAACCTTGATCCACAATCTCTTTAACTGAACAGCATGCATTTCCAAAAAAAAAAAAAAATGTGGGAAGGGAAAATATATATATACTAACAATATGTTACGCTAACAATGACGCTTGGTTCCTAACAGACTTTCTGTTTTACATTTGCATTGCTAGAGTGCAATAATGGCTCTTGTTTAATAGAATGACTTATTATGGGAACAACTTCCCTGCACTTTTTGCAAACAGAAGTGTCTTTCTTCTTTTTGTGTGTATTATCTCATGTTCTCACAACACTATTCTCGCTGTTACAAGAAATTAAGAGGTTTAACATAATGACAGTTACTGGTAGCTATTAGTGTGCTGTGAATTTTCTTAACATTTAGATTTGCCTAACTACAGTGTCTTTTACTGACATTCTTTGAGTCCAGTTTAGAGAAGTGTATTTCAGTTTAAGCTATACAGTCAAAAACACTAATAAAATCAGTAGTATTTAAAATTTTAGCCTTTAGTTTTAGTCTAATTTATAACTAGACAGACACAATTAATTAATCGTAACATTGCTACAATTCAAAAATACTGAAAGAACGTGTTCATGCCTGGAACAGCAGTAATGTAGCTAAACACTCATAATCTTTCAACCAGCAGGAGCTTTTGTAGCTTTTTTTATAAACCTAATCCACAGCTTGACACAGATCCTGGGGTAATGGCACACAGTTCTTTGATTAAACTAATATCTAAACCCTGTTGAGGCAGCCTGATGGCCCTGTGGAAGTACATCTCCCTATAACTTCCAAGCTCAGCCTTGCAAACAACATTACCAAATTCTTTCCAATAGACTCACTGTAGTCCAAAGGCCTAATCATGTGTCTGAAATTTAACTTATTTATGTGTATAAGTATTTGTGGCATCAGAACAAGTTCAGAATAAAATTATATTTGACCTGTGGACAGCCACAGTGCAGTTTTAGCTTTTAATGTCTTCTGGTGGGATGGATGTGCCTGCCACAGAGGTGTGTGCCTGGCTGTTCTCTGCCTGGGTCCACACACTGAAGAAACAGCCCAGCAATATTTACTCCACGTGGTATCAAAGCCTCTGCAGCCTTCATGGCTTTGGTCCCAAAGTAACATTTTTTTCCCAAAGAAAGCAAGACTGGATTCTCACTTTCGGTGCACAAGAACAGTCACCTATAGACTTATTTCAGGCTCCTGCCTTCCCCAATAAATGAAAACACCACTATTCCTTCCCATGAAAAGAGAAGGAAAGGAATGCAAGGCTTCAGCTACAAACAATTGCCTTCACTAACTAAGATGAATTATTATCATAGTTGCTAATTAGTATATCTTCAGTAGAGCTTTAAAATACAAACAATTATTTCAAGATATTTTAAAGAAAGTTTTCATAGGATTATTCATGAACAGTGTAAGAATATGCCACATGTATAAATAAAAACTAAAATACCTTTCAAGACAATTTTGACTGTTTTGTCATATTTAGTTTTAAAGTATATATTGTTTCTCACTCAAAAAAAAAAAGAAAAAGAAAACAGAAATCTTTGTATTACAATATATACTGGCAAGCTCTGTAACATTCTTCTGATTGCCTCTCTGTATTTGCAGTGTGCAAAACAGGTTCCACCAATCATTATAATGACAGAGGTCAATATAATGCTGGAAAAAATCCCAGAAATACATGGCATATATACCATTGCGTTAACACAGAAAGTTAGGTAAGAGAATTTTCACATTGGAAAATGCAAAGAATTCACCTGTAAGGGTCAGGAGAGTCCTCTCTCCTCCTCCATCCCTCTATTCACTTGAAGTGTTGCAACTTCAAGAGCTGCACTGTGGCTTTGGGGCTTTTTTCTTTTTTTTTTTTTTTTTTTTTTTTCTTTCTTTTCTTTTTTAAGTTTCGTCAGATCCATTATGCATTACACTGCGCCAGAGGCAAGGCATGGGGCTAAATGTACTATCACAGCACAGTGATAGCAGAATATTGTACTGTGATGCAGAACTGTGATACTGTACAAAGTAGCTCTGATAAGGACTTACAGGAAACACTGTGTAATCCTGTTTTCAGATGAAAAGGCAGTCAATGGTTACAGACAGCCCTCTCTCACCTACATGCTCTACTTGTTGCACCAGGTAACAGGACACTAAATCCCACAGGCAGCACCCTGGGTGCTGACCAAGGCACTAGACAAATCACACTGTGGTGGCCTCTTACATTTGAAAGCATCTGTATCTCTTTCCAATACAAACTATGGCACAACTACGGATGATGTCTTGTGCCTTGTGCCTTGTGCCTTGTCCCAGCACTCAAAGCATCACTGATTTAACACCCCCAAAAAAGGGAATTTTCTCAAGCCTGCGGTGTCATCACGAAGTAGCACCTCTGAATACTTTTGTTCTGTACTTAGAATTGCCTGGTAATCAAAAAGTAAACTTTTGAAGACTGTAAACTATGTTATAGGGGAAAACCACAGTATTTATAACGCCTACTTAATTAATGTATTTAGTTATAATATGAAAACAAATATGCAGTAACTTTTCTACAGTTCCTACCACATCAATGTAATTGCAGTCTAAATTATGAAAACCTGCAGCCATTTGTAAATTCAGATCTACGTATGTGACCATACATGCTTCCAAAAGGCAGAAAAGTTGAAGCCTACAGCTGATTGGGACCACTCTCTGCCTCATTATGGACAAATATTTAAAACTCACCAAATATGCAGGTATAAGGGGGTCCCATCATTGTCTTTGGCAGAAACCCAAGAAATCCTCATAATATCATGTGTGAATGAGAAATTATATATACATTGCTAACAACACTTTGTAAAAGATAAAATTTTATGTTGCCATGCCCCTCTCAAGTTGGTGGCATCAATCAAAAGACACAATATGATAGCAGTTATTTCACAGATTCCCCATTTTGTAGGGAGAACTAGATTATAATCTGCAGCAGATAATTTAATTAATCTTTTCTGCAGCCTCCAATGAACATGCTATCAACAAATCAGGATTTCCACAAATCTATCTGTGACTAGAAATCACTTTACCTTGTCAACATTCTCACAAGAGTGAGATGGGATGTGTGTTTTATAATTTCTCATTCCTCTGGGCTATGAGATTCTTTCTTATAGTTTATAAATTCCAGGTTTTAGACTTATGTGACATTCAGATTGGAAAGATGTACTGCGCATCTAGCACAAAGTGAGTAGTAGATAGAACTGACAAAAAATTAATTAGTATCTGGATAATAACTCACTTTTTTTATCCCAACCACAAGTAATCTAACTTCAACCAACTGCAAGATGCAATCTCAATACCTAGCAATGAGAGTATCAACACTGCAATGGGAAGAACATCTTCATTATTTTAAATACAAATACGCATAGCCTGTACAGTGTATACGTATTTATTAGGTATTTTCTAGACATTACTGGTCTTCAACACTATAACTTCTAGACTAAAATTTTCACTATGAATCATTTGAAAAAATGGAACAGGAGAATTGTTATTACTTTACTTTAGAAATCAGAATAATATTGTAGCGATTTGATACTAATGCTGATTTGAAGTCACTTTGGAAGTCACACAGCTAATAAGTATAGAGCGCAAGTATAAAGTGTTGATTATAATCAACATTTGTCACTACACAGCCCAAAGAACTTGGTGGCCATTTCCTAAAGTGAAGGGAAGAACATATTAGCTCTGAAACATGCCAAGTGGACTGCAGAACTCTGAACTTCTTTTGGTATGTATAAAATTCAGAAGAAATGAGGGGAAATGACACAAATTCTCACAATTCCTTACATTGAACCGTTGAGTTTCTTTAAAGATTAATTCTTAATCACTAGTTACGACATGTCACTCAGTTTTGGATGCACAGGATGGATGCAGACCTATTGTTGGATTTAATTCTGTGGTGCACTTACAGTCCATAAAATTAAGGAAATTTTTTCTGCCAGTGGTTCAAGAAGTTTTCAAGAAGTATTCTCTTTGTTTGTTCTGTTCTTTAATTGGATGTATTAGTCACATGTTACATTTCTTTGTCAAGCTTGGAAAAGAGTAGTTCCTCCATCTATCAAAACAGATTTTCAATGGCAATAACAGGCCACAAGAGAACTGTGTTTTACCTAAGCTGCATGCTAACCGATGGGTGGTATACAGTAAGGTTTCACATAATAAAGGCAGATGAATAAACATGATCTGTCCTTCCAGCAACAATATTTAATAAAGATGCCATATCATCTACAGAAACATTCATATATGCACAATGTAATATTGTGATCAAATCTGAAGAGTGTACTCACATTTGTATTTACATTTTTCTCTCTTTGCTGTTGACATCCTGCCCTTCTCAACTACAGAAAACACATTTCAAAAATGGCACTATACTGTTGTCTCAGTTGGCCATATTTTTGAACAACAATATTTACAAGTAGGTTTTTTTCCATTCTCATATTTTTTGTAAGAAAGCTTACATTGCAGGAAAACTTTAGTGAAATTTAGTGAAAGTTCTACTTGTGTTGGGAACTTCTACCGTTCAAGTGCAAGTGATTGATATGCATCGTATGAAAGAGGATAAAATACAAAGTGAATTACAAAATGGCTTCAATGCATTGAAAAAAGATTGCCTCCTATGATGCTGATAATATACAGGAATTTTGGATAGATTCATACTTCCAATCTCCTAAATGAACGGTTTGTTGACACTTCTACACAACAGAATGCAGAAAACCAATTGTATCCTGGGCTGCATCAAACAAAGTGTGGCCAGCAGGTCGAGGGAGCCGATTCCCACATTCTGCTCCAGTCTCACAAGACCTCATCTGGAGTACTGCATTCAGCACTGGGATCCGCAGTACAAGGAAACCATGAACCTGTTTAAGCAGGTCCAGAAGAGGGCCACTAAAATGATCAAAGGTCTGGAACACCTCTCCTGTGAAGACAGGCTGAGAGAGTTGGGGTTGTTCAGCCTGGAGAAGAGAAGGCTCCAGGGAGACCATATTGTGGCCTTCCAGTACTTATAATAAAAATGGAAACATCTCACCAAGGCCTGTAGTGGCAGGACAAGGGGCAATGGTTTTAAACTGAAAGAGGGTTGAATTAGATCTGACATAAGGAAGACATTTTTTAAAATGAGGGTGGTGAGACACTGGAACAGGTTGCCCGTTAGAGGCTGTGGAACACTGGGGACACGTGTTCAAGGTCAGGCTGGATGGGGCTTTGAGCAACTTAATCTAATGAAAGATGTCCTTGCCCATGGTAGGGAGTATGGACTAGATGATCTTCAAGGGTCCCTTCCAACACAAACCATTCTATGAGTCTATCAAATATCAACTTTATCAATAAAATCAAATATTTTTTGCATCTAATTGCAGCATCAGCTTGCCTCAATCTTACCCTTTTATCAAAGCCATATTTTAACCAGTGTTTTTATTTCAAGCTACCATATAAACACCAAAAAATTAAACTTTAGTCCAATACAAAGCTCCTAGTTTTTCATTGTCTCTCCCCAAATCAGTCCTTCACTAGCATTGAGTGTTTCACACAAACATTAACAGAAGCAATAATATCTGTGGAATTCACCATGTATTTACTTTCTTTTTCTCATCCTGTGTGCACATACAAAAGGTCCAGATGCAAAATTATGGAAGATATTTTTTCTAGCAGTAGGATCTGGCTTTCTGACAGATTCTATAAACAATTATTTTGGCAGGTTTAGAGATGCCCCTAGGTCAGTCACTTGGTTAGACAGCTGATGGCCTGTCTGATTCTCCTGTCTGCCATATTCCTATGATTCATCTTCAGTTAGTTGTAAATTAAATTCAAACAGTTCATTACCCTACACCTACAAGACCTCTGCTTAACCATGTGCCAAGCATTGCTTCCACAGAAATCCTTACTTGGTAGCAAGACAAAGGGACGCTTGAAAGAAAATATCTGAATAATATCTGGATGAGTTTTGAAATAGTTTGCCCTTTTAGTTAAAAATATGATTGTTCTAACAAACGAACAGAAGAAGAAATTATAATTTCATGAATTTTAATTCTGATATTACCAGAAGGTATCAGATATGTCATCTGCATTTTAATTTAATTCCCATCTATCTATTAGATGGAGATAATACTTCCTTGCCTTACAGAAGAATCTGCCAGGAGTTGTACAAAACTATAAAAATAAAAAGAAAGTGCCAAGCATGTATTAATATTGTTATCAGTCCTGGTTCTAAATCTATACAAAGTCCATAAGATGCAAACTAAACTTGCCTAAGAAGGGAGGGCAGCATGAAGTGGGTAAAAATTCACAAAGGAATTATGAAAGTGAAACACTGCTTTCAAATTTACTATGTGCCTTAAAAGGACCCAAAACACTGTTGAGCCCAGGAGGCACTGACAAAGAATAGGAAATAAAGTTTTTAAGACTTTTATTAGTTTAGCTGGAGTGTTTTTCTTAAAACCACAAATTAAAAGATAGAAGATTTTTTATCAATTTGAAATTCAAGTTAGTATATGGTCAATTCAAATTCTGAAGCAGGGAGGGAATAAGAACAATGGTTTAGCCATTTTCAAAAAAGATGAGAACACATCTCAATTTGTGATGATTTGTCCAAAAATTATCTTAATTCTGTGAAGCTACTTAGGGCTTTTAAAAGAAAGTTTAAAAAATCCTCATCCTTCTCTTACTGCCTGAGCTAGTTAAATGTGAAATGTACTCTTTCTAAATTACTGACAATCACAAGAGCGATTATAATGATTTTACCTTATGTTTGTAAAATGTGACTACTTATTTTTTTGTTGACTGTAAAGGAAGTGGTATTCTGAAAAACAGGATATTAAGGATAAAAAATATACTTCTAATCTAATTGTACCATAAAGCCATCAGATATTTTAAAAAAATGGCCAGAAGAGAAATAAGAACAATATCATTATCTAATAATCTTTCCATCTTTTACAGACAGGAAAAAACAGGTGTATATTGGAGAACTATTATAACAGGTTACCTGTTCAAGGATACAGTAGGAAAATAAAACATCCTTTATCTCTAAGTTAATTTTGAGTTAAGAACATATTTTGTAAAAGCAGATTCTCAACTTTGTTTCAAATCCAAATGAAGTGTATACACACAAAAAGGAAAAAATTAATGTTTGTTTTAAACAGAGAAGTATTAATGTTGGGGAAAATTCTCACAGAAAGGTCCATGTAGCATAAGTTAATGCATTAAAGCCTTAAGTAACAACAGCCTCTTCAGTTGTCGATGTGTTTTTCCAGGCTGATTGGTTCAAACAATCCTGGCACAGACTTTGTTCCTCTAAAATACCTTCATGGATAATATCTGACAACTATAGAAACTCTCTAATAAAGTATGTCAAAACCGTGTATTTTTATTTATTTAAATGAATTGTTCCAAGCAGGTCAAGTACTGCAGACCAGACAGTAACATCCAAAAAATATCTTCCTTGAAATACTACTGTCTAATTGAAATGTGCAGGTATCTATCCGTTTTCTGAGACCTTCTAAGCAAATGTAGACTTTAGGGCAGGCTCAGTACTGCCTTAAAGCAGAGGTTTTCCAATATAGAATTACTTCTATTTCAAATTGTTAAAATATGGCTACAAGCATAAAGCAGAGGTTTTCCAATATAGAATTATTTCTATTTCAAATTGTTAAAATATGGCTACAAGCAGCAATTAAAAATCCAGTATATTAGTTCTAGTTTCCAGGTTATCATCTGTAGATATATTTTGTAACTCTGAACAAATAAATATCATTAAACAGCACATACTATCCTCAACAGCCCTAGAGAAGAAAGAAATTATGATTAATTTTGCAGGTCACAGTTAGCAAATACAGGCAGTTCTGCCTGGGCTAAGTGAGAGGTGAAGGCATGAACTATAGCTGCAGTACTCTCTCCTAAAACATGAAACATCTTGTACCTAATCTGGTAAATACAGGGGCTATGAGTTTTCCTGTTTTGTTTATTTAAATATATATATGTATATACTATATATCTACATATCTATAACGTGCTTTTAAAACAACATACCTTGTAGTTTTAGCATATGCTATCCTATTGTATCATTTCTGCACTGACTGCACCCATATCTTATGCTTTTGGAAGCAGTACCTTCCTTATTGTTGTTGTTATTTGTACCTTCACACTTCCTAGACATACTTAACTTTATCACATGAGTATTGGAAAAAATTGAAAATAATACGATCAAATGTTCAAAATATATCTTGGTAAGATCAGTGTATTTTTACCGATATCCAAACACCATTTTCAGCAGCCCCATAGTTTTGAGCTGTTTTGAGGATGTTTGAATTTCCTATTGAATTCTATTAAAAAAAAGAAAATTCTACCAGATAAACCAATTCTGATAATAAGTACTTCTACTGTGTATTTATATTTAGCTACATGGTACGCTACTGTGTAGCTCTAGAAATTAATATAAAACCAACACGGCAGAGAGAGATATTTGAATTTGTAGTTCAGAAGCTGCTGACATTAGGCATTAGACCATAAGTGGGTCAGAATAAACACTTAACATTCAAATTTAAATATAATATTGTGTAATACAAGAAGATCTATAGAGTCATAATGTCTGAATATATTAGGTATGATGATAATACTTCTATTGATTTCAGTCTGTTAAAATAATGAAACTGGATTACACAAATCAATTTTTGGAATACAATACAAAAGCATACGTTATTTCCTTTACACTTTCAAAGTAGGCTTTTCAAGTGAGATTGACTGTAACTAAAAACAAGTGTTAATTTTCTCAACCTCACCTAAAAAAAAGGCTTATAGTAGTATTTCTGTTATCTTACAGTTGCCAAGCTTAACGCTCTTTTAACCACCTTACACACAGCTTTCTCCATATGATCAATTATTTAAGACTCTCGCTCTTACATCATTACATCTGCAAGGAAAGGAGGTGTTTCAATAGGAGGATCTACCATTAAAGACAATTAGAGAGCAGTCCGGTTCCTTTCGCTGAGGGAGGACACTCACAAAACGCTGTAAAACATTCAAGAATGCATAGTTTCTGGTAATGTTTTAACAGTTATATGTAACTAAATATTTCATAACTTCTCAAAGTCTAACAGAAAATAAGGCATTGGCTTTTCAGGCTGTCAGGCAGGGTGTGTTTATTTTCAGACAGAGAAAAGTGCTTTTCTGTACATTTTAAATTATTTCTACTCCAGACGGGAATCAGACTGTAGTCTTGAAATTACACTGCTATGAAAACATTTAAAAGATTACATTTGTCCAGTATCACCGTTAGAGTCACTAAAATAAATAAAAAATATGGCATTTTTGAGAATGTATGTTACGAAATGAGTGGTGATCCAGAACATGGAATGTAATCAAATCTGCAAAGCACAAAGCACGTATTTGAACCTGAAGTGCGAAGCAAAGAGGAATTTGCATTGTGAATGCAATAAAAACTGTAAATCAGTTCTTTAAAAACGGAAAACAACAGTCTGAGCTAAGGGCTGCAGCCATCACATCCTAACCGGGTATGCAGAATACTACAGATTTCCATCCTGGCACAGCAAGTTACAGATCGGCGATGGAGATTCACACCCCACTGTTGTTACCAGGAGGTAATTATACAACAGTATTTCTAATGATGGAGTCCCAAAGCAATGCTTCTCCTCTTCCCAGTGGAAAATATCTTTTGAAGGAAAGAGTGGCTGTGGGATTCAAGAGGAGGGAAAACACATACCATAAAATATAATTAAAAATTGTGGAGGCTGCCTATGACAAGAATAACCATAAAAAACAGATACAAACCAGCTGGCTGTTAACAACTCCTGAGTTATAAAAATCTTAAACCTGCTGTAAAGCACTCAATTCGATTTACATAACCACAGAGCTGACATTCCTTTTAGGCTCCTCTGCTGGGGATTATTTTGACATGTTTTAAGGCAGCATAAAAAGCAACTGTGAAAGGAAGACATGTATCATCTTACATAAAAATTCATTCTTGCCTTAAGATTGAACTTACATGCTTTAATCCCAGCATCTTTACTGAAACTGGAAAATATCTTCAATGGCTACTGGTGATTCAATTTTATAACATTATCCCTTTGGTGCTCATATTTTTGATAAAGTTGATAGTGTGTGTGTACACACAAACAAACAGAAAAAAATCTATACAATCGCAGAAGCTTAAGTTTTGATATTAATGCACAAAATATCAGCTCCACTAGAACCCACTACAGAGTGCAGCGTATCTAGTCTTAGATAGATTACATTGCTTAAGATTGTGATCAGCCTTCACTAAACAAGAAAAGCATTTCTTAGGAACGTAATGATGCAGACAGCGTTTTACACGACTAACATAGCTTGCTGTAGGGAATTAAAATAAACAAAATAAAATAAAATCAATCTTACATTGAGTGAAGTTTTGATGTATAAGTGCTGGCAGCTTACATTGCCCAGAGCACAGAATGAGTTTTGCCATTTGATAATTTGCTTGATTCACTGTGCTGCCTCATGCAGGGCATTTTATGCCTGATTTATGTTTAATCAAGTCACCTGCTTAATGTTAAGGAGGGTCACAGTTAGATAGAAGGGTTACAACCATATAGGGCTTTCAACATCTCCCAGTTTGACATAAGAAATGGGTGTAAGTGTTAGAGGTCAACCTTTTTCTTTTATTTTTATTTAATGTTCTCTATGGAATATTACATAAAACATTAATGTACCACAAAAAACCAATTCTATTCCCTTTTTGAAACACAGTGGGCAAATACGGATTAGAAGACTCAAAACACTGACAAAATAAAATAAAAGCAATCTGCAGCCTAAGACGTGATCATCTGTGAATTTTTTTAAAGGTTTATAAGGTACATTCTTACTTACACAAAAATGGATATAAGTTCTCCCTTTAACAGACATGAAACCAAATTTAGTCTGGTGTCTGTGGAAAAAATAAAGATTATAAAAACAAAAGGCCAATAAACTTCTAATATAATTAATGTGTCCAGATTTACTATTCAAACTGAACATTCATCCTTTTAAACATGTATAACTGGACAGCAGGATTACCAGCATTTTCTTTCTAATAATGATATGAAAAATTACATTTATATTTAATAAACAAAACTAGATTTGGACAACTGCTACAGATTGGAGAGCTCAGACACAGCTGATCTTTCTGATTCTCTCAGTGTTTCAACATGCTGAAAATTTCTGTGGGACATTATGTATTTTGAAATTAAAGTCCTCCCATATAGCACTGAAAAAAAGGTATGGAGACATTGTACCAAATATGGCATTTTTAAGGAGGAACTGTGACAGCAAGAGAAGATGGAATTCAGCACTTGCCAGTTTGGATAGCTGCATTTCCAAGTTCACTTTATTTTTCAAATCCAAATCAACATCGTCTTTGGAGTTTTTTGCGGTTTTGGGAGTAGTGTATAATATTTAGAGGGAACAGTGTAGAGTTACTTGCATCACTGAGGATTATTTTCTAAAAGAATCTGGCATTATAGCTTTAGGAAATTATAGGGAGCAGGATGAAAGTAGTAAGCCTACTTCAAAAAACTCCAATAAGATTAATATTAGTTCATTGGAACATTATAAATAAGCAAAAATTTTATAGTAATATATCCTTGTTTACAGCACTGAAGGACTGTTCTTAAACTAAAATTAAAGCCAGTAATCCCATTGGAGTTAAAATCAAGAAGTACCATGTATTTGGTTGTTTAAATAGCATATTAATTAATTATCATCGGGGAAAAAAAAAATCAGGCTTTTAAGTGTATTAAAATATATACATGTTATGTCATGAACCCAGCTACCAGAACCCAACAGGAGACAATTCACAGTGAATCCAGAGGGATATCAGAAGTTTCAGTCCTTGACTGAAATGTGATTTGATTGCTTGCTAAATTGCATGTGTGATACACAACATTTTGTGCAAATGAAAAAATAGAAATTTTCCTATTTCTTTTTATTAATATATCCAGAACATTCTTCAAATACTTTAAAAAATATCAATCATCTCCGCAGATTCATGTAATGGACAATGTATAGTCACAGTTTTGCATTCACACTTTTAAAATAATTTACCTACATTGACACCTTCACCCATCTGATTTAACATTACCCATCTAAAACCTAAGCTTCAGTCCAAACTCTTCATCTAGCTTGCCTATAGTCAATGAAGAGACACAGGCACTTCCAGAGGATGATTCATGTGGCCTGTCTTACACTGAGATGTATCACTCTCTAGAGATGTCTGCTACTTTCCAATGGCTATGAAAGGAGATGACTTGCTAAGATTTCAACAGCTACATTTCAGACATATTAGCAGATGAATCTCCTCCTTGATAACTAACTTCTTAGATGGCTAAAGCTAGGGAAAATGAGTTTCTTTCCTCAGATAGTGAAAATACAGTTAGGATATTTACCTGTATGCTTGCCATTTCTAAGGAAATGTAATGATTCTGCTGCTTTTGAATTCTATTTCTAGGTACATCTTTCCTTTATAATTAGTTTTATGCTCAAAAAGAGCTACTACAAAATTATCTCAGTGTCCTTTATACCTACTTGATTTAAAAATCTCTACTTTCTAAGAGTTTAAAAATTTTAAATATTAAAACCACAGTGAAATAAAGTAAGCCTCAAAACAATACATGCTTTGTACTGTTCTTTAAAGAACAAAACAATTTCTATTAGATATTCTTTCTTTCCATCTTTCTTTCAATGACTATTTTTACACAAAAATTTAAAAAATAGATCCTGATGGTTAAGACAAGAGTAAAATACACTTTGAAGTCTATTAGTTCTCCTTACCTTCTATCAGTTTCTGTCAAGTATTCTGCCACGGGTTTTTTTCTCCCCTCCTTCCACTTCCATTAAAATCAAATTAAGGAGGCAAACTGATTTCACAATATAACATTCACCTTTTAACCAAAACATAGATTTAATGTCAGAGTACATATTGCTAAAGAATGTAAAGCATCTACTGGATTGAGTCCTTCCAAACTGGATTACTGATAGAACCTGGCCCCCATCAGCAGTACCATGGTTATCACTAGGAACTCTACTAAACAAGGCATTCAGTGGTTGGTCCCAAAAGTTATTGCGCAGTCTTGAATCAGGGGTAAAAATCAGCTGCAGAGTAGAACATCAGCAAGAGTCCCAGTCACTTTCATGTAATACAGGATCTACCATATCACTGTGCTTTTTATAGCTGCGTAGAAAAACTTGAAAATATTAACTCATCAGAGCATACAGAGGATCTCAAACATGCTCAGAAAGACGTAGTTCTGTTCACTTGAGTAAACCTAAAGAGATGATATTCAGTGATGATTATGGGCCTATTTACTTCATTTAGTGGAGCACAGTACTGAGATATCAGAATCAGAATGTTCACATGGTACATGCACACCACACAGAAGTACTAACTCAGGAACAGTAGTGATGCACCCAGGCTGACAATGAATGATCTCTTTTGTAGTGTAATTATGCTCCTAATTTCACCTTCTTGAAGGCAGTGGCAGACCAAAGAGGGAGAAGTATCTGAAATTATTTCCAGCTCTGAAAAGAACTTAGGAAAATCTACCAGCTTTCTCTCTGCTTCCGGTTTGAATTCAGGACAGGCTGAAACTGTTTTAACATCTGTGCCCAGAAAGCAGTGCTCAGTAGCGTGCTCTCTCTCTAAAGAAAATGCTCTAACATAGTATATTTCAGATGAAATAAGTAGATGGTAACAGCAAAGCATGGAGAGTGGAGTCCTGAAAGATCAAAGAGATGCCCATTGTGCATGCTGGTGAGAATTATGGAATTCCAGCTCTGCAAACCGGATGGGAACCTTATATTAAGGAGAAAACCAAAGATAAATTATTTACAAAAAAAAAAAAAAAAAAGGCAAACCTTTCATCATAATTACAGTTCTGAAAGATCTGTGCAATTTTTCTTTAAATAAAGACAATCTTTAATGGGATAGTCTCTGTGAAGAGTTCTCTTTGACCCTGTAGACCACAATTAATATCTTCATGCTATGATAAAATTGTGACTTTTAGCAGGTATTTTTTAAACAATTGTTTATTGTAAACACCTCACGCACAGTTGGCATGAGAAGATGTATTTGTCAAAATAGTCTTGAAATTTTTATTTTTTTTTTGTGGCAGTTACACAAAGCTAGATTTCTCATAAAGTAGCTGTTTTCTCAGTGCTGAGGTTTCTTCTAGAAAATGTATGCAGTATATGAAAGAAAAAGCAGTGCAATTCAAAATAATCACATTGTCTGAAAATTTTCTGAAAAGCAGCTAGGAAGCAGGAGGAAGCTAAGGAAAAAAGGGATAAGAATTCAAGTCCGTATTTTCTTCAGACATTTGGCAAAATGAACATGAGATGGATTTGGGAGAAATAATGAGCAATGTTAGCACTGAAAATCCCTTTTCATTTGCAAATTATGTATCTACCAGTGTTTTGTTTTTAACTTTTTCTTTAACAGAACATTACCTAATGGCATTCTTCTCAGATTTACTGGGTTAGCCAGGCTGGTGAGATAAAGGATTCATGATTGGTCAACATGCTAAGAGTAAGGGAAAGAATAAATCAGCATTAAGGTGTCCAAAATTAAACTAATAATCTTGGAAAAATATAGTTACATAATATGCTTTAATTTGAGGGCAGATTTTAAGTGGTCAGACAGCTGGACTAGATGATCGTTTAGGCCCCTTCCAACTGAACTAATTATTCCATTCTATTCTATTCTATATGCACATATAGACTTAAAAGCAAAACCAGTAAGTGAAATTTAACTGAGCATCTTTGCTTTTATTTGGCTTTGTGTCTTATGATAAAACAACAGTGTAAAATAGAAAGGAATTTAAAGGGGAAAGAATTCAGGGGAATCCCAAAATCAATTAGTTATGAAAAATGGGAGGAAGGCGTGTATACATATTCTACTTAAAAGACGTAGTAATGTACAAAATTTAGTGGCCTAATCAAAACTTTTCAAAGAAATGAAGCAGCATCATACCATACGCCATGATATCAGTACTGCCTCCCTGCCAAAGTTTATTAGGATATAATCAACTTCAAAATCTTTCACATCTCTGAAAAAGATGCTGAGATCTAGAAGACAGCATATGATGTAAGATAAACTGACTTTTGAATACAGAGATAAAGTCAGGGCAGCAGAAACCATACCAAAGCAACATAAAAAGTGAAACAAAAAAACTCTGGTTGAAAGAATCACATTAAGTAACCATAGGAACAACACTACACAAAAAGTGAGATGAAGCTAAGCAATGCATGAGACGTTAGCATTTAGTAACTGAGGATGAAATGAGGAGTCTTCTACTGGGAGCAGGCCACAGATGGATCTGTGTTAAGTGAATAAATACAATTAAATCATGAATAATTCTAAAAGAAGCAATGAAGCAGATTCAAATAAAACTCAAAAAGCCCATGTTATCTCAGAGGTTATATAAACAGTTCTGCATTATGCAGAAAAAAAAAAAAACCCCAAAAAACAAAAAACCAAACCAAACCCTAAAAAATGCTTTTACCACAAAATCTTTACACAAAGAAAAAATGACTTTCCAAGGGCAGAGCAAATACAGTTTCTGTGGTTACACTGAATTTAAACAGTCGAAGATGTGAGACAGAAATTAAGTTAAATCCATTGGCAATAACCTTCACCCAGCTTGATTACAAGTTATATAAGGACTACATTAAATATCCTTCTGGTTTGCCTATGCCCTACTTTAACCCGGGCTACCAACTGAATCCATTAACTTGCTTGATTACTTAATAAAAACCACAGTCTGAAAAATAAAGAAAACCTCTGAAAAAGTACATCATTATTACTAGTACAAAATCCTGGTACTTTTTAGCTTTTGAAGTACCAGTCTGTTGGCCAAAAAAAGTTCTGTGAAACTCTTTCCTGGTCAGCTAGACAGGACTAGGGAATTAAATATTTGGAACCAATCATAAGGGGGAAAAATACCTAGGGAAAACCTTGTTACAATTTACTGTTATTCCTCATTTATTGTTACCTGTTCCAAAAATATTTTGTTGCATTATTAAAGATTTAATGAAATAAACCTGAATATTAAATAAAGTAGGTTTGAGAAAGGAGTGAGAAGAAGGATGATAAATTAAAATACTCACTCCTACCACTGTTCTGTGAGTTTATAAGGCAGCGTTTATATAGTTAAAATTCACACTAAGGCAAAATCTGTGTAATCTGGCACCAGTGAAACTTCCAGTGCTCATTAAGGAAAATGCCTCAAATTAGGATGGATAAAGAATTACATATTCTAGTCCTTCTATCAGTTTTCAGAGGAGAGCTGGAAATAAGAAGTCAGAAACAAAGGTGAGAACTGAGACCATCTGTACAAAATTCTAAAATACTTGTTCTCATAGAATAAGAGTAAATATTTGCTCAGAGCATGTGACATGGAACTCAAGATATTTTGAGATGATACAGCATCTCAATACCAAGCTTAATTTTTTAACTGGTATCAGCAAATGCATTCCTGGTAACAGTAGATATTTAAATAAATAAATAAAGAGATAGATGAAAAATAAAACACCATGAAAACACATCATAAAACACTATAATAATAAAAATAATAACAAACTCTATTGACACTGTAAAGACAGCAACTAACAATTCTAAAGTAATTTAAAAGCAAATATTTTTCTTGATAAAATTATGCAGACAGTAGTCTTGATTTATTTTTTTTGTGTGTGATTAATTACCCATAACCTAAAGACTCAGACAGTAGCAGTTACAAGGCATGTAGGTGTAACTGCTGATCTCATGATGACCTTAAATTTTCCACAAAAAAAGATTAATTTAAAAGATTTGTTTTGAAGTGCAAAATCAGCTAACAATTCCTTGAATTTCTGAGTGGATGTGGATATGGTAATTATCCCATGTTTGGACTGAGTACTTCTTTTTTTGCACAGGCATAAGGGCACCATACATATAGAAAAATGTACAGTTTTTTCCTTCTTCATCATCAGAAAGTTAATGTGGGACCTCCAGAACAAGAGTGAAAAAGGAAAAAAGTAAATTCAAAACAGCAAGAGCCCTGTGGAGTAAAGAAGAAAGCAATTAAAGGATTAAAAAAAAAAAAAGAAAAAAGGTATACTGCAAGAGATTTTAATGAAAAAAAGGCATCATCTTTAACACACACCGGACAAATGGCATCTGGCTATTCAAGAGAACGTGGAGACACCAAGTTGCTTATACTTAAAACAGCATTTCCATATAAGCATTTTTAATTGCTTTCAGATGCTTTTAGATCTCAGTAGTGATTAACTTCATTCAGCTGACATGGGTAAGTGCTTGTGTTCCGAAAGCTTGTAAATTTTTGGCACTTGGTCTAATAAAAGATAAAACTTCCATAAAAACTTTGCTTCTAGTTTCTTTAAACAAAAAGCATACTAGAAACTTGACAAATGAAATATTCATCCTAGTAGTAAATTTGTAGTGTACTTACAGCATGTGTTCTGTAATTGGCCATGGACAGTACAAGAAACAGAACTGGCTAGGAAAATCTTCCTTAGGAGAAGATACAGATGAATTATTGGGTTTTTTTAGGTGGGGGAAAGATTGTAATAGGAAAAAGAGTTTAGACCAGCAGTTGTAAGCTGCAGGATGCAAGCCTGACCTGCAAGAGAAAGAACAGCTCTGAACTGTTTTATTTATTGGTACAGATGCAGCCACAGAAGTCATATTCTTTACAGGAATAGTGGCCCAAATAGTAGGTTCTTGCCCTGACCTTCCTACAGTGTAAGCTTTCAGGGTTTTTTTCATTTAACTTAAGAGTTATCTACTATGATAATACTTACATATGTTGTTTCTACATACATGTCACCTCCTCATAACAGTCTTTCCATATAAAATTTTAGCCCAGGTGATACTAGATATCAATTTAAAGAGACATCCAAGTAATTAAAAAAATGTTCTTATGGCTGTAGGGTTTTTTTTAAAAAAACACAACCAACCAACAGCTAAACCTTATTTCATAATATTATTCCATATTCCACAAGCATGAAGCTCACATTGTTATATACTATAGAGGCAAAAGTGCTGTATTTTTTGCCATTCACCTCTAGGAGTATGTTGTCCTCAGTGTTCAGCATCTGTAGATCTGAGACTTCAAAGGCCGAATATAATTTGAGCTTTCAATAGAGGAAAAAAATTACTTTAAAAATTGTTTTGTCACACAGTGACTGAGTGCACAGGAAACACTGCTTTCTTCCACTTGAATGAAATATTAATCTACTAGAATCTTTTGAGATACTTTTCAAAACAAATGTACTGATTCACAAGAAATCACCTTTCTCTTCTCAGATACTTGCACTGCATACTGATGGGATGCTGAAAACCATTTGGGAGGTATTTTTTGGTTTTTTTCTTTGTGTGGTAGTCTTGTACTTGTGAAAGGAATGTACTGTTGTGATGCATTAAGTTACTTGGTTATTAAATTGCCCATATATATTCACATATATTTATTGAACAAGTATATAGGGAAAACCTATCATTGCACTGTGTTAAGAAGCTTTTCTCGCCATCTGAAGTCCAAGCTTAAGTGACATTACAGAGTCAGTATCCTAATATGGTAATTATATCTAGGTCTCTGTATATTGGATTGATGCATCATACTATATGAATTAAGGAACTAGCCTGTTGTCAAAAGAAAGCATAGAAGTGACATCATCCTTTTTAGTAGTGATGTTAGCTAATATCCTACCCTTACTTTCATGTTTTTGAACAAGGTAGCTCCAGTAACCTTATGTAATCATAAATGGGGAGTATTGGGCTATGCAGCTGAAATCACCTCATGTTTTGTATTCTCTATTTTCACTATAAGTGCCAGAAACAGCCTTTAAAAAAAAGTAGTCTGCAGAAAGCAATGACATTCTATTAATTCTCTCAATAAGGGCAACTAGATTTTTAAAACCATATGTGGGGTCTTAGTGCCTGTGATATTAGACAGCATAATGAATACAGAGAAAAGGAAATTTAGTAGATGCATCTCCCATTTAAAATACTCCCTGCAACTTGTTCTACTTCTCCTATGTCAATCTAAATCTCAGCCACCACCTAACAAGAAGGTAATGTTGACAAAATCTTACTTTTCAGTAAAACTTGTCAGTACACTGTCTGTCTATCTGCCATTGCTATGGATTTTGATGAGTTAAAATGACTCAGTGACATTATTAATTTTGTCTTGACTAGGTGCAGTTTTCCTTTCCCCAGCATACTCAGTCCTAGCATGTTACTGTTTTAATAGTCAGGAACCAAATACATCATTCTCAAGCATTAGAACAGGCTGCCCAGGGAGGTGGTGGAATCGCCATCCCTGGAAGTCTTTAAAAAACACACAGATGCGGTGCTTAGGGACATGGTTTAGTGACGGACTTTGGCAGTCCTGGGCTAATGGTTGGACTTGACGATCTTAAAGGTCTTTTCCAACCTGAATGATTTTATGAGTCTGTTCTGATTCTACTCTATGACTAATTGATGACCTCATCAAAGCAATGTATTAACAGTAATGTTCTCTTCCTTTTTCTAAATGCCCATAGTAGTCACGTCTCTAATACTAGTAGCAGTAAGAGTTTATTCTTTGATGGCAGATTGAACAGTATATCTTTGCAATTAAGCCTGGATTGAAAGGAGATGATTTAAAAGTTCCTTGTAAAACATTTGTAATTAAAAAACATTTCAGAAAAGCAAAATGCAGGCTTCTGTATACACACTGTCAAAAGAGGACAACCCCTGTAAGCAATGATACAAATACTGTAACAATGCAGCTTTATTACCTCTCAGTAGTCACGAATTAATAAATAGCAAACAAACTTGTATTAGGTTAAATAAACCAACTCATAAAGAACTCTCTCTTCCCTCCCCCCTCTCCTCCTCCCCCTTCCCTCTCTCCCTCTCCCTCCATCACACACACACACACTTCTTTAATCTCCCTTCCTATCCCTTTCCATCCCACGCTTTTTGCCTTTCCAATTGCTGCCTCAGGCACACAGCAACAAACCAACACGGCTACCTATTTCTGCATCCTGAAGGAATGAAAGAAGTCTTCTCACCTAAGAAAGTACAATGAGGTTCTCAAACTCAGAGTTTGAACGTGTGCTGCCCTGGTTTCAGCTGGGATGGAGTTCACTTTCCTCTGAGTAGCTGGTGCAGGGCTGTATTTTGGCTCTGATGTGAGAACAATGTTGATAACCGCACTGACATTTTTAGTTGTTGCTGGGTCATGTTTATACTAAGTCAAGGACTTTTTGGTTTCTTGTGCCTTGCCAGCCAGAATGATGGAGGGGCACAAGAGACTGGGAGGGGACACAGCCAGGACAGCTGACCTGAACCAACCAAAGAGGTATGCCATACCATGGGGTGTCATGCTTGATATATGAATTTGGAGGG
>JAVJGJ010000014.1:42709918-42759110 GCA_035590215.1 Microhierax caerulescens
GGACAGCTGACCTGAACCAACCAAAGAGGTATGCCATACCATGGGGTGTCATGCTTGATATATGAATTTGGAGGGTGGCTGGGGGGGATTGTTTCTTGGGGACTGGCTGGGCATCAGTCAGTGGGTGGTGAGCAGTCGTACTGTGCATCACTTTTTTTTTTTTCCCCCTTTTCCTTTGGATTTTACCCTTTTCCCCACCTCTCCATGCTATTATTATTATTATTATTGTTATTGTTATTACTGTTGTTCTGATCTCTTTATTCTGTTTAAATTATTAAATTGCTCTTAGTTCAATCCTCCAGTTTTACATTCCTTTCTGATTCTCCTCCCCACCCCTCCAGGTGGCTGCGTGTGCTTGGTTACCGGCCGGGATTAAAGCACAACACGTGGAAACTCAGAACAACAGCTCAAGTTTTCATAAACAGCAAGCTCTTGGTGGCAGGACCATGAGCAATAACTGACAGATCATTTTGTATTTGCAATACAGTTCATCAGCACAACTTTCCATGTGCTTAACTTCACATCACAATACAGTTTTGACATAGATACTCTCTGATTTCCAAACAAGAAGAAAAACGTTAAGCAACTTGCAGACAATCTGGAATCAAGTTTGAACAACAATCTGGCCTTGGAATCCTGAACCCAGGACTTGAACCAGAACAACCTTCCTCTTCAAAACCCTTCTCCCAGTTAAGACTACTTTATGAGAGCTCTAATATATTGCATTGGACAATATTAGTAACAACAACAATACAGTGCACTGTGAACAACTGATAGTGGATTCATTATAATTCTGATAGTATGCTATCTTGTCTTACAAAATTCGTGCAGGCAGTTACTAGAGCTGTAAGTCATAAGGACGACTCATAGTGACCGGTTCTCCTTGGGAAACTGACTAAGTTAATTTTGTGCTTGATAAGCTTGTAGCCTGAAAGGTAAGATATGATGTAATCATTAGATGCTTGACCCTTCTGAACTGTTACCAAATACAGGTGATTTAAACCAAATATTAATAAGATCAATTAATATAGTACTTAGTTCACTCTCTTATTTTTCTTGAGTTGTAGTCTTCTAAAGCTGCCCAGATACAATAATGCTTGCTTGCATACTTTTCTTGAAGGTGTCATTTACTTGAGTAAATTCTTACGTTCAACTACATCTTATATCATATAATGAAAATATATGTGATGTTCTCTGAATATTCCCTTCATATTTAAGTCCTTGCATGAGATCTGGAAAACTCCACAACACACATCACTCATAACCAACAGACAAGCATACTAAAAAATATTTGACTCCACCTCCCCTAAAAATTCCAAAATTAAGTCAAATACATTAAGCCACAGTATTTTCCTGTACTTTAGAGAATCCCTAAATATATGACAATGAAATAAAGGACCGTAACTTTGGAATATATAAATTTGAAGTAATTTTTTATCGATTGCAATAAAATGAGGAGAAAAAAAATCATTCACCCTTCATTGATCATGTCATGCAAGGACATAAGTAGTTTGATTCTACAGGAAAGGAGATAGGAACCTTGATAGCATTCAAGAACTTCATGTCATTGTGATGACACAGAACGTCGTTAGCAATGTGATGAAACAGAGCTTTGTACCAGATCTGGCTACACTTACCCTAACAAGTACCATCTTACTCTATTGCTATAGCAATCAACGTTGTTAAGGTAGAGAACAAAATGTTTGTAAGACTGAGATGCTACAAATTTAGCAGCTCAGGTTCGTAACTAGTGGCAGTGTTTCATAAAATAATACTCCATATTTGATGTTTAAAATAGCAATGCACTGTTAGCTCTGTAAAAGCTTAGTTTTGAACTAACTAGAAATGATTGGACATTGGATTGTTTTGGCTAAATGTTCTCATTAAAAAGCAAGAGTGGTTTATTTAAGAAAAACTACAAACACTGGAGCATGATAAACTTGATGTTTTCCTATTGAAAGACTGCCTGAAATCTGAACTACAAGACAATCTCAGTATTTACCACAATTGCTAAGCTTACATTTTGAATAATTTAATTTTATGAAACAACCAGTGTACTCTACAATGTGTATCTTTTCAGTAACTTTTTTTATTTAAATTACAAATAACAGTATGTTGGAATTCAGAAAGCTACAGCAATCACTAGCAAACACTTCCTCTGCCGGGTCTAAATTTACTCACTGATAACTTCACCACATACCTGCCTTTAATAAGATTTTAATTGCTTTGTTTTGTATCAAGAGTTTGGTGATTTTTTTTTATTATTATTTATTTTGGTTTGCTTTGCATGTCATTTGTTTTATAGGAAGCTATGATGATGAAATACCTCCTTTTGAAAAGCGGGGGTCTTTTTCCCTGAGATGTTTAACATACTTTTATGATATCACACAAGAAACTGGAATTTGGGTGAGGGTTGCTTCTAAAGTCAGAGACATTTGGGTTTTTTCTGAACATGTTAAATCTATCCTGACTTAGCACAGCTACATATATATGAAAACTATCACACCTCATTAGAGGCTTTACTAATATCTTTTAATAATTCATCTTCACAGAATGTGGTCCTTCAACTGGGATCCTACATAATAGGTACAGAAATACCATTCTTATGGGGAAATCCACAAATCAATACCCTTACACCCTTAGCCTTCATAAGGCAAAATTATTCTGTGATCCAGGGAGAAACAAAAAATTCTTATCTCAGATTCTTTCTCTAAAAGGTAATAAATCTGTGCATAGCACAAACTACTATTGAATGAGTAGTCATGAGGTGCAAGTAGAAGAGAGGATTCTCTAGCTTATAACTACACTATAAAATAACTCCAGTCTTTCAGTTCCTTCTTGAGTATCTATCTTCAGTGTGCCACAGTAGCTGACTATCCTCACTGCTTAAACATGTAAACCCAGAGCCTCTTTTGAAGTGGACTAGCTTGTTCCCTTTCATTCAAAAAAGCTGGGAGTATTTCTGGAAACAGTTCAATCCAGGGACACCTCTCAACAGGCAGTGGGTAAACCTGCATGAGGTTTGATTCTCTGACTTACACTGTCTTTACCCTGTAGGCTTTGAGTATGTGTAGTGTTGTATGATATAATACTGCAAAATTCTTATTAATTATTATTATTAATTATTGCAAGTTCTTATTAATCAAAACTTGTTAATAAAAGAGTTTCTATTTCTGCAAGCAATTCTTGTGTTTATAAAGATTTTATGACTGAAAAAAAGTAATGTCTACATAGTTTTTTGTAAGCAGAGACTCAAAAGCCTTCTCATGCTCAAAAATGTTTACAAAGAAAATAGTTGTCAGAAGCAAATGTGGTTAAATGGCTTTAGATTCAGAGACCCTTTATAATCTGCCTGCTTGGAGATCTTCCATACTTCCAAAGCATGTAGTCACATTTTCTTACAAAGAGCTCCTGGAGTCACTGAATGTTCACAGGAATCTGATCCTTTGATTACTGGGGCCTCAAAACAAATTCTTATATGATAGAATTATCTGCTTAAGCACTATAATAATTTTCATTTTAACACAGCATTTAAAATGATGGTTGAGAGGTAAAATATCAAGTCAGAAAACAATGAATTTACATATGCACGAGATTATACAGCTAAGCACTCCAGTTCCACTGTGTCTTGTACTCTTACCCTAATAGTTGCTGAAACAATTATTTGATTTGGGGATTCTTATAAAATTTGTGGCTATATGGAAAAACAACTTAATTAATAACTAGTGAATGTAATAGACTCATTGGAAGTTAAACTACTGAGCTTCCATAACTAGTTTTCAGTGATAAAGCCTCTCATGATAAAGTAGAAAATAGCTAGCCATTCAACAGGATGACAACATGACAAAATTATAAGAGTGTTTCCAGAAGACGACAGGTGGCCTGAATTACACCTTAATTATGATTTGTAAAACTATGAAATAATATATTTACAGAGTGGAGTCAGTACATCTTCCCACTGACACATCAGCTAGTGAACATGACAGAAGCTTTCACATTAATTATCATGACTACTTCCTTAACGAAGTGCAAAAGCGTTTGTGTAATCTGATACAGTTTCTTGATTTTGGTTACCATTGATCAGTCTGAAAGCAGGATTTGGTTGCTTATTTTTACAGTAAGCTAGGTCAGCCCCAACAGATAAATTGCATATCATCCTGTAACACCAACCAAAAGCAATGCTAATGTTAAAAATTATTAAATACTAATAACTACAACACTATGTTAACATGGAATGCATTTTAAAAGAAGTAAGCAACAGTCACTCAATGTTACTAATGCATATCTTTAGAATCAACACAGGATCACAAAATGTACACACTACATAAAATAAGTTTACAATAGGTTTGCCTCAAAATTACTAAGCGTGTAACTCAAACTTTTAATTTCTAGCCCCTGGAATACTCATAGAAATCAACTCTGCTCACTTTCATAAATTAAATACATTCTTAAGATCTTACAGGGCTGAGTCTACCAGGAGAAAATACTTCCAACTACAGATTTTGTTTCTTGGCAATATCCAACATGATGTGGATATAATAACAATGATAATTATATTTTGACCATTCTTTCAGTCCTGCCTAATACATCAATAACTGCGAGCTAGAGAAAATGAAATTATTTAATTATGTGATTAATCTTTCTTTAAACACCAAATAATTCCATCTTCTACTTCAGCAGAAACATTGCCACATTTTATCAACAGCTGCATCTGTGAACTCCATTTGTCCTCCAAGCTGAAATAATCTATACAGAACCTTTCAACTCTTCCCTTACTCTAACCCCCTCATAAAAATGCTTCGTGGCTCAGAGAGTTTTGTACAGGATGGAAGTTGGAATACATTTTTATTGATTCAGGCATGCACCAAGAGAGAAAATAAGGATGAGATTAGAAACTGCATATTCAGATTATTACTTAAGAAAAGAAAAAACAGAACTGGAGTTTAATACAGGAAAGTAGTTATAATTCATACACATGAAACCTTTCAGAGGAAGCTTACTATCTTTACACTGGAATAGAAGAGTCTGGTATCAGATGTGGAATAGGTGGACAAAAGTACCTGTCATAAAGAAAATCTGTTCAAAATAATAGTAATAGTAACAATAATTACTGAGATTAGTTTAATGTAAAATTAACATAATAAACATGTAAGATGCTTTGAAATTACTTTTTTTAATTTACAAAGATGCATCTATATCTATCAGATGACAGATATAGATATGTGAATTAGTTTTCTTATCATGCCTTATAATAATGATTTCCAGAAGCACTTTATATTTACATTTTATCTCTGAGAGAAAGACAGTTCCCGAAATAAGCACAAGAGCTTTACAGTTACTCGTTTCACCACCTGTAGATTACAGACTCAGTAGGCCAAACTTCAGAAGAATTAAGTCAGTGGCTTTAATTTCAAAACCTAAAATACTTAAGAACAATTGCAAAACACAGTAATTTGAAAAGCAAAGACAATTGCTTTTCAAAGTTTGCATGACAAATAATGGAAATACCATTTTATACTTATATAGCAATTACAGACATAAAAATATAAACCACTGTGTATACCATACACTCAAGAATTACAGCGCTGCTTTTCTGACTACTCACAATTATCTATTGTTTCAACTTTATCAACATTTGAAGCCTTCTAAGCACATTAGCCAAGAAAAGATCTGCAGTACACAGAGATATGCAGATCAAAGTTAATGATGATGAGCCATCTCGTTTTGGAAGGACTTCAAGATGTTACCCTAATAACCCTTAAAAGTCAGTACACCTGTCTGAACCTACACCAAACTCTTCTTTCTTCTGACTAGGTCATTTGTAACATAGGCAGATTTTAATTCTCTGGACAATTCAAGATGCTCTTCACTCTCTGGTACTACACCCTTCGCATTTTGTCATACCTTCAAAGGTCCTACATTTATTTTAAAATGTCTTTTGTCAGCTGACCAGTCTTTTCTGAAGTTGGGAACATTCTGCAAATTAACCCTAATGAAAGACAGTGGATATATTAGCAACTGTGGGTAATACTTCTGAAACCTGAGATAAAATGGACTGAATATCACCCAAGAGGTGATCCTCACTTCTTCAATTTATGCTCCCTTAAAAAAAAAAAAACAACTTGGAATACTATTCTGGTTTTCCATTTTATTTACTTCTCAATATAGTCCCTGAATCTCAGCTTAATCCCTAAATACTTCTCTACAGCCAATCCAGTCTCAGTGATAATGCAACATATTCTGCATGGCTTTTCAGATTGGACCAGTAATAGGATACATTTTCAAGGGTTCCTTAAAAATATATAATCCTGAAAATTCATGAGAAGTCTCAGCATACAGTTTTCTATCAATATTATTTACACACATAAACAATGCATGCAGAACTAGCCCATTTAAAAACTAGGATTTCCACCTTTAAATGTATATTTCTGTATTATGTAGCAGATTTCAAAAAAGGAAAATTTTCAAGTAAAAATCATACATTCACTCATAGCATTGTGTATTCTAGCTATACCTAATAATTGCAGATCTGTTACTTAAAGAGCATGAAATAGCATATAATTGTTTGTGTGATCACTTACACTCTTTTGTAGGCAGGAAGGAAACTTAGTTATTATACTATGATTATTAAATCAATCAGAAAGCTTAAAAAGAAGAATATGTTAGAAAAAAAGAGGGGGGGTAGCACTTAACAGTCTGATACTTTATTTTTTTCTACTTAGAGCTGGATCCTAACAGGAAATTCAAACTTCATAAAATTCTCAATCAAAGAGTTTTTAAAAACGAAAGTATCTTAGGGCCATAAAAATTATTAAGGGATTGGAGCACCTGATATGAAAAGAGGCTGAGAGCTGGGACTCTCAACCTGGAAAAGGCTTAGGGTAGATCTTGTCAATGTGTATATTTGAAGGGGATGGAGTAAAGAAGATGGAGCCAGACTCTACTCACTGTTGCCCAACAGACACAAATTGAAAAACATCAAATTCCATTGCAAAATAAGAAAAAATATTTTATTTGGAGAGTAATCAACCACTGGAGCAGGTTGCAGACACTGCAGATCCTCCATCCTTCAAGATACTCAAACCCCAACTGGATGCAGTGCTGAAAAAACTGTTCCATGTGACTCTACTTTGACCAGGGGAGGTTGAACTAGGTGATCCAGTGCTGCCTACAACCACAGAATAATCTTGATTATTCTGTGGTTCTAGGAATATACAGTGAAACTATGGAGGAAAATGTTCCCAAGTGGCAAGAATTTTCTACTATTGATAATGTCATAGCACATAACAATGGCACCTATGTTATTTAATGCAGTTATAGCAGTTCTTTCTTGGTAGAGCTCCTGCACTGATTTTGGTACTTATTCACAATGTAGATGGCAGAAATGTTCATTGATTTAAACTCGTAAGATCAGATTGTAAGCCTACTTTTTATCCTTGCCTGTCTATAAAATGCTGCAATGGCTATCAGGTAGCACTGCTGTCATGATGCTCCTTACCTTTGCTGACCCATGTTCAGTGGAACACTATAGCCTACAGCTTGCTTCTAACAGTGTAGATGTTTGCGTTTCTTGTGCTGTTTGAGACTCACCACCACCATAACAGGAAAAAGTCATGCTCACCCCATTTGCTGTGGTAAACCATATAATGTGAAAACAGTTCAGTCTTCACAGTTACTTCATTTAAACCCTTCCTCTTTTGCCAGAGCCTCAGAAAGCATTTCCATCCTAAAAGGATTCGATGAATGATAGTCTTATGTATGCCTATTTTCTTTGATTTTGAATTGTTTTCTTCTCTTTTTTTGATCATAATTTTAAAAACATGGGTTTGTGGGCTGATATTCTAAGAAATTGGATCTGTGTTTTTAGTACCATATATTTTTATCATTAACTTGTTATGATCAGCTTTATAGGACTAGAGAGGAATTTGATACTTTAGGTATTAGTTGTGGTTTTAAGCTGCTTTCTTAGAATACAAAAAATGCAAAAAAACCCCAACCCCGAAGATATTGTATCAAGAGGCAATCTGCTCATATATAGTGTAACACAAAACCCCAAATGATACTGTTGACAAAGGTTTTTTTCCTGTCTCTCATTTTTTGGCCTGCTTATTTGTTCCTGACTTCTTTCATGTCATCTCCTTTCTACTTTTCACGTGCATTTTTTTTCTTTGATATTTTCCTGCCTTACTTCCCCCAAATAATTTCCCTTTGCTTCTTCAGTTTTTGATCTCTCCCTCATAAACATGAATGCTTCTGCTCTACAAGAACTTCCGTTCTTTCCCCACATACACCCTATTACTCTCACGTTGCATTCACTCTACACAAACTCTATTTCTCTTACTCATTTTTATCCTGTAAATCCTACTGTGCAAGATATTTTTAATTGTGATTAATTTTTTTTTGCCTGTCACATCTGCCCAGGCTACCACTGTGAGTCTTACTTGCCTGACACCCTCCCATGCTTGTCTGCACTTGCGGTCTTATGCCTCCTTCCCTCTGCTTACTTTGTAACTCTCTCTTACCCACATCAGCTGTCTGACTTCTCTTCATTTTGTCGCTCCTCTTGATCTTCAGCCTTCTGAAAAACTGTAAATTTCTAACAAAATTTTCTGGCTATGTCTCTGTTTCAGTATGCAAGCAGCTCTGAGCTCCAAGGCAAAGATGCATGGCCCCACTTTTGTCCACGGAGCTAAACTCTCTTCACTTTCCTCCCTCCTCCGGACAAGACATTTCCATCCAAACTGCCAGCAGTTTCTGGCATGAGTTATTTCCTGAACTGTGCATTTTTTTGGAGAACGTTAGTCATCTGTGACCAAAACCATGCCAAAGATCATGCTCATACTTAAACAGACATGTGATCATGGGCACATGCTCAGACATCCACCCATCTATCCAATCCTCAAGACCTAGTAATCTTCCTCTCTGTTTGGATCTGTCTAGTTTACCATCATTCCCTTGCCTTAGAAAAAATCAGTACTAGAGACTGAGCCATGCAAACAAGCAGGAAACAACTGGGGAAGAAATGGAAGCTCAGCTGAGCTTTGCAGAAGCAAGTGGGAGAAATTAACTCATCTGTAATATGAAGAAAGAGAAGGTGGCACCACCACAGCTTGACTGTTGGATGCTTCCATCTTCAGGTGGCTCTGTTCAACTCCTTCCTGCCACAGAGCCTTTCTTAATGTAACTATGTCTAAGAGCAAGTCACTGCTAGGAGATGTTTTAGTAACTTTCAGAAGAAAATAGTAGTTTGAGAAACAGATTGTTACAGGACTTTAGTATAAGGCCTCAGGAGACATATCAAAAATAGAATTTCAGGATGAAAAATTAAGACAGACGTGTGTGCAGCATGGAGTTATTTTAACTAACTCGCTTTCTTCAGGCAACTATATTCATGATGACATTATCTAATCAAGCAAAGCAGCAAAAAATCAGAAGATATTTGATCTATTAAAAATGAATAGGGAGATTATTGTCTAATGATAGCTAATACATGCTTTGAAAGGTTTTTTGTTTATAAAGAAAAAGAACAGGGGAAAAATTAGAGATTTTTATTATTATTATTATTTGCTCAGTTATTTGTATTTTAAAGTACTGAGCTGCCACAATTTCCATTACATACAATACATTTATGTAGCAATAACGTTACATTATGGGAACTCCTTTGTGATATGCAGGTGCTGGTTTCCTAGACTGTTAATTTATTAACAAGTGGATATAAGCCATGAATTCAAAAGACTGCCTGTGTGAAGGTGTTTCTAGTGATCCTACCTGTTGGCGGGATGATTCCAGGAGACATTAGGCCTGGGACAGAATGTGGCATGATATGAGAATTCTCTGGGGAGGTGACACTTTGAGTCCTCTTAGGAGGCCTTCCAGGTCTAGAACTGAAACAAACAAACAAAAAAATTTTTACAATTAAGCTGTTGTCTTACACATAATTTCAAAGTTGTTTCAAGTGGTAACATGGACTGTAAATAAATTTGTTTCAAGGACGGTTGCTTTTGCAGTTAGATGTAATAGACTTCCATCACTAATTAGATTACATGCTGAATTCATTTTCCTCATTGAAGATCAGCCGCTCTTGATGCATAATTCATAGCCTGCACCTCGTTACCTGCTTCTTCATATTAATATCTATACACAGTTTGAATTGCCTCGTTTGCATATGCTAAAGTTCTGCATGCAGCCTTCAGCACGAAAATTATGCACTAACTTGTAATAATTATTACAGTCAGCCTGCTATTGATTTATGAGACTTTTAAAAACCAAATATGTGTAGTACTTGTAATGAATGATATTTTAAGGTTCTTCAGGAAATTAAAAGGCAATGGCTGCCTAAGGAAATGTTCTGCTTGTTTGATTTAATACTACAGTTAGCTGGGAGGTGGAATGAAAGAGTGATTCAGACCTATAGCACATTTTTCGATGATATGTTTTATTACTTCGCACTGCTAGCCTGATATCTAGATGATAAATGACAATACATATCTAATGTGTGAAAAGGTCTTGCAATTTCTTTATTTTTTGTCATTTAAAAGATAAGTCAAGTTATCATTTAACCCTTATTCTATTTAAAGTGAAAATCTCACTAAGACACCTTACTTTAAATATACTATTTTATGTCAGAAAGGACTCGGAATTATTTATAAGATATTGTTGAGCAACTGCCATCATAGCAGCTTACATCTGTCCAGTATAGAAAAATAAAGGGCTTCAGGTTTAAGCACTCATTGCCTGTTAAACGCTCACATACTCAACTTTCCATCTCCTGGACTGTGTAAGTAGCATACAAATTAGATACGGATTACAATGAAAATACTTATTACCCACTTACATGCAAATATGTACCTGCTACATACAATGCATATCCAAAGGCTGGTATTCTTATGTACAGATCATAGCATAGTATTATTGCAATACCCTATAACTGCTTATTTAGGGGACATTGTGGAATAACTTCACAGAAAAAGGTGATGTGTGTTCTAACGCTGCAGTGTTAACCTATGCTTTGCCAAACATTTGAGGTTCTTCATTTGTTTCAAAACAAGAAAGAAAGGTGGCTATGAAAGGTTTTTGTCCTTACATCCTTATGCTAACAAAAATCTAATCAAGGATAATGGTATTTTTAGCTAGGCTGGAACTGCAAAGGAGGTAGATAATAAAATACCTCTGTTTCCATTCATATTCGTTCTCCTTGTGTTTGGAAATACCTATTTTTGTAACTTCTACAATCTACCTTTAATACACCAAAACCAATCAAAGTACAGGGCATTTTCTTGGAGTTTAATGACTCAAGGCATTGAGTCATTAACCTTAACTGATCATTAATTCCCAACTTAATGTCCTGAGCTGAGGTCATTATTAAAATTATAAGCTTGATAATTTCTTTGATTGGTTTGGAATTTTTCATTTTCTTTAACACAAACAAAATGGTCGTATTTTCACAACTACAAGAAAAACAGTAGTTAAAAAAGAATAGTCTTATTCCAGCTCACAGAACCAAATTAAGTGCCTTCCATTTTTCTTTGAAATTTCCTTTGTGATTTACAATAAAAACAAACATACCATGAATACACATAAACCTGATAAAAACATTATAGACAGAAATGATCTGTTTTAAATGGAGTGTTTCTAATACCCACAAAAAAAATGCCACTATGTAAGAAAACTTTAATGGCTTAACTTAAATACTTATGATACACTGCTCTAAAATCACTGCTGTGATAAGAGTATGGAAGGGTCTGACAACAACATAAAAAGCGAGTGGGGTGCCATGGCATAATGCACAACCTACCAAGGACTTCCACTCTTTAAAAAACAAGTTCACGCCTGTAGACTCTCTTTGATGTTCACTACCAAAGATAGCTATGGCTATGCCTGAATGCTTTTTTCTTTGATTTTGAACAATAAACCCAACCCTCTTCAAAGTCTAAGAGAAGACACCTACAGACCGAATCTGTAAATGAAGATGAGCAGCAAATTATAGGTGAGTGATATTGAGATATCCAAGGCAAAACTCCTTCTTTGGGCACCTTTGACAATCAAGCTGATTACGCTCTGTACAAATGGGCTGTCATGCTCAGAGCTGTAAATGAACACTGTAACCCAACTCTACCCCATGATTTATCCCAAACTTTACCAAGCATTTTCCTGAAGTCCTGAACTCCCAATTTCAACCCAACAAACAAATTTAAATGAAATTTCTGAGAAGTAAGCCTCTTTTACCCTGATACCATTCTTAAGTGACAAAGCACTAATTCCAGTTTACTACAGAAAAGCCTTTATCTATTTAAGAAATTCTTGTTCCTTACCACAAGCCAGAAAAACACTTGCAAGAATTATTCCTTAAGGTCTAGAAGATCTGATTTAGAGTCATGGTAGACTATGCAATAAACAATTAAAATAAGTAAAACAGATAAAGTAACAATAAATTTCTTACTTTGTTATTTATACAATGTACTTGTTTCGTTAACCAAATTCCTAACTTGAAATACTACCATTTCATAAAATCTGTTTTCAAGCTATAATTGTAAGGATTTTGTATGCATCATTACCAAAGTTGTAGAAAAAACGGTATGTAAAAATACTTCAAAAAAATAGTAACTTTGATTCTGCCTGAAAACTTGCTTGTTGTTTTGTATATGTTATATGTTGTTTTGTATTTTTATGACTATATGATAAACTCCGTTAAACAATCATTAAAAGCATAGCAAATGAGTTTAATGATCATAAACAGAATGATAAAAATAGCTTAATGAATCATTTTGTTGGCATTTTTCCTAAATATGTGTTTAGGAGACATGAGAAAAATAAGACTTACTTATTTTTACATTAGGACAAGCTCACCTTCATTCCAAGATAAAAAGCCCGCTTCAAAGTACTCACATTCCTATTCTGTACCAAAATCACTACATTTGTTTTCAGTATGAAAATAAAATATAATTTAAATAAGTATGAGTTGATTTCTTACACAAAAGATGTATTTAAACACCAGAGCAATGTAAGTTATTATTCTAGCTAATGTCACTGAGATACGAAAATCTTCATTTAAAAACTGTAGATATTACTTTTTTTCTCAAATTTGGATTTTATATATAAGCTTTTATGAGGATATAAAAGAAATTGCAAGATTTTGTCTTATCTGATTAAAAACATTGGAACAACACTGGTTCTTCTGAAGATGCATTTGACTTCTTAAGGTAATGCTAATTATCTCAATTGATAAAACTATTCAAAGCTGATTTATTTTGAAGACGACTACAGTTTAGATTTTTTAGAGCTAAGATGAACAGGCTGAAGTGCCAAAACCCAAAAAGCTAACATAAGTCTTGTGAATACCTAGGGTCATAGGACAGGGAAGTCAAGAAGTCTTCTGGGACTCTGCAAGAAGACGCTAGAAGAAACAGACCTACATCTGGAAGTCATAGCCGGTCTTCCTCTCCCCTATTTCTTTCTTTGAAGATTAAATTAGAGAGAGTAGAAATTAGACCATTTCAACAAAGATTCAAGCAAGCCACAATAATTAACTGCTTAAAGACCTCAGGAGGCCTCAAAGTGAAGTCACCAGTTCCTTGTTTACCTATGAAAAAGCATATGCAATAGAAATGTTGTCACTCTTTCTGCTTTTAGAAATATAAATATGTAAGTTGGATTTTTTCCTTTCCAAGACTGAAGTTTTCATATGTGAGATATCTTAACATATGTTGAAGAAGAAAATGAAAGCTTCCTACAGGACCACATATTACTAACTTAGTACTCAGTTTTTAAAGTGAAGCACCTAAATGCATTTAGCTCTCTCAAAACTCATCTGCCTTATACAGGCTTATGTAAACTTTCTATCAAAATCTGCAGACTTTTTTCATGGCTTAGAAGACATTACCACAGACAAATGAGCTTTATTTTTTTAGATAGTTGTCATGACTTACTATTACAATCTGTCATTATGTAACAGGGAAACTAAAGGTGCAGACTGGTGAACCTTGAAACTCCCAAAAAGGGAGGGAAATGTTTTCTTCATTAGCATCAGATAATTAGATATTCTATTCAGAACACCTCCCAGAACCACTGAAAATAAATCCATCAGGTTTTGGTCGCATTTGTGTTTCACCCCTTCAACTTTCACAAATACTTCAAGAAACGCTACGGCTCTAACATTTTTATCTTTGAAGGAAAAGGTGTCTATGTGTTCTGCGCTGTGACTGGCACAAAATGTACAAAACATGAGAAGCAACTGAGAGTACGCTGTCCTACAATACAGCAAGTCCTCTGAAGTAGTTCTTTTTTGGTCTTTTGATCAACATACATTAGTCTTACATCCTTCCTGTGTAACTGAATCTAGACAACAACAGATGGCTGAATTAAAGAATAAAAAATGGAAGAATCAGTGGTTTTTACCAACTAAAATGTTGTGCTTTGATTATACTTTTACAGTTTTATCCACCTCCAATTGTATTATCAAAGTATGAGCTTGCTCCTATAATTTACTTTGATAATGCAAAACAATTAAAAGCGGGCATAATCAGCAGAAGATCTGGTCTGGCATGATCATGTGGGAACAGATGAAAGGAGAATAGGTACAGGTTTATCTGCAGGCTCCAAAAGAAAGCGGACTTTCCATTCAGCTCTTTTCACTATCTGACAGAAGACAGCCATGGCCTTAAAATGTAAGGGTCTCATCCTTGAAAGCCTTAGACATGTAGACCTCCCACTGATTTCTGTTAAGAGTTCTGAGCACCAAGGAAGATACTGGTTCCAACACAGTGGAAACTCTTTAAAAGTAGTTTACCTCTCAGACTATGTTTCTAGCATTTTCTAGATGACTGATTGCATAGCAAAACATACATGTAACACAAAAAGAGTGTGCCACAAAGTTAAGATAATGCTGTGATTTATCTTTCTCACCTCCTGACTTGGAGGAATAATTGTGCAAAATTAACTCTAGATGAGCACAGTTTCACTCTTTAAGAATTCCTTCTATTCCATACATGACATATCCCTAAAGAAAACAGCGACACAGACCAGCTGTAATAAAGCAAACTGCCTTTCTAGCTAAAACTAATTATTTTCAGGGCCAGTTTTCTACATTTACAGTTTTGGTTTTAACCTTGTCTGTGAGCAAGTTTAGTGCATAGAAATATTGTCCCCATTTGAAATTAAGCAAATATGATGCACTGAAGCTGCCATTGGCCGGGCAGTTTTATAATCAGTAATACTAGGGGGTGACAGGGAGAGTTACACTCTGGAGGTAATAGGCAGCAAATCTGTAACAAGGATTTGGTGTATTTATTTAACGTATTTTTTATGTTTGTAGAATTAGAATTGCTTAGAACAGCTTTGAATATCAATATCAATTCTAGCTACATCAGCATTTATGCATCTCATTTAGGTACATATTGAAAACCTAGGCTTTACTTCTCAGTTGTTCTACCTCCCCTCAGTGCTTCAAAGCCTGACAGAGAATTTTTGACCCCAAAGAACCTGATGGAATGTAATTTAAGTGAACAGCCACTGGAAGTGGTTATTATGTGCTCACCATACCATGGCCGCTGCAAAAGGGCTGAGGATGTCACAGCCTGAAGCTACTTGCTGACTTAATGCAAAGACAGGGATGCCCTGTGGCAATCTGTAACCAAAGACACTGGACTCTTCCCACATGGTATATATGGTACTTCTGGATTCTGGGACAGCTGCCATGCTGCTCTCAGCATCATACGTGCAGCCTTTTCACTAAGGCTTGAGCCAAGGGCGTGTCAATTCTGAAAAATAAGGTCTAGGAAGACTGACTAAACCTTTTGTGTAATTTAATTCCATTGGTTGGAAAATGTTTGCCAAGGTAACCTTCATAAATATTTCTAATGTACTGAACCAGCATTTTAAAGGCAAAAAAATGACAACGTACATAGATCTAAACCTTACACTTTACTATTTTAAGTTTTCCCTTTATACTCCCACTCAAAAACAAAGCAAAAGAATGCAGTTCTAAGACTGGGCATATATCTATTTTGGCAGTTAGTAAAACAAACATTAGAAATCACACCATGTCCTTTTTACTTGCAGCAGTCGTATAAAACAATAAAACTCTCAGTGCAATTACCTTAAATTTATTTTTCTTCTCACAGTTAAACATAAAATTTTCTCACGCAATAATTAGTGCTGAACTCATGATATATTAGGAGTTACTGAGAGAGCAAACAATGCCGATAAAAATAAATACAAAGATCTGTTTAAAAATCTTCACCAAGAAGTATATGAATGATCTTCAAAAGCATTACATTGAGCTATAGCAGTGAGTAGTGGAGAAAGCATTACACCATTTCAGTAACAGAACACTTTACCACTGTTTTTGAACCAAAATGGCCAAAAATTGATATCTCATCAGAAAAGCAGAACCAGTTTATCAGTGGTCCAAATAATTAAGCCAAATGGAAGAAAACGTATTGCACTCCATATCCCATTCCAAAGTCATCTACCACAGCAATATGTGAGCATGGGTCAGTACTAGGATGCTAAGCTTTTGGTGGGGATAAAGGAAACCTTTTTGAATTACTTCTTTTCCTAACAGACCAGTTGTGTAAACATCATGTCATTTCCATCTTCCTTAACACTGCAGCCCAAATCACTCTGCTCTTCAGCAAGATGAGGTATATTCTTGATATGAGTACAAGACACAAAGTACAAGACTGCAAGAATATATAGAATATATATTACAAAAACACCTGCCAGCTCTCACTTGATGGTTGAAGTCCCACTACAAACACAACAAAAGAATCTAAGAAAAAAATTCTGCTTGACTGACCATACTACTTGAATATATGAATGATCTAAAGGGCAAGAAAGGAAATAAAACCAGTCAGAAATCTGAATGTTACTGGAGTAAATTACAGTACCAGATTTGACTACAGCCGTGATTGTACATAAGTTTAAAATATTACTGAAATGTGACTGTTCTCTTAATGAAATTGAGATCTGTAAGTCATCTATTGGAAAGGGAAAAACAGAATAAGAAATTAATCTAATTCTGTTGCATGGCGGAATTATGATGTCAGAAGTAAATTAAGCCAAAAAAGTTCACTGCTTCATCTAATTAGCTGAAACACTAGATCTGCCTGAAAGTTCTTAAAATATTTAAGTATGTTGGCTCTCATGATTATGTAATAACTGTGAAACACAAGCCTCTGATGACAGCCATACAAGACAGAGTAGAAAATAAGTCTGAATGAACAATGAAATGTGATTATTAAACAGAACTCATGCATAAATTCAAACCATATTGATAGATTTTTGCTTCAGAAAAAGTACTCAGAAGAATATCCAATAGAAGTACAGAAATCACAGCTCTGGAGATACTGAAGAAATTTACTTAGGAATATTGGCAATAACAATAACCTTGCAAAATCATATTTATTACTTCTACTTACACTGCTGCCTTTTCTGAATATTCTTGCAACTACAAAAACAAAAACACAAACAAAAAAAACCAAAACAAAGTGTACAAAAAGCAGTGATCTGCAGCGCATGCTTCCCACAAATGCTTTCTGTCAAGTTATAACAGATGCCTTCCCCATTTCACTCAACCTTACAGCATAAACCGCACCCATAATTTAAATATGCAAGCTAAATGATTCCTTCTAACAGTGTTATGCACCCACATGAAACCCCAAACTGTAACAGATGCAAAGCCTATTTTTTCCTCAACTGTTTTCATCTTTTCTTAGGCTTTTAAATCTAAAAACATCCCCTCAAAACAATATCTACTATGCATATTATAAAAATGTCAAGCATGGAGCTACTAGGCCAGAAAGGCAGGTTTGATCCACAATGACGCAATCTAAAAGAATTTTAAACTTTCATTTTTAAAAAAAGTTTCTACTTCAAGCTGCTGAGATGGTTCCTAATGTGAAGCAAGTGTAACTGATGTGGTTATGTCTGTTAGAGGCTGCATATGGCCTGCAACAATGATTTAAATGTATGAACTTCAGTTGGAATGAAAAGTCCTGCTTCAAGGCTTGTTTTCTAACCATCTGCATTCATCTCTGCATATAACTTGCACAGGTAATTACAAATTTGTGAACATAAATCAGACAATTGCATGTACAAATAACCAATTAGACTCAAAACAGAATCAGACCATATAATAGCACACTCCTCTTTTGAACACATATATATATATCCATACATACATAACCTGAGTATCTTCCTTTAAGAAATTTCTGTTTAACTCATTTTGAAAAATAATGCTTCCTGATTCGTTTTCCAGTAGGACATACTGGGCAGCAGCTGCCATTTTGAGATCAATTTTTTAAAAAAGAACAGAAACACACCAACAAAAAACACCCACATAACAAGCAAACCCACCATTGCTCAAGGAGTCACAAAGCTGGTGATCATTACTGCCTGTATTAAATTTAAGATACATAAACATTTCAATGCTGATTTAAGCTCAAATGAGAAAGGAAAAAAATATTATACAATTCAAGGCAAGTATTTTGTGAAAATATTCTGGTTCTCCTGGCAGTTTACTAATTAATATGTGATTCTTGTTCATAACAGTTAGTAATGGAGCTCTATCATATAAGTGTATCCACTGTAATATCTGAATGCACTCATCACTTAACTGGCTACAACTCTTCGCATGAAATGCTGAAACAAGTGAACTGTCACCTTTTTAATGAACCTGCCTATATCTTAAACCCTTTGCCCTTTAAAAAACTATTTATACCCAAAATGAAAAATTTTATTCTAGCTTCTGCCAGAGCCTGTGGTTAATGTTCATTGCCCTTTATTCACCTTATTTTTAATTCTGAAAACCTTACACTCATTAACTGTATACTTCCAAAGAACTGCTGGAACCACCTAAAAAAAACTTGGAAGTGACTTTTATTGTGCATTTGAGAGTACCAGTACTGATATGAAATACTGAAAGATTCTCCGTTAGTCTGTACAGCTGTAACTGCACAGCTGATGGAACACAGATTGATTTTAACAACACAGTGTCCATTAAAATCAATAATTTAAACCTTTAAATAAGGTGGTTTGTATTTGTACACAGGTATGAATACAAATCCATGAATGAATCTACTAGATAAGTACTGAGTATTAAAAATTACAGATTACTTTGAGCAGATATATCTAGGGTCAGAGTGAGATATTTATATTGGGCAGCACTGTGCAAGTAACACTGGTGAAATGACTCTGCTTTCTGACTGAGTGCATTTCTATCTGGTATCAGTAAGAGATTCCTAAATTAGAAGTTAAAGAGTATGCACGTCATTAGTTTCATCTCTGTTGTTCAGACTTCAAATTGTTTGGGAAAGAAACCAGATATCACTACAGTAATGGGTTTGTGCAACACCGAGCACAATACCACTGAAACCCCACGTGGACCAAGAGATACAAGAGGCGTGATCACCCTTGTAGATACTGTTTAACTACTAAATCCTTGTGTGTATTCTAGTTGTACCTTACTTCAAAAATACAGCAAAATATGAACTCATAGGGAAAAAATAAATTATGGTATATTCCAGTGGAAAACCCTGAACTATGTACCCAGTCCCACAAAATCTGTTCGTGAAATCAAGGATCCCAGTTGTGTTAGTGTCCAACCTTGTTAAGTCTAGATGTAGCCTTGTTTGGCCTTTACATTTTACTATGGAATATCATAACATATGTTTGTTTGGGTTTTTTTTTTTTACTTGTGAAGGCAAGGAACAGAAGCAATCCCTCAAATTCAACCTCCCATTTTCTTTGCACAGCAGCATCTATAACCACATGAATAGTAGCACTGTTTGCCTCCTAAGCAGTAGTACTATAGGAATTTGGATGATACAGAATACCAGTCTGAGTCTCCCAAGTCCTAGAAAAATAGAAGGGGGAAAAAAAAAAAAACCAACCAAAAAGCAACAACAACAACAACCAGATAGTACTACAGGTCCAAATGGAAATATTATAGTGATCCAACCAAAGATACTTTTATTTAATATCTTTTCAATGACTCAGAAGTCATGCAGTGCATTGCTATGAAGTTAGAGGATCAAATCTGGTGATATTTTAAAATACATGGCCATAACCTTTAGTCAGTGTTTGTAGGTATGCTATTTGCAGGCCTGAAACACAGCCAGTGCTCAAAGTTGCCTCATAACTATCTTATGTAAAGTAAAAAAAAAAGTCTGCTACTAATGTGTTATCCTAAAGAAACACTGAAAAGTTAATCAGTCATTTCTGTTAAGTAGTACAAGTAGTATGTTTTTGAATAACAAAGCTGACAAATGTATCTACTTCTGATAAGATTTTTAAATTATTATTATTATTTCTTTGTAATTCTGGTAATTCCATTTGTGTGAATCTTCATACAATAGTTACATACAAGGATATCAAAGGATCTATTTTACAGAAAGGCATAAATCAATTACCAAGAAGTTTATTTTAATATGTACTTTAACCTGCCTAACTATGGATCTGCTCTGTGTTTACTCTGTGACTGGAAAACTTTCACATGGTCTAGTGTCTTTACCTCCCATCTCCTAAGTACATTATGAAGTAAAGATATTAGACTTTGAAATTAATTCAAATTACTGTTGCACTGTGTCTGAAAAGATCTAAGTGCATTTCTCAAAACCATCTCACATTACCCAAAATAAAGAACACCCAAAATAAAAACCTAAATTCATCCTGTTATCCTAATGCTTGCAAATGCATTCTGATGATGAATTCTGGTTGAGACACCTTTAATTTAATTAATGCTTCCTTTCATGAACTTCACATCTTCAGCAGCATGGGACACGTACAGCAGAATTTCATATAAGAGAATTTTATATAGGAGTACAACTTCCAAAACTGTCAAAATGGCGCCACAGACTTGCAAAACACACTCTCCTGGGGAATACTACAGCTGGCCAGTATATACATCCATATGATGTTTGACTGGCATGCTCTGTGCCTGGAACATCTCCATATATAACATTCACACAGAACTATCTTCTGGCTCTGTCCATATAGCTCGTAGCACAAGCTCAAACCCTGACTGAGCATTAAGATGACAATGAAATACAAATTGATCATAACAATTACAAACACATTTTCTTTCCATGCCCAGAATCAAGTTAGGCAAGAGTTAAAGCAGGTGCCAATTCACAATTATATTTTGATTCTTCATATTTTCTTATTTTCTAAAAATCTTAGCTTCAGAAATGGAGTACCTCTGTTTCTATTTATTTACCAATACAAATTCACTTTTCTATCACTGTCTTGCTTACATGAAGAAAAAGCTCTGAAAACATTATGCCACATGCAAGTTAAGGTCTTTAGAAATTAAAAATAATCCAAAATCATCAAATAAACTAAACCAAAAATGATCTCTGAATGTTCGATGTTGTAAACACTGATCAAGGTGTCATGGGTCAAACTAAGATGGACATTTTCATCAATACTAATGTTTTCCCCAAGATTTTATCTGTTTGCTCCAGACTTCATATTAGCTTTTTTTTTTTTTTACAGCTTCAAGCTTCACTGCAGTACTCAAGATGATACCAAAGAAACAGCTACTTCACCAAACTACATGCTTTCTACGCTGTTAGAAAGTACTTCTCGCAGAACTGGGCAGTTTTCTGTGGTAATGTATCAAGCTCTACAGAAAAAAAGAAATGAGCAGAAGACTATCCTTCTACAGAACAGGAATCAAATTAGACACTACTCTGTTGGTTACGTGCTTGGCTGAAGGTCAGACCAATGTCTTCAAGACTTTACAGTTTTCTGATACAAAAGCACACCCAAGCTTGAACTGGACAGGGAGTTCATGCTTGGGTGTTTTTCCAAACGTTTAACAATAGTTGAGGAAGAGGGTACTACAATAAAATGGCAAATTAGAAGAATTTTGTCACAATCGATTTTTGTCACTAAATTTTTTTTACTCTTATCTCAGATATATTTTAATAGAACTGAATAAAGTGGCACTCTGTATGTTTGTAAAGATGCTTTCTCATTACACCTTCTTTTAAAATAGACAGAAGTTTTACAGTTTTTAAGCAGTATCTTCCAAGTATAAAGTCTCAGATACAAAAAGTATCTGGCAAGTCAAACAGTAAAGCAGTCATCTGTTCCAATTTATCCATTTATACAATGACTTAAGAAGAAAAAAAAGATGACAAGACATGCCTTGGACTCCTGGGCATAGGACATTAGTCCTCTTAAAAGCTTTCTCTCTCATACAGTAACTCTTCATGTGAGATATGCTTGTTTGTATATATACACGTATATATTAGACCATATAGTGTGGTACACTCTCCACACACAGGAGTCTCTAGGCTGATATTTCAAAGGCAATAGCTGTTGTGGTCCAAAAATGCCTTAAAGGAAAGGAGGAATCAATCCAGACTTCATCATCTTTAGTAAGTACTGACTGCCATCCTCTCTCCCACTGGGTTCTGAGACTTTGAAACACTCAAGTGAGCTGGAGAAACATGTAGTATGTAAACAGGTCATCTCCAGCTTCTGTGACTCTTTCACCAAGTACTAAATGGTTAAAGATTAATATCTCCAGTCTCCCCACCATGGCAGAACTATGATCTATAAGGCTGATCATTACAATATCTACATACCAGGAACTATAGGTCTGTTGGTCTGACCTTGGTGCTGGGGAAGGTTACAGAGCAGATCATCTTGAGTGCCATCAGATGGCACATATAGGACAACCAGATGTTCAGGCTCAGTCAGCATGAGTTTATGAAAGGCACGTCCTACTTGACTAACCTGATCTCCTTCTATGACATGATGATCCACTTAGTGGATGAGGGAAAGGCCGTGGATGTTGCTTACCCAGACTTCAGTAAAGCCTTTGGCACCGTTTCCCACAGCATTCTCCTGGAGAAACTGGCTGCTCATGGCTTGAACAAGTGTATCTTTTGCTGGGTAAAAAACTGCCTGGATGGCCGAGCCTAATGAGTGGTGATAAATGGAGTTAAATCTAGCTGGCAGCCGGTCAAGTGGTGTTCTCCAGGGCTCTGAATTGGATCTGAAAGAAGGTTATAGCAAGGTGGGCATCAGTCTCTTCTCCCAAGTAAATGACAGGACAAGAGGTAATGCCCTCAAGCTGCATCAGGGGAGGTTTAGGTTAGAGATTAGGAAAAAAAATTTCTTCACTGAAAGGGTTGTCAAGCACTGGAGCAGGCTGCCCAGAGAAGTGGCTGAGTCACCATACTTTGACATATTTAAAATGCGTGTATATGTGGCACATAGGGACATGTTCTAGTGGTGGACTTGGCAGTGCTGGGTTAACAGACTTGATGATCTTTAAGGTCTTTTCCAACCTCAACAATTCTACGATTCCATAGACAAACATACATGTTTGTTTGTGTATTTGTCTGTGCAGTATGCATTCATATAGACTGAAATCCCTGCAGGTAGATTAGCAGGGCAGAGAAACATTAACACAATCATTTAAGAAAGAACATGAGCACCACAGCCAATTGAAAAAACAGATGTCATTTGCTAATGGATATCAAACCTAGAAGTGTAGTCAAGGGTAAACAAAGGATCATAGAGTTTACCTAGTACTCATTTGCACCCTGTAAAGTTTTTTAACTCTCACATATGCCAAACAACCAAGTATTTTCCCCCTTTTTTTTTGCTTTTTTTTTCATCTTTCCACAATGGTATTGTTGAGACTCAAACGTCAATTCAGTCAACAGCAATGGTATAGGGAGATGACTCTTTCAAATGACCACAGATCTCTCTTGTAAATCTCTTTGGGTAGACAGACCATAAAGAGCACGTGCCTTGCACCACTGTCTTGGAAGATTAATGACACATACTAAGTCAACAATATTATCTGCATGTTCCCCAAAGATCTTAAATTAAAATACACATTCATCCTAGCCCAGCTTAGCATATGTGAAATTTGCTTTTCTTAATGAGATCACATTTAATAATAATAGAGGCAGGCAACTCTGGAAAATAACAAATATACACTCATCCCTGCAATCTAGTTTCCATAACTAGTGTAACAGTCACATCCACAAAGAGCTTCACTTATCTAAAAAGTGGTTTATGGGAATCATACATAAAGGCCTTTAAAAATAAAAACATATTGTTGAAGACTATGCTGTGTCACAGACGTCAGTGAAATGTCATGCAAATCTTTCCATTAAGAGAGTGCCTGTGCAACCTTTTCCTTTACAGAATTTCTTTGTATCAGTACAGATAGCAAACTTCATTTTATATTACGCCCATTACACAATTTACCTCTTTGAATGAAGTACTCATTGCTGCAGAATTAACTTTCTTCAACACTTCACCTGTAAAACATACTAATGGTGTGAAAAGTCCTTTATCCTCTCTCTTTTTTCTTATATATGTAATGAACACGTTTATCTTAAGATTTAAGCCCTTTCATAATTGTACCTCACAAGTGGTTTACAACCTTGCCATAAATGTTAAACACGTATGATGACATTTAAGATCATGCTTTTTCATGAAAATGTTTCTTTATTTTATACCCACAATAAAAAGAAAATGCTTCAATGGGCAGGTTACGCTTTAAAGCAAAAGCAAACATACTTATTTCAACAGGCTTACTGTGAGTTAATTAAAGTGAAAATTATGTAAACAAAAGTCAGTAATATAACAGCCAGTATGAAGTTTTAATTTTTCTATTGACCTTGTAACAAATTTAAACGCTAACAGTTTGGGAGATCAAATTAAATGAATACAAACATTTTGTTTAATGACATCAGCAGTCAATGCAGAACATCTGTGTTTTACTTTAAAAGTGATCAGAAAATATTCTTTTGTTTACATTACAGATAATCAGAAGGTTTATATTCCTGTGTTCAATTTAAGATGGAAAAAAGATCATAGTACCTTCAGGGCCCAAGGAAGCAATATGTTACAAATGCAGGATTTCTCCTTTTTTTTCTGTTTTGTAACCATGGTAAAACAATAGAAATGAACTTTCCCTGAACCTTTCTCCTTTAATGGCCTGGGTCCATGTTGACCCAGCAATGCAAGCTGGAACCTGATACTATCAAACTGACTGCTGCTAAAGCAATCAGATTCAGCAGAAACTATACACAGTGCATTATAATACTAATTTCAGCATCCCACAAAGCCAGTGCAAAGGCAAGCTATTAAAGTATTATATTCTATTGTTTAAAAGTGAGATTAATTCAATAGCTTAAATGCACCCAAAAACATCGAACTAAATGGTAGACTGTACAATTATATTGTTATTCTTTTATAATTATAATACTGTACCAAAGTGAAATTGCAGATAAGGTTCTCCCTTCCCCTCTCCCTTCAAAAAAAAGCACTACTGGATGAATTATTAGTAAACAGATGATTTGAGCCATTACAGGTTCATATGATCCTGCATTTGAATGAGGCATGTAATTAAATTATCAGGACTTTGTTCTAAATGCTTGAAAGAAGGAGAGCATGATAACCACATTTTTTAAAAGGTAGAATAACAGAAGAAACTTTTTTTTTCTTATAGAGGAGTACAGGCTACAAATGTATGAAGGCATAATTGATTAATTCCACTAATTAAGATATTTGTTATTCCTGCAATCATAGCTTGATAAATAATGTATTAGATGTGGCACCGTTTCCCATCAGTTCTGAAAAGACTGATGATGTTTCAAATATAAACTGTTATTTTTCAGAAGCTGAATAGCTTACTTTTAGACTTAAGTCTCCGACAAAAAGCAAGTAAAATATATTTTGAAGTTACAAAGAAGTCAAACTTTAAATAGTAAATGTTTCATTACAACATATTCTACAAATTCATTTCACAAAAATTTTCATTTAAAGGTGTTGCTATTTTAAAAAAAGTTTTAAAGGGTAATATTAATTTACCCCACATTTTTCAGAAGTATTCAGTTGAAGTTAGACATTTATAATGCTTCTCTGGAGAGCAAGAGATACCATCCAAGATCTATTCATCCCCTTCTCTACTAAGACATCTATCTTAAGATGACATAAATCACTTTTGGGATGTGTTTGTAGCTACAAGTGACTATACGGACACCCTAGTAGCCTAACTATTAGGCAGCTACAGTTCCCACCTTTAACACACGTCCTACAGAAAAAGAAACAGTCATTAACTTGTATACATTAGTCTGAAGTATAGACTGCTGATCCAGAATATGAAATACACATCTAGAAAGACTTTCTCAACCCAAACTGAGGGATACAACTCTACTCTGTTATAAAGAAAACTAATCATCATCCTGTAGGCAGGTGAGGATAATAATATTGTGATGGAAGAAGAGACTGAGAGACCTACTAAACAACAAACAAAGAAAAAAAATGTAATTATAGGAAGACTTAATCTGGGAGGAGGACTTCTGACTGCTATACTGATTTTGCTTAGTTTACATTGAAACATTATCTAAGCACAGATTAGCACTCAACAGTTTTGCTTTTTAGATGAATGCCCTTATCATGATGATACAGACTCCTGCTCATTTTTTACTCTTATCCAAGGAATCTTTTGTTCCCATACATGTACTTGAATAGCTTCAAAAGGAACAGGGAGCATCCTACCCTAGAATAAGTATGGACTGTTTGTGATACTAGTCTTCTTGCTGACCAACTTATTGCACTCTCTGACAGACAACCTTGCAGCTACCCAGTGGGTCCCCCAAATCCCACCTTGACCACTAAAGTATTGAAATGGGAGAGTAGAAAGTCTCCACCTCTACCTCTTCACCAAAAAGGTTATTTGGCACTGGCACAGGCTGCCCAGGGAAGTGACTGAGTCACCATCGCCAGAAATATTTTAAAAATGTGTAGATGTGGTGCTTCGGGCCATGGTTTAGTGGTGGACTTGGCAGTGTTATGTTTACAACATAATGTAATGTTGACCCTGAATGATCTGAAAGGTCTCTTCTAAGTAAATGATTCTATGATTCTCATATTTCTTCTCTTTCTGTAACCATGTTTTTAGAGAAGGTAGTGACCACTCCTTAAGACTGCAGACACTCAGTACACATGCTCTGGCCATGTGTATCACATCCTTTGTAACAATCACATACAGGAACTTAATTTTCTTCTGGTTACAACCAAGTTCAGTGTGTGACTGCTCTGAACAGATGAAAAATGCAAACTCTAGCCCAAAAGAGAGTCATATTCACTTAAACTTGCTCAAGAACAAGAAGCTGTTAAAGCTTATGCTGGCTTGCAGCAGCAGCAGCAACCATATCACTGAAAACACTTGTCAAATCAGCCTTAACTTGTGCTTCTCTACTCTGCATGTGAAGATGAATTTTCATCTGCTAAAGTCACAGTATAAAGGGGTAACCCTGCATTGTGCATTGCACAAGGTACAACATAAACTACCAAAATGAGACCCAAATTTGGTAGTTTATTACGGCAATGTGAATGTTAACTATCTGTATCTTGAGCATACACGCATACCAGCAATACATTCTTCTAGCGTCCCGTTTGTCCAGACCTGTCAGACAGCAGTCCGTCAGAACAGCTTCTAGTCTAGCGTATTTGGAAAACTCCTAACACACAATCATGCTAACATACATATGAATTATTAAATTATGAAAAAAACCCCAAAAAAACAGGTTTTAAATAGGAAACAAAGGGGAGGGAGGAGTGAGAAGAGATGCTTTGTGAAATGCAGCCAGTGACTGCCAGGTTGTCAGATGCCTGTTTCATTGCAGTTTCCCAGTCTTCAATTACAAAAACTCTCTTCCTCCAAGCACAGTTTAGCACTTTTTTCTCCAGCTGCCCATTTCCCTCCCTTTCTCCTGAAATTCTGAATTAGTTTGATGGATTTTTGACAGTCCCTTTCTACTTCCAACTAGCTAGGTTGAACTTCCCTCATCTGACCCACCCCTTGTGTTTATCATTCTTCAGAAAATTGTACCCTGTGGCAGGTGAGCCAGCTCCACGAGGTGGAGGCGGTGAGCAGAGAGAGGAGGAAAACCTGAGTGCTCCTCTTGGAAACACGAGCTCAAAACCACGTTGCTCAAAAGCCTCTGCCTTGTAGGGTGGAACAAAGGTTGCAAAGGAATTTATTAGACTCCACTGCCTGGATCTGGCATTACAGAGGACTTGCTTGATACCCTTCCAGCACTGTTACCGTGCCACTGTTGGCTACAGAGGTCGTGAGCCCTTTTCTTTATAATCAAAGGAAAGACTTCCTTTTATTTTTGTGGGAATTGTATCATACCCATGATAGTTCACAGAAGATACGGTCAACCCATCTCTGCAAAAAGTGCTTCTAACTTGCAAGACCTTGGTCAATGTCTCTACAATTTAAAGGGAATTAGAAAGAACTGAACTGAGAAACATCTAATATTTTCTCTTCCCATGTAGAGAAAACAGGTGCAAATTTCAAGTTTCTGGAAAAAAACAGGCTTCATGAAAACAGAAGTGGGAGAGAGAACAGCAGAGTGGAAAACAGCTCTCTCCAAGTAGAATAAAAAAGGAAAGACCAATCCTCGTGCAGGGTAAAAGATGAAGAGCCAAAAGAGAAACAGAAAATTTCACATTTCAGTGATAATCCTCAGTCCTGTAAAATGACAGAAGTTGTAAAGTATCAACAACTAAAGACTGAATCTCTTAAAGGTGGATTATTCTGTGCATACATGATGCTGCAAAGCCTTGTCCACTTCCAAAAGGTGAAGAGGGTATGTTCCCAAGCACACATCAAACCCTCCTGATGGACTTGGAGAAAGACAGATATCTCTATGTATCTCTGCTTCTCAAAATATTAGTGAATCAGTAGAGGTGTATATGCAATATGTTTATGATTATATTCTTTCCAACTAAACAGAATTACACCCCAAAATACAGACTTGCACACTGGGAAGATCTGTTAAATACATTTTTTAAAAATTAGGGGGAAAAGCACTGGCAAAGAGAGAACTATTACTGCAAAAAGTTACACGGAGATTTTACTAATAATTTTCTTACACTTGCTGCTTATATTCAGAAGTAACTATCAATATTAAAATAATTTTTAATCAGTTTCAATAAACCAAATTAAATAATTTATAGTAGTCCGCAAATAACAAATATATTCTATCAGACTATATATAGGTCAAAACCAACAAAGATTTTATACATCTCAGTACATTCTGAAGAACAGAAAACATGAAAACATGAAAACTAGGGATAAAATATGGAAACAATTATTACTGCATATTTTACCGAAACAAACAACTTATTAAACTAGTTTAACCAAATCACCATATACAAATCAGTTTAAAACTAATATTTGTGAGCACAAAGATATAATTGAGAAAATACTAATAGCAGAAAATACTAACTGTAGTAAAAAGAATTTTGACTCACTGAAAACTACTTTTTTTTTAGTTTAAGAAATCTGTGTAACTGTATTGTCAATCAAATAACCTAAAATATTAAGTCGTCATTGCCCTTTTAAATCCTTTCAACTAGAATTCCCTAATTGTTCCCTCACTTTATCTCACTGTACCAGTAAGTAAATAAATTAACAAAATAGCTTTTATCGCACAGAATAACCTTTTAACTGAAGGATTATCTCTGGTTTATTTTTCATTTCTTTCTCTGCAGATAGCAGTTCATGCCTCATTGATTAGTTTGCTGAGGTGGTGACCAGAAATGAAAACAAGGTCTCTCAGATATTGCCAAGACCTGTAAATATATATATATATATTTTAAAAAAGCACCAAAGCTAATACATCTTATGCTTCCAGAATTCAGTTTCTAAGACACTGAGAGTTGATGGTCAGAGAGGTTCATTTATTCCAATCAGTCTGTGCCAGGATGTAATTCCACAGAACAATTCTAAAATGTCAGCTGTGTGGTTTGGTTTTGGTTTGCTTATCTTTTACACTTTTACAGGATTTTCCTTCCTTTTTTTTTCTTTTTTCTCATTAAGTTTCACTTCTAAAATGTGTCAGCACTCTAATGATGTGTTACAGAGGTGTGGATCAGTACTGTTTCAAACCAGGATTTTATATGTGTTTCTAAAAGAAATTATCTCAAAAAGCTGAATTCCATTTTGAAGATTCAAAAATATTGTCTCCAGTAAAGAGCTGATTTGGGGTTTTTTTTTTTAGTTTTTTTCTATTTTGTGTTTTAAGCTTTCATTTTTAGAATAAAAGTTTTCATCAAGGTACCAGATAAGCAGCTATGTATGTCAAAGTCCTGTATCCTCATTATCTGGTAAATCTCATTCCTTAATGAAAAGGGCCATGATTTTAAGTGCAACAGAAATTCAGCTGTTCTGTTTACTTAGACTTCAGCCTCTTTATTGAGTCTACCTGTATCACCAAAGGGGATAATACTTTCTGTGATGTGAAAAACTTAATTTATCAACATAGTTCCCCTTGGATTTGAAAAACAAAACCAAAACCAACAAACAAACAAACAAACAAAAGTATTGTGTTAACAGTGCTATTGGGCTCAGAACATAAATACTAAACCAACACAAAAAATACTAAAGAAGTATTAGAAGGATTAAGATCTCAGAGAAGAAATAAAGTGAATTATGCATATGCTGATATGTTTCAAAGATTGTTGAACAACCTATATAGTTACATAGTTCTGCTATTTGATTCAAGTGAAATTTTACTACTGGCCTCTGGAGAAGAAGATATGAGAGTCACTTGAGGTGGATCATATAGTCACTTCTTAAACATGACAACTTCACTGACACACTGACATACTATCTTGGACAGAGATGGTATATTTCTGAAAAGGCAACTCCACACCCCCATCCCCGCTTTTTCAGTTGCCATAAAAATGCGGTAAATTAACCACAGATAATATTAGTATGCTCTCGAAGTTTTAACTTAACCCCACAAAAATGAAGATAATGCAATGTTAATTTTTTCAGACCTCTGTTACCTCAATCTTGCTGTATTCATAAACAGATGAAAAGATAATAATTTGCATACAAGATGTACATGGACTTCTCCAGCATATGAACAATTGATTTCAGACAAGTGCTATATGCAGAACAACATTACAGGTAAAATAATCTGTCACTACGGCAAGTAACATAATTCATCCATTTTCAACATTGGCACAACATGGCAAATCAAGAATAGCAGGAAATCTTTTTTTTAATGTCCTTGAAGGAGGCATCAAGCATTTGTTTTGTTTTAACTTTAATTAAGCTAAATCTGATAACATGGTTTAATTACACAGCACAGACTACTGTTCATATGAAGTATCCTCCTGGTAAAAATGAAGGCCCTCATTCAAGAAATTGCTTAATCATGTGCATAAATTCCTTTAAATTTAGGACAGAAAATCTCTTTGATTAAAAATAAAATGTCAAGGTCCTACCAGTGACTTAAAAGGCCACTTTCACTGTATGGTTCAAAGGGTCAATCTCAGACCAAGAGTATGTACCATAAAACCACTCTCCTCTTATTTTTATTTCAAATAAAAAAAGAGTAAATGAAAGAATCAGATTACCACATCTCATGCAATTTAGCAGGTTCTGTTGAGCTGATAATAAGCACGAGACTCAGTATACATGCATCATACTGAACTTTCACTGTTGTAACATAATGATGTAAAGTTCATAAAGATCTACAATGAAAAATATTTTTTCCTCTCAAGTTTATTTTAAATACATGATAGTTGAAAAAATTATCTAAAGTCTCAGACAGAAGAAAAATGTATGTTTCATTGCAAGATTATTTAGTAAATCACAAGTATTGAATACCAAAAAAGACTCTACTTAAAGCATAAAGGACCAGATTTTCTATATTTTTTTACTAAATAAGCATAAATAATGTTGTCTGACTACATCCATTTACACAAACATTTTGAAATATCTAACATGATAAAATACTATGGGTGTCTACCTTCTTTCTTTGTGCTTTGGTCTGTTACATTTTCCTATTAATTACAATTTTCTTACCTATTTGTATTGACCATATCTCTATACAAAATTAGTCAACACATGTCAAAATATTGAAGTTCCTGATGTTTATTCCATGACTTCAACAACACGCTGATGTAAGATGCTATTGCCAGGACAACAGCCTCTAGATTCTGTAGGATTTCAGCTTATTAGAGATTTCCTTTTTTTTTTTTTTTTTTTTTTTAATACCATAATACTGTATTAATAATATTTATAGTAAGAACAAGTTAACAGAAAAAACGTAAGTGGAGAAAAAATTTTATTTATATCTTATTAAATGAAGTAATAATTTTCATGGCATCCATCTGCTCAAAACTTAATATCAGAGAGATGTTAACACGGATATGCCCATAAAAGCTCTGGGAACTGATAAAACAGGAAATAAATTTCTTAACTACTTTTAATTTTTAGCCAATGCTTTCATCTGCCTCTCAATCCATCAAAATTTAAATAGAGTTACATTTTAAAGAAATAGAAAAAGTATTAATTTTGAATCCTTAGAATACTGCATTGTTTAAGTTTTCCATGTTATGAACTAGATAGTGTCTCTATTTTAATGAATTATGAGCCCTTTGCCTGTTAAGTTGTCCTTGATCTAAAGATTATGCTCCCGCTAAAGGTACATTATACAAATGTCTACATTCAGTCATCTTTTGTCAATGCTTTACTATCCATTTAAAAGATCAAGATCAACATAAAGGTAATAAAATGATACATAATAGCAGACAGTTATGTTCTCTGTACTTTACTTATCAGTTCTAACTAAGATGTCTTTATCAAAAGGTTCATTTTCATGCAGTAGTGAGTTTATATCAATCAGTTATCCCTTACACCTGTCAGAACGTTCCTACACCCAGATAAATGTGACTGTTATCAGATACTGGTAGAAGGATAATGTAAAACTGCTTTATGAAAACTATTCTTTATTACTGCTCCACAGATGTTTCCTGTTATAAATATCCTACATTGTAACAAACAATACTAATGGCATTATGTGAATAAAGAACCAAAGAAGAAAAGTCACCTCAAGATACAGCCCTTCAATGCCAGAAGCAAATTTATCATTACCCTGTCAGTGTGTTGTAGTATATATAGAAAGCACCACATATACATAGCACCAAATGCATTCTTCATACATTTTTCAAAACAATAAAAAAAAATCATGAAAAAAAAAAAGTCCCGTTATCATGGCCAAATCGATTAAGTGGACCTGAGTGAGCTATATTACACCAATAATTCTAAAGCAAAGCTCCCCATTAACCAAAGAGGTCTCTGAAAACGGAGGGCACAATATCTTCATACATATTTGCATAGGATGGCTTTTTTTTAATGTTTCAATTCAATCATAGTAAATCTGCACCCAACCTAAAGGATATTTAATAAATATTTTGTTCTGTTCATGTGAAAATTTAAGAAATTAATATGAATAGAGGTAAACTGAAGCAGCCATGATCCAACAACAATAAACACTGAGTATAAAAAACTAACACATCTTTAGTCTACTGAAGCCTCAGTACAGACTACAAAAGTAAATCCTCTTTGTACTCATTCTGGTAATGAATGTGTTTTTTCAAAACCCTGAAGTCAAGCTCTTTCTTCACACAGTAATAATTTGTATCTAAAATTTTATACAAAACCTGGTTCACCACATTGTGTCCTGTGGATACAAAATTTTACAAATTAGTCTCTCTACATCGTATTTTCATTGCTGGTTTTGAGACAATGACTGCAAAAGAATCATGCATGAGTCTCATAACAAATTCCTCTTAATGAATTAGTTAAAACACCAGTAGGTTCAAGGAAACTTCTGACCCAATACTAGGGTGAGAGAAATTTAGTAAATAGTTAAGTAAACATGAATTAGAAACAGATGAGGTAAGCAGTACTACAATGTAATTTTGCAATCAGCATCTCTGGATATAGATTTTTAAAAATCTCTAGCTCAATTATTGCTTTGTCTGCTTCGAAACAACAGTTACAAGAAAACTGAAATATTTTTTCATGTCCCTGCATCTTCATTTGTAGGTATCTGTGAATAGATCTTCTAAGGTTATGTTTCATAACATTTTCTAAGTGAATCATAGCAGGTATCCCTATATTGCCTACAGCAGCAGCAGAGTGGTGAGGAAAAATTTTCGTTTGCCAATGGCAGTTGCATAGCAGCTTCCAGCGTCTGTACATCAGTCTGCTCTACAATAAAGTTATAAATCTTCCATTTAAAACAAATCCCAAAACAAAACTGTTCTATTGTACCAGCTAGAGATATCCACAATGGGTAATAAAACCCACCATGACATCGCAAAACAAAAATTACCTTAGCAATGTCAGAAATGTATTCTGTTTTTTAATAATCTTTACTTTCAATTTAGACAGCCATTGAACAAGCAGGTCAACCATGATGTCATGAAATAGAAAATAAACCAAAACTGAACAGCAAAGGGGATGGAACTGTTATAAGTTTTGATCTTTACCTTCCCTCTGCTTTGTTCAGAAGAGGTCAGGAACTTCTTTCTTCTCAGATATGTACTAGTATCTCTGGGATCTGCCAACTATTCCCATGACTCATAACTTTCAAAGCTGTTGCCAAGCCTACCTGGCGCCGACCAAGTCCTATATGATGTAGGCAAGCCAAGAGCCGTTAAAAACACCAAATTGCATGTGTAATTACTACATTTTGATTACTCAACAAATGCTTCAAACCTTCTGACCTAACACTTCTGTATATGTGCCATTTGTCAGTGTTACTGAAAACAAAGCTACATATCATACCTTCACCAACCTTTCCATTCTACACACTGGAAGCGCTGCTCTCCCTTTTAGCCACCATCTGAGATTGTTACCAATGCAGTAGGCTGAAGAGTAGAATTTCTGGAGCATTTACACAAGACTGAGGGCTTTGGTTTTGTTATTTGGATCCACTTTAGCAGTATGAATTTTATTTATCTGTGCTTAAATTAATTACAGCTTATTTATATTGTTTTAAACGGAGGGCGGGGGGTGTCTGTGTGCAGTGGTGGTGGTGAAGGGGGACAACAGAATCACTAGCTGAATTTTTTTGATACATGTTTGGACTCTACTTGTTCCGATTACATTTTGCACCAATTTGTGGAATATTCTCCGTACCAATAAGGTCTAGTAACACTACTTTTACTGATGTGAGTATTCACACTGGCTAAATAGCTGGAAGGATGTGACTATAGCATGAGATACAATGTGTCTGTAATCAGCCAGCTTCTTAGTTACTGAAGCTGTGCACAAAGGCCAGCTCCTCCCTCATCTTCATCACACATAAGCTTCTGGAGCTTGAAGCGGAGTGAAGGAAGAAAAGATAGGTCATGAAAAGTAATGTAACTTGGCATGCATTTGGGATGTGGTGACTACATACCTAAAGGTAATGAGGTTTATTCAGATTCCTTTGGTGTCTCCAACACTGCTTGGGTCTGACACTCAATTTTGACAGTAACAGTAATACAATGGTGGGGTTTACAATACAAACACCAGTTGAAAATATTAACCTGACATTAAACAACAGATTAAAATAATACTGAATAGACACTGGCACTGGAAGTATATTCAAGCACCACAGCACACCTAACTATGAGAATGAAAATCCAATTCTAATATCAGTGTATCTCTTCCACAGCCAAAGGAAACAAGTCAAGCAACATTATTTTACAGAAGATGTACACAAACACAGTTATCCACTGAAAAGTGTACTGATAACATATAGCAAGTATGACTTAAGTCACATGCTTGATTTTCTCCTAAACTGAAAGTCATACATGTTTAAAGACATGGGACACTATGACCCATCTATGAAAAAACATAACCACTACAAAGACTTCTCGAAAATTGTTGTAATATCTTCCACAATTGTTATAATATCTTCACACCTCTTTTAATTTCAGGGTGGCTCTAAGATTTCCATTAAGAGTCTCCTTTAATCAACCAGCACTGCTAACAATTGTTCTGATAGATTTCAGTTAGATGCTTAAAATTCGACTGCTGTATTAATCCTCCTTATCATGGTTTTCTAAGTATTATAAAAGCATCCCCTATGTCAGTTATGATCAGATTATTAGGTGGCTTATGACACTTTGCCACAGACAGTATCACCTACAGTAACTTTTCAAAATCCTTTACGTGCAGTGCATGTTGCAGGCTGTCAATATTATTGTTGTTTGCAAGAACACATTCTGTGTTTGCAATCCCATCAAGGCAAATCAAATGCTAAACCAAACAACTCAGTAGCACTTACCTCTTTAGAGGTGAACATACTGAGGCCTAGAGCAAAAGTAATAAATTAGATAATGTACACAAATCAAGACACAAATTCCAAACTTTTGGAATAATATGTCCCGATTAATATAATTGCTTATTCTTCCCTATCTAAAAGCTGAGCACAATTAAAAAATTGTGAAGTTCAACAAAACTAAATTCATTTTTTGCTTGCTCTAACACTTTATGTTACACACAAAGTTGAAATAAGATGGACTCACAAGGTGGCTAAAGGAGTACAGACTTTTCTAACTCCACCCATTACAAAATACTGCATTACACTTAAAACTTACCAAAACTAACTTTTTTTATCATTAAAATAAAGTAGTAGAATTAAAGTGAATCTGAACAAGAAATTAGCTGTAAATACTGTGGTTTACAGTGAAAGACAAACACAGGAGGCACAAGGCTAACTAGACTCTACAACTCCCTGAAAGGAGGCTGTAGGTAGGTGGGGGTAGGTCTCTTCTCCCAGATACCAGTGACAGAGCAAGAAGGAATGGCCTCAAGTTATGCCAAGGGAGGTTTGGATTGGATATTAGGAAAAATTTCTTCACTGAAAGGGTGGTTGAGCATTAGAACAGGCTGCCCAGGGAGATGGTGGAATCACCATCCCTGGAAGCATTTAAAAAATGCGTAGACGCGGTGCTTCGTGACAAGGTTTAGTGACAGGCTTGGCAGTCCTGGGTTAACGGTTGGATTAGAAGATCTTAAAGGTCTTTTTCAACCTAAATGATTCTATGATTCTAACTCGGAATCATTGAATATTTTAGTTTGAAAGGGACCTCTGGAAACCATCTAGTTCAGTTGCTGTTCAGGGAAAAATCAACAAGAACAGGTTACTCAGGGCCTCCTCTAGGTGAGCTTTCAGTATCCCCAAGGTTAGAGAACCCACAGCCGCACTCTGCCTTTTGTTCCAGTGTTTAATGTCTCTCATGGTGAATTTATTTTTCCTTCTATCTAGACAGAACTTTCCTTGTTGCAACTTGGGACTTTGGCCCCTTGTCTTTTTGCAGCACCCCCGAGAAAAGTTAGGCTCTGTCTTCTTTATACCCCCCTTCAGGTAGCTGAAGACCTCAACAAAATCCCTCCTTTGCCTTCTGATCTTAACAGTGAACAACCCCAGTCCCACAGCCCCTCCATACAGGCCATGTGCTCCAGCCCCCCTCCACCTTAGTGGCCCCCGCTGCACTCGCTCCACTACATGCACATCCCTCTTGTACTGGGGAGTTTAGAATAGGGCTCAGTACTACAGATGCAGTTTTGACAGTGCTGAATAAAAGAGGAAGACAGTTTTCTTTCTTGACATGCTGGCTACACTCTTGCTATCCCACTATAAGGTGGCCATCTTCACTACAAGAGGACACTCATCTTGGCCACTGACTGACTTCACCTGGTTCGCAGGCTTCCTCTCTGTGAGACCAGTAAAACTCTCAACTAACAAGATGGAGGTTTAATTCCTGCCTGAAAATAAAAAAGTTATGTATTCTTTGACTGGGAAGAGGATGGATTTTGAAAGAAAATACATCAGAAGGAGTGGGCTGAAAGTTCTCTTTACAGTGTAAATTCATTCAGGTGGTCAACAGGCCCAGATGTGTGATCTAGAGACTGAGGGATTCAGGCAACGTGGGGATCTTTCTGCTCCCTCCACAGCCATGCAGAGATGCTGCAGAATGATTCTGCTCCTGTGAGACTGGAACCAGTGGCGATTCCTCACACCATGCACACCAGGGTGGGGATCCTTCCCCTGCAGATCCAACCAGCTAAAAGCTAACCTGTGTCTAAAATGACCTGGCTTTGTCTATATGGGTAAATAAAATGGAACATTTTATATCTCTGGTCAGGATGCCAAATGGCATAACACAGCTAGAATCGCCGCCTTCTCAAAACCACACAAGGTTAACAATTTGATGCTTGCACAAAACCCTGCTCCAATGAGTTTAGCAGTGTATATGCAGCCATTTAAACTACGTTTGTGGAATGAATCTAGTCATGCAGAATTGGCACTGTGCTGAGGATGTCAATTCAAATTCATAAATGCTGAAAGCCAAATCAAGATCTGTAAAAACGTCCTTTTCAAGGAGATCTTATAATTACCTCTCACAATTACAGCAGATATATTGGGCCTGATTCCTCTCACAACATGAAATCCATGCTTTGCAAAGAATCCATGCATATTTCCACTTAAACAATTCATTTGTTATAAACTTTGTGCAGGTCTTCTTGAGAAAAACTATAATACACTGCATTGTAGGCAGTGAATCTGATGCAAATTGTAGCATACAGCTGATCTGCAAATTACAGTTTGTTAGGTATGATTACGGAGACATTTTACCTCGTGGAACTCTATTTGGATCTCATAATTGTGAATTCAAAGACTCCCCTTATTCTTTCACCTTCATCCATCCTTTTTACTTTTAAGATCAAAATGAGTGTTCATATTTATCATAGAAAGTGCAAGTAAATAAAATCTGTATACAAGGAATCAAATGTATGTGCCATATATGCACACATTCTAACCACAGGCTTCAAAGTTCTTGTATAAATTCCTACAATTTCCTTAGGAAAAAATATAGAAAGATAGATAGATGGATAAATATATATGAAACTATATATAGTGGTGTATCTAGATATAAAACTTCATATAGAACGAAATCAGAGTTTTCAGTGGCTGAGCTACCTTATTTGCTTATTTCTCTAGAGAGGCTACCGATTTTTCTATTTTATATGCACCCACCAATAAAACCAATCTATGCTAACTAACTCAATATGAAAGCTGGGACTTTTTTTCCATTTCTCTCTATCACTTGTATTTCACAAATGGAAGTCACTAGCTAGAATGAGGTCTCTAGGCAAATAACAGTAAACAGTCATTCAAAGCTCATTTGTAAAGCCCAGCCTAACTGACATTATAAAAGTCTGTACTGTAAACACAAAGCCATGTCTGAAACAGCTCATACAGGCTGTGAAATGCTGACATTGCTGAATTAAACATACTTTCTGTAAAGAGCTACGCTCATAGAAAAAGGATCATCTTCCCTCACCCCCTTTTGCTAGTTCATTAACCAATAAACTATTACCACACATGAGGTCATTACTGGAGCTGCTTATTTAAGTTGTTCATGGAGCTGAAGGGACTCATACACCCTTTTGTTGACACAGTCACCATTTGAAGTTTGTGAAAAGAAAATGTCATCATTCACATAAAATAATTGAAAAAAGATGTCTTCTGACACCTGTCTTTAAAACACAAAAGTGCTGCAAATTACTTACAGTTCTGAAAAGGGCATATATTTACATTCCATTTTAGTAGAGGAGAATGAAAGAACAGAAATGAAAATCACTTCTACCTCTTACTCTTCCCTTTCTTTTTCTTCAACTGTCCAAAAATACATGTAATCCACATCACTCCAATTTGGCATCAAGTGTCCATTCAAACTTCCTACCTAAGCATTTGGCAGACCTGTTAACTGTGTATTGATAATTACTGACCTCAATCATCTATATTTGGATAGTGGTCAAAAATATATTATTTTCCAAATATGTTGTTCTTCATTCTAGTCCCACTTTCTCTTTTCCTTTCCCCATCAAATAATTCAAGAATTCACCTGCATGTTAGAATTTTGAGAGTGCATGCTCTGTGCTTTCGTTTTATATCCCATACATGTCTCTACATGTAAGGATACACAAGGTGCTGCAGCACATACTGCAGTAACCAAAGAACAGCCACACTGGGTGAAACCAAGGACCTATCCACCCAGCTATCTTGTCTCTGATGACGGCCAGTACCAGCTGCTCAATGATGATTTATAAAAAAGGAAATACAGTATCAGAAGAGGATACAGTATCAGGATATGTTTGCAGCCTCCAGTAATTTGCATCCCAGAAATTCCCTGAACCTTGTGCAGTGGTCTTTTACTGTCTTTTATGGATTTTTCTTACCTAAACTTTAATTATAATTTTCTGAAACTATCAGGTTTTGGCACCTACAATGTCTTGTGGCAGTATATCTAGCAAATTAAATATGAATTGTGTGAAGCTGTGACTCAATATTTTTTTTTTGTTAGATCTACCATCTGTTAGTTTCATTTGATGACCTCTAGTTCAGTTATTAGAAGGCTCCCTTCTGACCTTCTTACTCCACTCCCAATTTTACCGACCTCTGTCCTACCCTTCCTCCCTTACTCTCCCTGCTCATCTCCAGTGATCTTTTTGCTAGTCAGAAAAGTTCTAATGTTTAATTTTTAATGTGATATTACTTCCCTTTGTTGCCATATTGATTATGAAGATACTGAGAAACATAGGTCTAATCACAGTCCACCATGAGCCTTCAGCAGTGATTTTTCTCAACTAGCAAACAAAACAAAAAATTGTTAGCTTCCTACATTTTAAACAGATACTTCCCAAATGACCCATGGCAGTATAACATTCCTGCTGAGGAACCATGCTAAAAGCTTTCTGAAAATCCAAGTAAGTTTTATCAATTGAATAGCCTTTTCTTGCATATCCGGTAATCATTTTGGAATTTGCATCTACAGAAGCAATGTTGGCTCTTCCCCAGTATGTCACATTTATCTAATGTCTATTAGCATTATTCTTTCTACTTATTTGTGAAGTATAGATCCAGACTTCCTGCTCTGTAGCTCTCCAAGCACCCTCTAGGACCCTTTTTGAGCATCATATTTGCCACTGTTCCACTGACAGCAACAGAGTTTTAAGCAGGAGGTTACATCTTTGCATTAATTGTTCAACTATTTCACACCTGACTTCCCTTTAAACCCAGAATACCACTGGGCCTTTGGTATGCATCTCGTCAATTTGTTCTATACTTTCTTTTACTGACATAACCTTTTATTTATACTCCCATGTATGCAGGAGCACCCCAAGGAAGTAAGCACTGCTGCAATGTGGCAAAGTCCACTTCTCCCGGAGGTTCTCCACACCTGTGCACAGCTGACTTGAAGACTATCTCAGAAATGAAAGGATATGCACAACTCCTCTATATCTACTCATTAACCATAAAAGAGTAATTTTTTCTTATTCTTCTCCACATCCTTGCTACCACCTCAGCTAAAAGAAAGAGCAAGATCACCCCAGTTGTCATAACTGCAGCCAGAGCACGGACAAAAACCTTGAAAACACCCGTGAGATACTGAGGAGCAAGATTCTGGACTATGCAAAGTTGGAAAAGGAGTTACTGACGTACTGCTTGGAAGGAAAAAATATGAGCTTCTGGATTTTTTGAAGGTGTTGAATTTCAAAGGGACGATTAAAATTGTCAACTGAAAGAGCTTTGGCGTTTTTTTGGGGGGAAAGAGACAATTATCACAGTTGGCAGCTGTAAACACCACCAAAAAAAAATAAAATCAGATCTTGCCAATAAATAAATGGAGGGCCTTGCTTTTACTCTTATCAAGAGGCAAAAATCACACACAAGACAGCAGAAAATTACCTGAAGGGACCAGTGGTTTTGCCATGTGAACACCACCAAGTAACACCAACAAATTTGACCAGTGAAATAAGGCTGGGCAACCACATCTTGCACAACTTCAATGCCTGCATTTCTGAAGTTTGCTCTTCTTTCTCTCCCAACTCCAGCAGATTCTAACCACATTTTTAGTGGTTAACTTAAAACAGGTGTGAAAGGAAAAGGATTAGTCCCCTTATTCCAAAGACAGCTGGGAATAGCAGGCAGTGTTGCAGAATACTTTTATCTTAAAATTCTGCTTGCTAAATGTTATTTACAACCTTCTGTGTTATTTATAATTTTATCTCATTATGTATTGTCTAGAGATGCAATTTTCAAAATGGGGTGGGAACACCTTATTTTAGTGGAATTAGATTTATCATTTAAAACATTCATATAGCAAATCAAACTTTAATGAACTCGTCTGATGATACTGTTTATTTTTGGAAAAGTTTTAATAACTTTTTCTGTAATTAAAAATAGCATACAATATCAGAAGCCAGTAGCAATTAAAGGTAATCAAATTTGGGAAATTTTGTGGGAAGTACAAAAAAGATCTGTAGATATTTTGTTAAATGCTTATTATCAGTTGAAGTACTGTTTGCTTCACAAAACAGAACAATGCTTATCATTAAAACACAAGAACATTTCCACTAAGTTCTTTGCCTGATTTTCTTCTTTCATAAAATGCACTGCATGTGAAACAAGTCTTCAAAAAAACAAGGCCTAAAAAAACCTACTACTCAGGGTGCCTTTGAGGATATTTAATTAAAATCTAATCCTGCATTCATTAAGGCTCACATAAATTAAGCTGTCATTCATAAGATTTATGGATTCTCATTTGCATATTGCATACAATTCATCAATTACTCAAGTATGAAAGGAGCACATTTCCCTTGGAGCTGCATGCTACCCTGCCAACATTTGAAATGAGGGAAAGAGCAAGACTGTCAGGCATTCACACAAACTTTCTTCCAAATGTCTGCTCCTTGATTAATCTAATTTTCTAGCTATTCCTTACAAGATACAACAACAGCCCTTCTGCAAATTTCTATTATTTCTCCTGTCTTCATCATAAAATCTTCTTGTCTTTTAATAATACTTCATGTCTGACTGATTATTATTTGTTTGCTAATGATACGGCATGAATGTTTTCTTTATATAAATGCATAATGCACACACTGGAGTTAAAATAAAATGATTAGTATTTTCAGGTTTTGTTTTTTCTGTTTAACATCGCTAATTTGCTTAGCTGAGCTTAATAAAAAAATCTAAGCAATGAGAAAAAATACCAAATTATAAATCTATCGTTTAAAGCAGCCATCAGTAATAAGTCGGAATATTTCTCTTAAGAGTGTAATGGTAATGTGCACATAATTAAACCATTAAAATTTAACATTAAAATATAATTATGAAGCGACAACAAATGTTTAATAAGAAACATCAGCTTATTCATAGCCACTACAGTGTGAATGTACCTGACTGCACTTCTGAAAGTTGTAGGCAAAGTAGTGACACAGGTAAGTTTGTTTTTGTTGCACATAAAACATGCTGTGTTAATTCAATTGTCTTCTCTAGGGAGTTAATCTTAATTTCAGTGGCACAACTACGAAGTAGCAGTCTTTGCTTGCCCAGTCTCTGGATACTATCCAACATGCATGTGATCAGGTGCTGAATTTAATGCATAACACTCATTCATGTCTGGGAGTTTCTAAATTAAAATATATGAATGTATCAGCACTGTCTAAAATTACTCTTAAGGCTCTCTGTAAATTTATTGGCTCATTTTATATTGTTAATTACCTAGTAAAAAAGTAGCTTAAAAAATACCAAAATAAAGTTGCCATTTTCTACAAGAAATATTATGTTTAACAAATAAAAGGATGATAAAATATGGAACAATAAAAATCCAACATAAAACATTTCTGAACTTCTTAGAGAGTACATGTAACACTTTGCAGTGTTACTTCCCAGACCAAGTTAACATATTTTTTTTTAATTTCAGTGTAAAAAGTATTGGAGCCTTTAAAATACATGTAATATATACCAAAGAATCTCAGAGCAGATGGTGAGCAAATTAGAAATAAATACTTCAAATATTAGTGATCTAAGGTTTTATTGTTCAAATGTGTTCAGCACCAAGCCTAGCTTAAAAGTCATATGCTGCCTCTTGCCACGGAGGGACTATTGAACATTTGGACTGGATTACTGAGTAGCAAACAAACATTTTTTCTCTTCTCTCCTCCCCCAAATCTGTTTAAAAATGAAGAGAGATTTCATTCTAAACATAATTGCTAACATAATCCCATGCGAATAAAGTTAACTAACCCTGGAAAAATAAACAGATGACTAACTTTAATCAGAGAAATGAAGTCATCATTACGCTTGGTTTATAAAATAGATTTCCATTGTCAAAGATAACATAAGAGGGTTGGGTTTGGGTTTTTTTGTTATTTTGGTTTGTTTATTTTGAGTTAGCTGCTCTACTGTAGATTGTTTAGGTCCATCTCTGAATTACTACTGCGTTTATTGTCTGTCTTTTTAACTGTTGCATTCTCCGAGTTTCAAATTTCTCAGCATGAGCTGTCTGCTTAATTCTATCCAAGTAGTGTGTAATGAGAAAAGAATTTTCCCTGTCTACAATAATATAGCTTATTTTATTTCCTGAACCCAAACCACCTGTTCATTTTTTCTATTTAAAGCTTTGTAAAGCAACCGACTACCTCAATACTTTTGTGCTGAAATGAAAGGCAGTCAGAACAAAGCTGCAACTTTTTCAAACTCAGTCCAGTAAAAAGCATCAACTATGGAGCAGCTTCTTGGCTCCAGGGTCAGATGGGATTCACTTCATAAAATTATCAACAGATCTTACATGTGACTTTCTTATTTACATGAAATCTACTAGAAATACTTCTAAATTTAATTCTGCAAGAGATTTTGAGATAAATTACTATAGAATAATAAATTGTATAGAACCTCTTTTAGTTTGAAACCTCCAAATTGTTATAACTGTTAAAATTAACTGTATTGACTTTGTCTGAGTCTGGAAGTATAAATCTAGGGCAAATCAACTTATTACAGTACTTCCATGACTAGTCTACTACAAGCAACTCTCTCTGTGACCAGAAATAACTCAACTGAAAAACTATATTCAAAAAAGATACAAAAGACAAGCAATGCATCCTGGACCAAACGTGACTGCAAACATAACACTGGACTTTGCCTACCACTACAAAACAGGTCATCTTCCAAAATGTCTTTGAATTTTTACATTTTCTATTGTCACAGATCCTATGTAGTTAGAATTCAGTGGAATGAGGGCAGTGGAATAAAAAGACAGTTATTTAACATTTTTCCTGGGCTGTATGTTTTTCAAACTTCCCCCTTTATATGTGTCAACATTTTCACTTTGTCATTTGAATGTTCACCTCAAAATACAACCTTTGGTATGATTTCCAGATTAAGGAAAGGCCTCATTCAGCCCTTCTTGGGCATTTGGGGAAGAGAAACAAACCGATGCACAAGATCAGCCTGCCTATTTCCAAGATTACAGCAAAGATTTTTAAAACATGTATCAGAAACAAGTCTTATGCCTCTGAAGACGTAAGAGAAGGGATGTGCAAATTCTTACACATGTGTAAAAATCTAGAAAATAAGAAATAAGAAAACTGTAGGACCGTGGTTACAAAAAAGGTTTGTAAAGAAATAGTTATTCTGCTTCCCTTCTCTCGGCCCTTTCTCCTTCTCTCCCACTTTTCTGTAGATATGCAGGAGGGAGGCTGGGGAGGGTAAACATCACTAAGTATAGGGAATAGAGGAAATTATTCCTCTTGAACGACCCAGACAGAGCAAAAAAAGAAAAACAGATCATCTTTTCATGTTACACACAAAGGCACTAGAACTAGGATATGTAGGCATCTTGACTACTAATATAAAAAAAAAAAAAAACAACCAACCCTTTCCCTTTCTCTGTTCCTGTTAATTATTTTCAAATCTGTGTAGCTATAACACCTTCTTCCTTCCTTTTCATTAGCTCATGAATGTCTGCAAGACATAAGTTCTGGTCTGATAATACCTGCTGAAGCACAAAACCCCTCCTGTGGATGCCAATCCAGCGCCAGTGAGATTTAAATGCTGGAGCTGGTTCAAACACCTATGAAATTTTCAGATAAAATCTTTATTAAAACAAGTTAGGATTGAAAGTGCATTTCATGGGAGTTCCTGTAACCTCACCAAAACATTATCATTTCCTTGCAAAAACTCTACGCACTTTAAATAATTAAAGAGCTGGAATCTAAGAAACAGATTGGACTGCTTGGTTATCAATGCCACACATTGCTTTGCCATTTATTTCTGTTACAATGTACATGTAATCCTAATCTAATCCTCAAATTTTCAAAAATATATGCAAAACTAGAAATTTCTTCAGCGATTATGTAGTCCTGTTTCCCTTTTGAAGGAATCCACTTACACAGGTGTAATTACAGCATATATGAAGTCATTATTCACAGAGTGGTCATCTTAGCTAGAATTACAAATACCAGCTGAATACATCTCCATACACTCACATGAACCTAAAATGTCTAGAATCGTATATCTCATTAGAGCAGTTATTTCATCTGTATTTGTTAATTATTCTTCCATGCCACCACAGTCAGCTGCAAAATGATGTAATCTAAAATAACTCAAGACTGCGTTTTTTTAAAGTACTAGATTCAGAATGAAAAAAAAAAAAATGATCCTGAATTCATGGTGAAAGTAATAAAAAAAATATATTAAAAACATCCTTAAACTTCCTTTGTAGCTTAAAGAGCCCAAGGATAACTTTGGAGAAGTGCTAAATCATAGGTACTCCACCTCAGCCACCTTCTCTTTTCTCTCTTTACAGGCATATTTGCTTGTCCTTACACTGCTGAAGCTTTAATTAAATGTAAATTGAACAGAAAATCAAACTACACACTGACATTAATTCTTCGCTACATATTACTAATAAACAAGATTCACTCAATATCACTTATTACTTATAAAATGGAGTTTCACTGAAAATGGTGGGGAGATTTAAAACAAGAAAGGAAACAGTGGTAATGAGAGATCATTTTTTGGTAGGTGAATTAACTACCTGCTTTATAGTGTATGTTGCTATACAAACACAGGTGATTCTGAACTTACACTTTAGGTATATAGGCTACTGGCATAAAGAAAGTTTGCTAATATGCAAAACAATCTTTAGAGATAGTTATTTTTGCGAAGAACAAGAAAATTATGCTTGTTTGATTCTTTAAAGAGTAAAATCTAATGTCAAATGATGTTACTACTACATAGCCACTCAGATACTAATGTATTCAGAACTAAATACTAACTGAATCACACTAAATCTGCTAGTAATACATTGGATGAAGTATCAATTCATGTCACAATTAATAAAATCAGTTTCCTTTCAAAAAAGGCTTCTTTATATTGATCCCTTTTTTCCTATCAAGCACTTGATACTTAAAACACCCAAGATCTTACTCGCAGCTGCAGAAATGTTACAACTGTATTAAACCAGAAATGGAACGAATGCTGCTGCATGTCACTACAATACACAGACACATGCAGGTGCCATATATGTGCATTTATGCAAGGTGATACAGTAAGCACTGTCCATGGAAGCATGTTATATGTTTATTATTCCTGCTAAAATAACAAGCTTTAAGCAGAGTGCCTGGAAATAACCAAAACAGTCTTGGAAAGTAAATGACCTCCTCCTCCTCTGTCTTCCTAAAACCACAGCAGTTAAATAGATTAGGCAAAAACTTTGGAACCAATGATTTATATGAGGCACAAGAAGCTTAGAGCAACAGTTGTAATCCTTACTACCAAACATAGCAGATACCAATTCATTTTTATTCAGACATTCTGGATAGCTTTCTCTCTTCTGTTATTTCAAATGTTCAAAAGTTAGCTGTGGTGTATTGATGACTGCTTGAATTTTAAACTGGTAAGTGAGGCTATGATGACATACATCATCTGCAGAGATAAGTTCTTTGTCAGGTGACAGTGTAACATAGTACGTGATATAGCACTGAAGGTTTCCTCACACCTACCTATGGAATGTCAACAATTACCACACTCTCTAAGCGGAAGCTGCCTATCTCCAGAAAAATCTTAACAAGCCAAGACAGTAAGACACACACAGGGCCCAAGAAGTCCCAAAGAGCATTAAATTGTATCCTCTTAGGCTACAAATATGTTCTACAAAGTACAGACATATGAACTATTTAAACCTCTGAATTCCATACACATGAGTCAGAATCTAGCACAGCAACAGCAACCACTGAAAGCAACAGCAAAAAATATTTGAATGAATTTAGTTATAAGGAATTGAACAAGATCTACAGCACAGTTATTAAACTGAAGTCCCCGCAGAGACTTCAAACATAGCAAAACATACAGTGCACAAGAAAAACAATTTCATAAAAGTAATATCTCGAACATAATATTTTGAAAAAGATGCTGTGAGCAAGAACTACTACAGAGATTCTCCATTCACCACCATGAATTTCTCTGTTCATCTATGCATCCCCCTCAAAGTCACAGATCTACTACTGGCTTTACACACTCAAATATCTTTTCACTCACAGCTTTAAACCTGTCTCTGTTAAGTCAATCAACTTTCAGAACCACTAATGCTAATGGTTAGAAGGGTCATTTTCAATTCTACTTTCTATACTTCAAAAGAATAATGTGACTTAAAGAGCAATTTGTAATTTCCCCAATACTTATAGCTTTGGAACCAGTCAAAATGCTATATTAGATAGTAGGACAGATAGTATAATACTAAAGATTCATACTACCCATACACCCTCAGCGGCAGTGACACACACAGATGAACGACTTCAGCCAAAGGAAGCCACAGAGCAGAACTTATCAAAAGCATTCAACAACAGCACAGCTCAGGCATGTGAACTTCGATGACTTGTTTGCTATGCATGCTTTTTTTTTTTTGAGCTTAAAGCACTCAGTGCCATAATTACACCATGTTGTCCATGCATTCATAGAGCATTAGGAGGGAGCAATTAGAGTCAAACTCTTAATTCTTCCCACAAGCTGTAGAGAAAGCAAGAACACTTTTAAAACATCTAGTGGATGAGGGAAAGGCTGCAGATGTTGACTACATGGACTGTCACCCACATCATCATTCTCCTGGAGAAACTGGCTACTCATGGGTTGGACAGGTGTACTCTATGCTGGGTAAAAAGATGGCTGGACAGCCAAGCCCAAAGAAGGGCAGTGAGTGGAGCTAAATCCAGTTGACAGCCGGTCACAAGTGGTGTTCCCCAGGGCTCAGTACTGGGGCCAGTCCTCTTCAGTATCTTTATCGACGATCTGGATGAGGGGATCCAGTGCACTCCCAGTAATTTTGCAGACAGCACCAAGTTTAGTGGGAATGTTGACCTGCTTGAAGGTAGGAAGGCTCTGCAGAGGGATCTGGAAAGGCTGGACTAATGGGCCAGTTGTATGAGGTTCTACAAGAAGTGCCGGGTCCTGCACTTGGGTCACAACAACCCCAGGCAATGCTACAGGCTGGGGCA
>JAVJGJ010000014.1:42759305-42780385 GCA_035590215.1 Microhierax caerulescens
TGTTCAGTTCTGGGCCCCTCACTGCAAGAGGGATGTTGAGGTGCTGGAGTGTGTCCAGAGAAGGGCAGCAAAGCTGGCGAAGGGTCTGGAGCACAAGTCTGGTGAGGAGCAGCTGAGGGAACTTGGGTTGTTAATTTGGAGAAGAGGAGGCTCAGGAGGGATCTCATTGCTCTCTACAACTACCTGAAAGGAGGCTGCAGGCAGGTGGGGGTTGGTCTCTTCTCCCAGATAACTAGTGACAGGACAAGAGTAAACAGTCTCAAGTTGCACTAGGGGAGGTTTAGATTGGGTATTAGGAAAAATTTCCTCACTGAAAGGGTGGTCAAGCATTGGAACAGGCTGCCCAGGGAGGTGGTGGAATCACCATTCCTGGAGGTGTTTAAAAAACACGTAGATGTGGTGCTTAGGGACATGGTTTAGCGATGGGCTTGGCAGTCCTGGGTTAATGGCTGGACTTGATCTCAAAGGTCTTCTTCTCCATCCTAAATGATTCTATGATTCTGTGACTCTATGAACACTTGCAGACAACAGGAAAGGCCATGTCTTTGACTTACTCTGCCAGAAAATAGATTTACTTGTCTGAGATGTTAAAACTTTGGTCGCCTCTGGCTTAGGCAAATTAAGGTGTTAATCATTTTCAAGCACCTTCAACCACAACATAGTCTTCCTTTCCTCTAGCAGAGCTTAGAAGAGGGAACATATTGCCATTTCTATGTTTAAACAAACAATTTCTACCTTCACTGGTTATATAAGCTATTTTTACAACTAATAGGGTTTTGACCCACAGGTTTCTCCTGAAGTGGTGCTGCTGCCTACTGCCCCAGGCCCGCAGAGCATTTCAAAATTGTAGTGAGCCCCTTGGTGAAATGCAAGTATATATATTTCACTGATCACAGAAATTTCATCAATATAGCTCATGTAAAACTTCTGCTCTTTGTCTAAGATAATCTACCATGAAATAAAATTTCCAGTTACCTACTGAAACACTAATACTTCTGCAAAAACTGCTGTTCTTCAGATAATGTTTTTCTAAATACATTATTCTGAACAAAAGAAAAAATGACTGTGATTTCAGGTAATGAAATGAGGAAGGAACAAGATCTGTGTTTGAGAGCCAGAAGGAGACATACAGCCATAAGAATTGCTTAAATCAAAATATGCCAGAAAACTATCTACCAGTTGAACAACTGACACATAAAAAACTTTCTGAATGCTTTAGAAAAAAGTCTCTATTTTTCAAAGTGAAAATTAGTTATTTTGATAGTCATTTAGAATAGAGATAATATTTAGCATGAATAATGCTTCAAAAATTATTCAGAAGTTTGACCACTTTTTCAACACACAGAAAAAAAGTGTACATGCTTTTTAATAAACATACTATACAGTTCATTCACAGATAGGTTAATGAAAAGATCTCTTATCTTCCCTACATATAGACACTTAAAATGCAGATGCTGCCATTTGAATTTGTCACTCTATGATCTTTTTGCGATCCATGTTGAGAAATAAGCAATTCTGTGTCACAATTCTCTTGACTTATTTTCTATGCCTACCTGAGGATGATATTAATTGCTCTTTAAATTTCTCTCTGCTGACTATATATGCAGAGTCTAGATGATAAGCTCAGATGTAGGCATTTACACTGTACACTACAAAGATTAAGCACACTCAGTATCACCCTTGCTCTCTAAAAATTTAATTCACTGATTGTACTTTAGCCTAAAGTCAAGGGGGAGCCTAAAGTGGTGGAATCTGTACTTCAAGCTGCTTTGCCTTGCAGAGTAGCCTCTCAATCTTAAAAATTACTAATTCTTCTTCTCAGAGGTGGCAAAGTTCCTGAAGTAAGTATCATTCCATTATGTATTTGATTTAAACCAGCTTTAAATCTGTTCAGATTTGGGGGGGGAGGGCCGAGGAGAGAATGCTGCATATGAAATTAAAGCAAATTTAACTTTTTATTTTAAATCAACCTCCAGCTTTTCAGAAGAGCAACAATAACGATATACAATGAGTATAAATAGCTCCAGGAGAGTTCAGTGAAAGAAACAGAGACTACAATAAAAAGGTAAGCAAGTTTATCAGTACATTTAAAATTATCTGCATCTCTTTGAATCACTTGCACACTAGGAAAATACGTACACTTCATCTCAAAAGCCTGATGTATCTTTGCATCGCACTCTGAGAAAAAAAGGCAGACACTGTTCTATTTTTCACACATCCCTGTCAGTAGATCTCGCTCCTGGGAAGTTTAACATCATCTATGCTTCTGTCAGACATGATCAGTTATGCACAGATGTAGACATACACTCTTTCCTCTTGTGTTTTTTTTCTTTATTTCATGTGTTTTGACTTGCAGTCATGAAAGATGATACAGAAAAAAGTTTTTAACATGTATTGATTTGGAGCCATATTATATGAAAATTATCTGAATTTTCAGATTATTTTCATATATTTCATATTTTTATAAATTGTCATAATTTAGAGTGTTTAAAAAAATAAATTATTTACAAAGTGATGTGATCAAGAGATAAACCAGATAGTTGCTGTATGTAAATACAGTAACATCTACAAAACAGCTTGTAACATGGGACAGCTGATAAGAGTATCACATCTTAGAATTTGTTTACAAGCCTAAAAAAAAATTCAAATAGTTTTCAAAAAAAATTCTCACACATAAAAGAAAAGGAAAAAAATGAATGGTTTATAGGAGCACGTGGAAGGTTGAAGCTAATGTCAAGTTTTGAAGTCTCCTAAAGCATCATATGCAGAACTTTCAGCCAACACAACTGCAGAAATTCCAGCATTGAGTTACTTCACCAAACATTACTCTAAATTATTTGTCTTTGTGTCTTTACAGATTCCAGTAAACAAATAAAATTCCATTTGGTTAAACTTGGTTTACTTTTGACCCAATAAAAAAAGATCTACAAAACATAAAACAAGAATTTGAATTCTTAAGCAAAGAAGGTCACTTCAGTACTTAAAATGTACTCTGTAAAAATACACAATACTGACACAAATTAATTTAAAAAAAAGTAATCTTTCAGTAAGCAAAACTATGATTTTCATGGCGTAATTCCCACACCAAAACACAAGGGTTGGGGTTTTTTTCAGCTAGATCTCCTGTCACTGTGCATCTTAAAGCTGTCTGAGGACATAATACATGTCTGTATTATAGTGTACCATGAATTCTCCTGACTTCTTAAGTCCCACTAGCATGCATTCAGCCCTTCACCATTTTTAACTAGATCCATTCTTTATTAGCCGACATGCTAGGCCAATTTTTTTCTAGTAACAACTAGCCTTGCCTGACTACAAAACACATAAAGCTTTGTCATTTTACTTAGTATATTAACAACTCCTGACTTCCATCAGTGTTTCTGTTTCCTATCATTTGTGATGTCCCTTAGCAAGTACTAAAGGGTAAGCATGCTATATAACTTAACTGCAAATATTAAATCTGCATAAAAGAATGCATATAATGTCAAAATCATGGCCACAGTTGATAAAAATAAATTGAGTGCCCATACAACAAAGGCAACAAAACAGTAAAGACTTTTTCAAAATTAACTCAGTTTTTTAAAATTATTTCTTGCTGTGCTGTCAGATCTGAAAAGGCAGCTTGCATTCTAGAAAGTATCGAAAAGATATGTATTCAGCAGTAAAATATAAAGTTACTGATTTTAAAGGTAAGTAAACAAAGAATGAAAAGTATCATCTTGGAAAGAGGAAGTATCAGAGTGGAGAGAAACTAATAGCAGAGTCCATCAGGAATCAGGTTTTGGAGCAGTTTTGTTTAATAAATTAACTAATGTCCAATACACATGCTGATGACATGAAGTTGGAAGAGGATTGAGCATCACACTGAAAGAACTGGATGGTCTTGAGGAAAGATGATGAATTTTAATGGAGCAAAGTGCAAGGTCACTCACTTAGGGACTATAAATAAGAGTAGCTGCTCTAAGCCAAGAACTCATAATTTGGGAATAACCAAGGAGAAGAAATATCTGGGTTTATTAGATGATCCCTGGATGACTATGAACCACCAATATGACACAGCAATGAAAACAGACAAATACCATTCTTGAACATATCAGACAATATACTTCTGGTAGACCAGAAACAATGACGGACATATAAAGCATCAGTGGGATATTTTGCCTATACAACCTTAATAAACCATCTCTGGAAAAACAGATTCACGGAGAAATAGGTCTAGAGAAGAACCACAACCATGATCACAAAATGGGGAGGTTTCCAAGACAAGGCTGAAAGAGTTTGACTTCTCTAGTATTGGAAAAGCAAAGGCTAAGGTCAGCTATAATTCTTCTCTTTCACAACCACAGTGAAAGCCTGATGGATTTATAAGGGAAGATTCAGACACAGAAGGGAACTGCAGGCTGCAAGTCACTGTTGTGAAGCAGCGTAACAGTGAAAACTACTGGCTCAATCGGCTCTTTGCCAGCTCTCACCAAGTTATTGGTGCTACTGGCCATGGAGAGAAAAAAAAACAAAAAGGAAGTCTAACCTCCAGATTCACCAAAAATTAAATTGGTTGAGGAAGGGCTACACCGCGGGGTTCCCACAGTATGAGTGACTGAGGAAGCACCAGGGAAGGTCTCACTGGTGATACACCTAGCTGTTAGGTATGGTATGTTGTAACCCTGATTAAGCTGTACTGAAAAAGTCAAAAAGGAGAACTCAAAGAACAGCATATATCACCATTTCTTTTTTTATTATCTACCTATCTGTTATCTGATAGGGTTTTAAGTTATGCCTATCAAAATGGTCTGTGGATAATTTTTTACCTTAGAAGATGCAGTAGTTCAACTAAAAGCCATTTTTAGAAATTATGGATAAAGAAGAGCTACTAATGGGATGCACTGATTGCAAGGTTTATTTGCAGTATTGCAAAACTAGGACAAGCAGTCCAGATATTATACCTCAATTTAGTATCGCCCACTACGATAAACTAGAGAAAAGTCTTACTTTCATCTGCATTCCACAATATGCAATTGCTTCAAAATTCCATAATATGAGACAAATCTATTCCGAATTATTTAAAACAATAATAAAAAAAGAGACAAGAAAAGTTTGGCTACCAAAGTATTCTGAAAGAAACTAAAATTAGAAATAGTTACCATAAGAAACAGTTATCATAAGAAATATCAAGATTAACATTCCTTGATTCTTAATAGTTTCAAGACTAAAAGTTACGAAGCTCTACTTCTTTCAGTCATACCACTTCATGTACAGAACTGTATTTTTATTTAAATTCTAACATAGTTTCATAAACGTATATTTGATAGGTGACAACACCACACTGTAAATACTTCAGAGAACTGTAAGACATTAAACCTTTAAAATGTCAACAGTTTAAGGAATCATAGCTTTGCACCAGTGATCCAAAAAGCATGCATCACTGTAACTTCTTCCTGGGTTTTTTGCCTTTTACTGGCAGAAAATATTGTTCTCAATATTAACTTCTTAAAACAAGTATCTGTGAAATCCTTTAGAAGTACACAACATTGTAAATTGTAAGAAATTTTGAACAAATAATAATGTGTTTTATTTACTTGGGGTTTTGTTTAAAACAAAAAGATACAGATTCAATGCTGATTTTAGATGTCTTTGCTGTTAGCTTCAGAGATTCAGTCAAAATCTAACTGAAGATTCCATAATTGCTTAAATAGCAGCTACTTTTACAATTGTCCTTAATTAGGTCCCAATTTAGCAAATCACTTGGCCATATGCTAAGATCCCACTGGATTTAGGAATGTGCACAGAGTTGTGCACACGTATCGCAGCTTAGCTGAATTGGGCTTTAACATTAGAAATTTTTTAATTATTTTTAATTTCTGGAACTGCTGTAGCCTTTTGAATTTTCTTATGTTTCTCCTGAGTTCTTGGAGATTTCAGCTACAGCTGCTTCTGACATTTACATACAAGCAACTAAGATTTTTAAAATGGTAAGTTTATTTCTAAATGGCAAGGTTTGACCTGAGACTGAAAGAAGAACTTCAGAATAATTAAAAAAGAAAGTAAATTAATTGAGAGGCAGATGGAACTACACCTAGTACCACCAAATCCTTTTAAATAGGATGGGCATTTTCTTCAAACAACAGGAAATCTCCAACAGATTGGACAGACTCTGATTATTGTAGGAAACTAAATAACTGAAATTGTTCTGGTTACCAACCAAATTTTATTTACTACTTCAACTTTTCAAGTAATGTTGCTTCCCTACAAAACTCTTGACATTCATGAAGCAGAAATTGTGAAACTCCTACATGGCATAGGAAAGTTGTTGTTTTTTTTTCCCAAGGGGCATATTCACTTCTCCCTTCTGTGCATATATATTGCATATATATTTGTCTAGTGATACTCATCCTCTGTGCTGAGACCAGAACTGTCCTTTGGGTCTTGTGGAGCCTGTAGCAACAGGACTTTCTCATCTGGACATCTCATCTTGGCAATACCAACAAATCCTGCCTTCAAAGACCATAATCCCAAATCAGTACAGTAAACTATAGTAAGAAAAAAAATTATCTGGGGTCTTTCTGTTCACCCCTGGGTACTCAATGATTCACTATGCACTCAGTTCATGTTTGCAAATTTACTTAGGCAAGGGGGGAGCGGGGCAGGCAATTGCTTTGAATATGAAAAAGCCCTTCCATAACCCATGCCGCTGAGTGAGAAACAGGCTGTCAGATCCATATTGTGGCATTTATTACGTGAACAGAGAGAGCAGGTAAAGTGCCTATACATCGGCCTTACATAGTTCTGAGTATCCCACCTTTAAGCAGTGTGGTGGAACTACAGAAGATGCAAAAATCAGCAACCAGGATTCAGAGACACCTAAATGAGGACAGACAAAAGGTCAATAAAATCATCAGTAAAGTGGAAGGGATTACAAGGGAACTATCTTAATCTATCATCATTTTTCACAACTACTTGAGAGTACCTCTTGACATCAGGCAAGAGGTTTGGAACAAACTAACGAAATATTTTTTTCAGCTATACCCATGGAAGTCAATGCCAGAGGATGCTTTGACAGTCAAACTCTAATTCTGCGCAGAAAGAGATTAGACAATTTAAATCCCGCTAAGAAAGAGAGTCAAGATACAACTCGGGCCAAGTAATTTGTAAATCACCAACTGCTTCAGTACACTGTGTGCAAACATGGAAAGATCCATATCCTAAGAAGCCTCTACTGGCAAATACTACAGAAAGGGTAATGGATTAGATAAATCTCTGTCCTTCCTTTTACAAAGTGGTAATGGAAGACAGGAAAGAGCTACTCTGGCAAAAACCTGGTTGTCCAATCAAAAAACGCTTAATTTCTACCCAACAGAAATACTGGCTTTTTAATTCAGAAAAGTTTTCTCTGTGAGTGTATGAGGCACTATAAAGACACGGGGAAGCAGATTTACTAAGTTGACTATGCATGCATGTTTCAAGATTTAGCTTGCACAAGGTTAATCTGTACTATTCCATAGCTTAATTTTACTTTATCAACTGTTAATATGACTAATGAGTCAAAGATTCTTATTACTGTTTTTAAGCAGAAACTCTCATCCAGTTATATACACTTCCTACATCTTCAAACGAAGATGAAGAAACACTGTTAAACAAACAGTTCTTCTTTTACTTTTTTCCACATCAAAGTTAAACATACTTGTGCTGCCTATGCTAAAACCAAACCCAGAATTTTAAAGCAGGATATCAAAATCATTTGATGGTACACATATGACAAAAAATCGAAAACTCTGATACTTTGGCCTACATAAAGAGGGAACTCCCTTCAAAAGCAGACAGGAAGAAAACAGTTCTTGTTACTGTATCCCATGGAAATGTGATTTTTATTCAATAGCATCAAAATATATTAAAATGGTCTAACGTATGTACATAGAATAACAATGCGTAAAAAATTAAAAATAGGTATGAAGTGCTTACTTTTTAATGGGAACTGAACCACGTTATTATTTATAACTTTTTAAATTAAAAATACACATTACAAATAAAACCATTTATTGATATATCCAGGTACTTCTGAGACTGACAAAAGAGACCATAATAACACCAGCTGTCATATTCTATTACCTAAACATGCATTTCTGAAATTATTGAATGTTACACTATCTAGTTTCAGCATCATTGTGTTCCAGTATGTCATACACACTAGTTCCTTGCAAAACCTGTTTGCGTGCAGAAGTTGCATCATAAAAAACATAAAATACCTGTTTTTTAAGACAGTATTTCCACTGATGTTACAAAACTGGGCTCAAAATATCTTTCATTAAACTTCCAGAATTGTATTGACATAATCACGTAATTACCAATATTCAAAGGGGGCAAAGAGAGGGGAGTAGAACTGGGTCAAATCAATTTGCAGTGTTTGATTCCTTATTGATGGGGGGAGTGGGGGGTGGGGGGCGCGTAGTAGAATACAACAGAGAGGTTTTTCCATAAAGTTAATTACAGAATATTATTTTTTTTTAAACAGACATGTCACTGAAAAGCTGTAACTGTCCATGTATCATACTGGAATTTTTAAAATGGAAGATACTCATGCCTAGATCCTAAATAGATGTCTTCAAACACAGAACACAGCTGATCCTCTACCAGATCAGTGATAGATATTTTTATTGATCATAACAATACACCCATTCAATTAATTTTTTCTTCTGTTGCAGCCTAAGGCAACCACTCACTTCACTGACACCAGGATTGGCATAATTACTAAAAAAAACCCATACAGATAGAATTTTTGTTTTGTTTTGCTTTCTCAAATGTAAGCCATCCAAACCTAGAGGGGGAGGGGAGAACAGAAGAAACACATTTTCAGAAAAACAAAGTATTTCACTTTGACTTTCATAAATGCTTGTCTATGTGAGTTGTATCTATACTGGCAATCAAAATTACACCACAAAATAGCATAATGGACATGGATTTTATTACTTTAATTTGATCATAGACCAAATAATGAAGGAAAGGCAGATAAAATTGACTAACTTAATATTTATGGGAACTTGAACTACTGAAGAGATTAGTACTTTTACCCAGTTAAGCTTCCAACTGTCAGCTGTCATTACAGGACCTGCCAAAAAAAGCAAATGATACCGATGTTGAACTTGTAACATGAGCGCTGGACCCTTTTAGTGAGAAAGAAAACATGCAAGTTAAACCAGGAAAACGCGTTGCTTCCTGGCTTTACATTAAGGACAAATCAATGTCCTGGTCCAGCCACAATAAACTACCTTTTTCCAGGATAGATCAGCTTGGTTTTCTCTACATGAAATTCCAGTGGAAGGTATTGACAAACATCAGTGGAAAGCAAAAAGACTGTCAGTTGAGACTTTTTTAAAGGATCCCAAACAGTACGAAAATTGGGCATTTTCTACCTCCCTTACAGCTCATACCCCCAAAAAATCATGGTTCTGTCAATTTAATGTTTGACAACATTCATGGTCATCAGACAAAAGGAAAAACTCTCTAATGATAAAGCAATCATAAGACCAACAGACTGACAGCAGTAGCTTTGAAGTTCAACATCAGTCCACTGCTACTACTGATAACTGGGATGTCCACAGCACTACCAGTTCGAACCCACATCCATTTCTAATGGAAACGGAAAATTGTGGTCGTTTCCAGCCAATAAGGACTTACAATTTCAGGTGGTGAAGCAGTCCATGATTCTTGACCAGTAAATACATAATGAATACAGAAAGTTAGCATAAGACTATTAGCCTACTGAGAATAAATAGTGATGCTCATATGTATGATCTGTTAAAAAAAAATGTCCCAAACTTAACATTCAGTTCCAATAAAGAGCTGGCAGCCAAGGAAAAACTTGCAGCCACATTTTCAGCACGTGAAGACCTGTATAACACAATGCTCTAATTTTGTGCTTGTTGAATGATATTTGCTCCAGCTAATAAAAAGTAGCCTGGCATAAACAAAAATGTGTGCATTGCTCCTGTCAATGAAAGCTCCAGAAGATTACAAATGCCTTCTCAGGGACAGGGTAACCTTCCCCTACACTGAGAAAAATCTTGTGCATGAGAAACAGGCTAGTATCTAGGATTTTGCAAATGAAGGGCTTCTCCAATGTGGAAAGAACATGTTTCGAGTATACAGTAACTGCACATGTATGTATGCATACATACACATACATATTTTGTTTGTGTGTATGTGTGCACACTCACACACCACTTACCGAAAAGGCCTGCTTTCATCGTGATTAAGTAATCTAATATGTAACCTTATATGCTGAAAAAATTGCCATAAAAGAGAAACTTTAGACACTTTATTCTATATAGCATTAGAAAGCAGTCTACAAGACACCTTTTCTCAAATGACTACATGTGTCTAGATTATAACAGGCCTGAGCAAATAATTTTGGAGTACCTGTATGATGACAGGCTCATAAAAAAGTTTTATTTTCAGAGTTTCATGAATTCTGGTCATGAGCCTGGTAGGAAATATTTAGTACAATACCTCTATCTATATCAGGCTGAGGACCAGGAGGCACACTCACACTCTAACCAGCCATTTTCTGCAGCATTCTTTTCTTCCTCCCTTTCAAACTGGATAAAAATTTTTGGGTTTATTACTCTGTTTTGAAATAACCTGGCACAACTGCAATCCTACAGTAAAGCATCTAGTGGATCATAGCCTTGGTAAGTCTGTAGACCTACCACAGTGATTTCCATGTGACTGGCTGGCTCTATTCAGGATTTTAATTATCCCATGCACAAAAAAAAAAAAAAAAGGTGGGGGAAGGGGAAGTCTGAAACCTTAAAACATGCTTCTTGTCTCCCTAGGCTCTCCTGCCTCAACTTGGATGAATACTTAACTACTATGAATAGGTCATCTCTCCTTGGGCTGTGAGCTGGTGGTCAGTCTGGAAGACATCCACACTAAAGCATATTCTTTAGCGATGCGTATCAGAGGGATGGGGCATGGCTTCTTTATGTACACCTAGTTAGAAGGCTTAAATCGTTACAGCACATCACAGCATCGGGCAACCATTGTCAGAAGTTTGTAAGTCATCTCTATGCCCCTTGTCTTTCAATAAGCAAGTTTTATGAAACAAAATGCTGCAAAATGCAACAACAGTCAGGATGTTAGCTCAAATATTTTCTCATGATTAATAAGAATATTGCATTTGTGTAAAACTGCTTTGGGGGGAATGGTTGAAATTAGTTTTGGTAGGAGGAAGCCATAAAATGATCATAAAATTGTAAGCACTTATTCTGGGGCAAACTTTGCGTGATTTATAGCAAATCCCACCTCTGACATGAGAAATTAGAAGAGAAACTCCAGCTTCTCTATGACTTTTCTGTAGAAGTCAGAGGACTATTGTAAAATAAAAAGTTGAAGTAAAATTAACAGGAAACACTACCTATGTACATTTTGGAAGCTACTTATCTCTGCTCCCAGAATGGAGGGGGTGGGGAGGTGGGGGGAGCCCAGGCTGGCTATAATAAGATGTTAATGAGTAAACAGGGTAACTTAACAACTGTTACAAGAACTTCACAGGCACTCTGTGAGGCCACAGAATGCGTCTTAGTCTAATTTTGGCAATGACAAAGCGATGGTAGCGTCTCGGTGCCTCTCAGAACAGAACCTGATGCCACCAAGGCATGAAGCTGGACTCGGCCGAGTATCTGGATAAGAGTATCCATCAACAGCCTTTTCCGATTCACACAACACTTGAATGAAATTCTCAGCACAGCTTCCATCTGCATTCCTTAAGGAGAGCCACTAAGAAACTTAGAATATTTCATAGGGCCTTGCATTAGGAAGATTCAAGTATTCACTTAATACAAACTTTTTTTATTTCTTTCTTGTTCTCCAACTTCTCTTTCCCTCCATTTCAATCACATTCATTTTTAAAGCATATATTGGTTGAAGAGTAAGTTTCACTATATGAGTAGGCAAACCCAGTTAAAAAAATTTAAGAAGGAGTTTTCTATTGTTTTGGTTTGGATTGTTGAGCTTTTTGTTTTGCATTAATGGTCAAATAAATCAAAAGATGACACTGTACAATGTAAACGCACAACCATGAATAGCTGTTTACATGGATTTTAAATATTTTGGTAATGTGCAGTGCGCAAATTACCAAGATATGAAGAGAAGTTCTGATTTACATTGTGCAAGAATGAGGTTCATACACTATTTATCCTCTGTTTATTTTTACTAATCTAAATTATTACAATGAAAGAATAGCAATATGCGGTCACATAATTAGCTCTTACAATAATTATAAGGGGAAAAAAGCCCTCACTGAAGCAAACATGCATTTCTGTGCGATTTAAACAGGAAGTCCTCAATGATTAACATTAATTGAGAAAAGGCTTTTCTAGAAAAAAAAAAAAAAAAAAAGGAAAAGAATCCTGTGTGAAACATTAAACAAACTTATCTGATATTTATGTTTTTTCTTTAATAATTAATGAAATGTAAATAGTCAAGGGAGTCTAGAGTTTTGCTTTGTAACTAGCTAATATTATAAATGGCAGTCAGATGTTTACAGAATACCCAGAACCCTTTTGTGTGGAAGGAGGTTACAAACCTGCCCCTTTTCCCTGTTCAAAGTCAAAAATAATGGTGCCTGATCCCCAGAGCATTCATTGCAAGAACTGTTTGCATATTCAGTTATTGTTTCTGCTGCGTCAGTCATCTGCTGAAGTTCACTCTAATGTGGCCCTGATCAATTCTGCCAGCTGTGCTTAAGTGCTGTTTACTATAATAACATCACACTGCATTCTTATTTGGCAACAACAGCTATGACAGCACCTAAATGCATTGAGAAGCCAAGATTTTATCATGTACACAGATCAAATTGGAATTGTTTATGGAGGCCCGTGTTGTTCTATTTTTGTCCTTTCTAGTGAATACCAATATCACAATAATGGCTTTGCCAAAAGCATTACTACTCTGCCCTTTCTAATAAGGGAAGGTCTTGTTGATCTAAATACTCTATAGGACATGGAAATGATTTCATTACAGCAGCATCCACATTTTCACTAGATAAGAGAGAGAACTTAGAAGATGGGTAGATTAGCTAGAAAGATTATGAATCGGTATCACTCAAGAAAGGACAGAAATATTTCATTAATATACCAATATATTTGTTAATGTTCGAAAAACAATGTAATTATCTAGTGTTTTAAAGGAAAAGAAAGAAAAAAATAAACCAGAGTAATTGAATAACAACAGAAACACTCAGCGTGGCACAAAGGTCTCCAAACACATTTGCAACATTTCAAAGTAGTTTCACATATTTTTCCCAATATGCCCAACAGTTCGCTTGGCCATATGTTAAGTAAATCAAATGTCTTCAATATACAGGCATGATGAAAAAGCCATAAAGAATGAACCTGATCCTCCTTCTCCTGAAATCAGTTATAAATACAGCAATAGAATCTTGTCCTGGGAGTTATTTTTTACACTGTGATAACACCCCACAGTATGCTAGATGTTTTCCAAACACAGATGAAGATACATTTCCGGACAGCACACATATAAAAAAACAGTGACAGATGAAGCAGGGGAAGGGGGGGGAAAGAAGAAGATATCCACAAAAAGGTTGTAATATTGAGAAGCATAGGTCTTATTAGCCTTGCTATTTTTATTTTGAGGGAGAGAGGCTTTTCCATTATCTTTTGAGGTTTATAGTGCTGAGCTCCCCTCAGTTTATCCTCCTACAATTCAGTCTTTTATTTTCTTCCCTCATCAGCTTCCAGGTGCTGGTGAATGTCCTTTCTTCTCCTCATAGCCAGTAGTGTAGTCCTTCCCTTCCCATAAGGACAATTAAGTCCTTACACAGACCACTGAAATGAAGAGAGGGGTTCTGGGGAACCACAAACATGCACTCATGAGACCGAAGCAAAGGAAACTTCACAGGAGCACACTGGGCTTCGAAGACCATCCAAGAAAAGTCTTTTATTAGGCACAGAGAGGTGTAAAGACAGTTCTGAGAGAGAGTTTTTGAAAACTAAAAAGATGGGAGACGGTGAGATGAAAGACATCCAGAGATACGGAGCCAAGAACAGTTGGGTAGGACCTTGAAGGAAATTTCAAAAAAGATGAGCTTGATATATTGGCAGAGGTGGCGTTCAAAGATAAGACTAGCATGGCCATATCTGACAGCCATATTCTGAAAAGCCTGAAATATATCACACAGCAGACTTCTTGCAACCACTTTTCTATGCTGCAGCAAAAATTCCCTCCGCTATATGGAAATGACGAGAAATGTTGACCATGTGCTGCCCCAAGAAAACAGATGGAGCAAAGCAAAGAAGCCTCCTCTGAAGTATTCATCCTGCTGCAGCACTTGCCTGAGTAGCGTGTGAGAGGTGTTCTGGGTAAGGTACAAGAAGCATCAAGAGACAGAGGGAGGAGGCAGAGAAGTGACACAGGTTGCACAACCCAGTAAAAAAGTTTTCAAAAGAGAACCCACCACTAAGTAATACTGATTAAAAGAGGTGCTACAAAACCATGAAGATGTTAAACATTTCTCAGCCCAACAGCTGCACAGAAGAGAATTCAACAGAATATAATTAAATCCTACACACATTCAATGGGAAGTTCACAGAAGCTCAACTGGTGATTCTTCCAACTCTACAACCATCGATGCAGCTGAGCAGTTTAAATCAACAAAGCCACGTATGAGACTCACATAATCTGAAGTGTTGCCCAGACATAGATGACCTGCCTGAAGAGTGTACTTTCAGCCCTAAATTTAATTTCCTTTGGAGGATTTAAGGTAAGTTTTTGTTTTGATTTGCAAACCCAAAGAAGCGGGTTTTTTAATGGGGGAAAAAAAAAAAGAAACAAATAAGTAACAGCAATGTGCTTTGAATTCTATGCATTCCGTTAACTTCTGTCAAGTTATTGGACTTAGGAATATTGCACAGAACATGGATAAATCTTAATATGCATTCATGTCGTACATCCTAACAGCACAGAAGGCTCCTTCTGAGCAACTGTAGAGCATGCTGTGCCTGTATATTGAAAAATACTGTACACTTGGCTATTATAGATCCATAATACAGTCAGGTTTGCACCAATATCAAAACATGTTATAAATTCTCACTAAAATATGAAAGCAACAATGCCTGTTTAAATTCCTGTAATGCTAACATAATTTTATAGCTCTAGGAACTGCAATATTGACAAAGGTATTCTAATTTTTCTTTCTTAAGATGTTTGAATATAAAGAATGAACATATTTTAAGCAGTTACGAAGAATTTTGTGACCAATTAAGAAAACTGATGGACATTCCCAATTCCCAGTGCAGCTGACTGCTGGAGTCATGAGCCCTCACAGAGTCACAAGATGTCTGTCCTTAACACCTAGCAAGATAAAGTCAACCTGTAATTGCTATGCTTTTTCTTCATTCTCTCCGTAACTTTTAGAACCAGCAACTGACAATTTTATTGCTCTTCTAGTAACCTCTTAAATACTAAGTTTAAAATGGGGATGATTGTTTACAGTGTATGCATAAACTGCGGAAGCCAGGGGGCTGCAGACCAGACCTTTCTTTACCTTAGCTGGGTTAAATAGTTAGATTGTTGCTTATATGTATAAATAAATCCCTGTTTCAGCATGGCCTTACAGAAAACAAGACATCCTTCTAAATTCATCATCAGGTTGCCAGGCAGACTCCAAAACAAAAATAATTCATTCAAACTGTTTAATCTACTCAGTGTAGATTGACAGTATCTTTATATATTTTTGAAAGCTCTCTTAACATTAGCTGATACTTTAGTGTGGGAAGAAACTAAAAGCTTTCTACATATAAAAGTTCATCGTTTACCTTCTCACAGCTATCAGATAAAAGCATAAGGGCAATGAAGCCACAGCTCTCAGATATATTACTCCCAAAGGAGAGAACCCAAATGCATCAGCATCCGTAAAGGCAGGACGTGTGAGCTTTGACTAAAGAACAAATGTTATACAAGAGAAAGATGCCTGAGAAGAGGTAACCAAGCCTACTAACATCCCTGTGCCTGAAATTGGAGGGTTCTGCGCCTCCAAAAAAGTGAAACAGCTCTTGCTAGAGGTATATAAATAAATAAGTGAGAATACTACTTCAGATGTTTTAGTGAACTTTCTTATGAATGGATTGCAACACACAATGACAGAACTCCCTCAATTCCGCTTTTCAATAACTCCAAGGCACTAGGGATGTGACAGCATGATGAATACCACAACAGACAGCTCCAATATGGTACCATTTCACCAGATCAATATCTCACTGCAATATAAGAAAAAAGAAGCTGATATTAGTCTACACAGTGTATTACAGATGAGGTACATTTCTTCTTACTGCACTCATGCTGAACCAAAGCAATAATTCATAGACGCCTTTAAAAGGTTTGCACACTACAAGCACATGCAAAAAAAAGGCTAATCTTGGCTTCAACATCTGTTTGAACATGCAATAGCTTAAAGCAATAAGTACGTAGGATTCTCTGTATGTATCTATTAATCTACCTATGTATACCACAAACACAATGATAAACATATCTGGAGACAGAGAAGTAACGGGGGATTTATGTATGCTGTGTAGTTCCTTCAGGAATAGCTTTATTCAGGAACAGATTACATATTAATCAAACATTTCTTAGCAAGTCAGTACGTCCCTTCTCTACCCTTTTTCTATGAAGACATAGGAATATTTCTAACTGAAGCTACAGTGGGTACCATTTTAAAAGTCTTCATTTGCCAACAGCAATCACAGGTTTTTTTTTCCCTGTACTTCAAATAGGAAATGAGTGGGAGATCTCAGTTACTGCTGTGTGATAAGTCCTTGCAAATTTAACCTTTTTATAGCAACTACTGTAACTTTCAAAATAGAAAACAAATATGATGCCTAGGTAAAAATAATATATTTAAGGCTAGCAGAAACTATAAAACAGACATTATCAGAATATGTGTTCGCTTTCCATCTTCCCTAGTATTCTCAGAAGAAAACTAACGGAGAGAGAAACAAAATCACTGGTCTTATATCCATAATATTGGACTTTATTTCACTCTGATAATGCCACAAATGCCTGTCTTGTACAAAACCTAATGGGTATAGTTGAACAAGTAAAATAATATAGCTATTTTTACCTCTGAGAATGTGGAAGATAACACAAATGATCAAACGAATTAATTCTGGTTTTTGACAGCTGTCTTTAATTCCTGTTGATTGTTCTCCTTTCCAATATAAAACTACAGAAGTAAAAAGGAGACTACTTTAAGCTTTCATTACACTTAAGAATACCTACAGATTATGTGACATTTTACACCTTTTTTCACTTTCTTTCTCTTTCTTTTTTCGATTTGGCTTATTTTTTTCAATGGTAACACTGCTTAAAGGATACAGAGTGTTTGGAAATACAAGTGGAAACTACTGTGTAACATAAAATTAATTTTTACATATATATAGTTAATAACGTGTCATTCCTAATGTATAGCTAAAAGGACTTTGTGAAAATTAACTGTGGTATGGTAAATTGAAAGACAAGCTGAAGGTTTTAGTACAGCAAGAAAGAAAAGGGCCAAAGTGTTTAACTCCATTGCCAGCTTATAGATCCAGTACTACATACCAGAGACCATCACCACAGCAATAATTGTGACAGAGTATCAAATGCCAGAGTTCCCTACAGGAAGGTATCACAAATTTAACTCTCTTATGAAATTGGACCAAATCCAGATGGACTGAGAAGTCTGTAGTTCAGAATGAATCAAAAACTTCAGTTCCAGGACTCACATTTTTCAGCCACCCCTCCAGGACAGGAGGATACAAACTGTAAGATAAGTCCCTGCAAGTGAGTTTCATGGAAAAGGATTCAAAAACTCCGGAAGGAAAACTACAACAGATTCACAACAGAATGCATATGCAAAAAACTACCAGAATAAAAATACTTCTTGGGCTTCATTCTGGTCTCTGTTGATCTGATTCAAAGCACAGAAGTTTGCCTACTAAGTGAAAGACATGAAAGCGATGACCTGTTTACAGTGCTGGTCCCTCTTTCCTTAACCTTCCCCACTTACAAATGAGGTGGTGATGATGATGACTTAGGCACCCAATTCTCTAATTCTGTATGTACTTTGTGTATGCACCACTTAAAGGGAGAAGAAGCAACAATTTAATGCTCTAAGTGGAAGCCTTAAATAGATAATAAAATGTAGGACAAAAGAAATAATCAGTAGAATGTATAAACAGGATTTGAATTCACATTAAGAAATAAATCATACAAGAATGTAATACCAAAGTATACCAAAGAGTAAATATACTCTGATTGAAAGAGTGATTATTTGATCACATATGAGCAACCACTTGATATCATACCAACTTGCATTTGACCAGGCTAGCAACCATGCTTGAAGCCATCCCCGGACTTTTCCCATGCATGCGTTTATTAGTAGCGTATAAGAAATCTGGCCTGTAAGAAAGCATAAACATTGCCACCAAGTCCATTTACCAGGCTACCTAAAATTTTATCTTCCTTATTTGCAATAGAGAACCTGCACATATTTCAGGGCAATGGCACCTTCATGGGACTGAGGCCCTAATTATACAGCTCTTGCTTCTGTTTTACAGTACAGCGTCACCCAGATTCTGGGTGATGCTCAAACAGCAAAGTTTTTGTCCTGAAGGGGAAAGATGGTGGGGCTGACTTACAGAAGCTGAAAAGAATGCAAGATGATCAAGCTGGTATTTACACACATACATACACATACACAGGCATAAATATGTCCATTGAACTTGACAAAAGTGCTAAAGGTTACATTCACGCACAGGCATTAGTGAGTGGAGAATTAACTCATTAAATATGCTACCGTGAGGAAGGGCTAAAGGTGATAACTGCCACATATTGCACAATATTACATAAAAATCTGTCACTTGTTCAACTTCTAAATCTGCTGATAGTGAATAATTACATAAAGAAAAGGGAATAAACTAAAGAATGAGAAACTTTAAATGATGAACAAACTTCTTCCATTTAACCATCCTGAGATCACGTTCAGACATATAAAGCTCAAAGACTGAAGAAACATGGACTGAAGAAACCGAAGCAAAACCTGGACTGGTATTACTTATTTATATAGTTGAAAACCTCCCTGCTATGAGCTGAGAATTGTATACACCATTTAGGAAGACACCTAACTGCTTAAATGTAGATCATGTTAGTTTTATAGCTTCATGAACCCTTAGCTATTGTAATAGAATCTTTCTGGTTTCTTTTCCTTTGTTCTATACTGTTCAAAATACTGTAAAACCTATTTTACAAGATATAAGAACTTTCCCATAATCAGTAAACACTGATTAAGTGCAGTATGCGATATGCTACCATGGTCATTTTTACACAAGAGATACCCCATGGAAGACTTGCAAATTCTCTACACTGCCAGTCAGAAGATGGTGTCAAGTATTAAATATGGAAAAAACTTTTAGTCGATAAGGATTTTACCATTACATTATAAACTATTTAGGTTTTGTACAGCCCTTAGTACCGAGACCTATCGCTATGGCTTTGTGGCATTCTGATGACAACTCACTGAATATAAAATGACACATTTGCGAAGCCTAAACTGTTGAAATTCTTATACAATTTTCATAAAACATGTTTTCTTAAAATTAACCAGCATTTATGCAAGGCCCTAAAATATAATCACCTAAAAAATAAATGAAACAAAAACTGCCTACAGTTTCTTTTTTTTTAAGTAGCTATAGTTTAAAAAAATCCAACAGGTTATTTAATAACATCAACACTGGAAGATAAGCAGGGTGAGATCTAAATCCTAAATCACTGAAGTGAATGAGAAGACCTAGGATGTATCAAAGCAAAAAAAAAAAATTAGAAAAGCAGGAGACTCCACCTTTCTTTGCAGCAGTAAACCAAATTTGAGACAGAAGCCCAAGATTTGTTAACTGCTATGATTGCTATTAAGTTTTGTTTTGTTGTGAATCATCCGTGTGCCTGTAGTGATGCCTAAATAGACACAGGCCAGTCACCTGTATGTCATGGACTAATAAAAAATCATTTATGTAGAAGGGAACAGAAAATTTTCAGGAGAGTTCATTGAACGCAACATCGTGTAATTGCACATAAACTCGAAAGTATATTTTCCATCAAAATATCTAATAATAATGCATCATCGTAACAACCTGAGTTGAAACATCATTCAGTGCAAGTTCCAATAACGTTTAGTACTTCAGCAAGACATGACTCTAAGGTGAAACGTAGCACAGCGCACAATTCAGAGAAGCCGTGACTAGTTCTAACTTAAGCTTTAAAACAAGTATTACCCCTGATTAGCGCGAGACTTAGGGTTTAGCCACAACGCGACTTCTTAAAAAAAAAAAAAAAAAAAAAAAAAAAAAACTGGGTAATTATCGCGGCTTTTAAAACAGCGGCGGCTGCAGCGCGGCCACGTCGGGGACCCCGTCTCGCGGCCCGGCTGCCGGGCACTGCAGGGCGGCAGCCCAGGGGCTCCCCGCCCGCTGCCGGGCCAGCCTTTGTCTCCTTTCCTGTAGTCCTCTTTAAATTCTCACCTTGCTCTGCCCTTGTCATCAAGTCATTCAAGCACAAAGCAGGGAGCACGGGAGTGTTTACTCATTTCCCAAGTCCATTATCTTACACATTAATCACTGGTCTGGAACTTTTGGACAATGCTGAATCTGTTACCCTTTTCTCCCCCCCACCCCCCTTTTTCTTTCTAGCTGCTTTACTCTTGGGTCTGATAGTTCACCGGTTCCAAGCTGTACTTACACTTGATGACCTCTACGTCTGATTATTTAGCTACTCTTCCTTTTTTTTTTTCTTTTTTTTAAGACTTCAAAAATAAGCAAATGAATGCATTGAGTTAGCAACAGTGTTTTTCATCTTTGAAAGTTTCCCTTGCTTGAGGAAATCACAAATGTAACTACTCCAATTCTAAAAGGCATATTGCATATATGAAGCGCAAACCTAAAGATAAGGGACGTGTTTCTATAACGGGGCTGGAGAGAGTTTCTTTAGAGCAACTAGGTTTCCCGGGACAACCTGAAAGAGCACACATCTTCTCCCCCCCC
>JAVJGJ010000014.1:42798232-42859315 GCA_035590215.1 Microhierax caerulescens
TATTAGTGTAAGGATTATTATAGATGTATTTAAAATAGCAGGACATAAACACATGGTTATCCAAGCAGCCTGTATCAACCCAGGGTCAAATAATTACCACAAGTGAGCATGTCTTTTGCAACAATGATCTCGTAAGTCCAGAAAGCACACCCCATCATTTTTTCTTGTGTCCTGCAAAATCAGCTACAGGCTAATTTCACCTAATGCAGGCCTCTGCATTTTCAGGTAGTAGATGAAGTTCATTCTGTAATATTTTTTATAATGCAACTTATAGGTCAAAAGTGAAAAAACAGGAGAAAATACTTTCACTCCTACAATCTGAACTTTAAGTCAATTTATGTAATCTGCTTTTATGTATTTACGTATGTGTGGGTCACTTTCTGGAGACCGATTGTAAACTTTCAGAATTCTAACATATTTAGAAATAGTTCTGCTGCATCACTTTGTATTAAACAGGTCACACAAACATTTCACGAATGGCCTACGAAAGCAAAACACAGTTTTGGGCAAGGAATGGACTAGTCATTACTCTCGGTCCTTTTAGCCCTGGATTTTATGATTCACTGTTTAAAATATGATACCATAACTCAGCTAGAAAGGCCTTTCACATACTTATGACCAACATTCTCCCCTCAAAGACTTTTAATCTACCTATACAAAAGCTGACTAGATGTTATATCTACTCATAATCCTTGGGAAAAAATATCCTGCTGGACATAGACAATCAACTCCAATTGAATATTGCTAGGTGAATGTGCCATCTTTCCTTAGATAGATGCAAGGTGCCAAACCAAGCAGAAAAAGAAAAGGGTTGCAAGAATTTCTTTTACAAAAGGTAGAAGATGTTGTTTTATACACTTCAACCAACTAATCAAATCATTGAGAGATCCACCGCTGAATTCAATTAGAACAGAACAATGCCTTTGGTTACACAAGTTTCTGTATACATAAATTTTATAACCTGGTAGACTGACTCAGCAGAAACAAACAGATGATATCAGCAAAGGTAGTCTTCAAAGGTTAATGCTTAAAACAAGAATCAAAATACAGAAGCACAAGAAAAAAAAGTGCAACAGACATTTGCCCTCAGACTCAGTTCCACCCACCTTTATGAGGAGCAGTGTCAAGTCACGTCTTTTTTCTCTTCTTACCAAATTATAGCCCTTCCAACACATAATTATGTTAAGGCAGAGTGAAACTGAGATTGAATTAGTCACTTGCTTACAAGTAAACAGGCAACAGTTACTGACTTAAGACATTACTATTATTTTAATTATTATTATAAGCACGCTCTTATCAGATATCCATATTCAGCCAACTGTTCAGGGATTTTTTTGTAAAACTGGGATGGAAAAAATTCAGTTTGCACCTTTCCCTTAGTGCTGTGTGGCTTATAAAGCCACGCATGTGAAAGGTTACCAGATCTACATTGCTCAAAATACATGCTCAGCATTCCACCAGACATTAAAGCTATGTGTAAGTACTGAGCTGCTCATGAAAAGCTACTTTTTCTTCAGTTTTACATGCTTTCTAAAATATTATCTTATTCTGTCTGAATGCTTCGGTTATTCTGGGGCACAGTTGCTTTTGCTCACAGTAAGGAACCTGAAGACTCATCTACATTTAACAAAAGAATAAAGAAACGCAGAATCTGTAAATCTCTCATCACACTGAGAGTTCCCATTGGTACATAGGGCAGCTTCCTATGCAGTGTTCTCCATGCCAGCACTGCAAACCTGTGGTTGCCCATCCTTTTGATCCCAATATTGCTATTCTAGTTAATAATTTCCTATCTAAAATACTTTAATAAATTAAAACCTGAAGCACATCTAAATGGAATAGCAGAAAAACAACTGAATGCACATGCAAGCAAAGTTGGTATGTCATTCTAGGACTGGTCTGCTGAGAGTACCTTCCCACACGGAAATGGGAAAAAAAAATATTACAGGTATATTTCAGACTTTTACATGGTTCAGGGTATGGGCTCTGTACAAAGTAAAAGATGGAAATCATCAGCACACCTACATAAGGGACCTTTCTGGGACCTTATAAACCTTAACAATGCCTACAAAGGGCATTGGTACTTAAAAGAAACTGATTTTCTTTTTTTCTTTTTTTCTTTTTCTATTCCAAAATGAGTTAAGTAGGAGAGAGAAAAAACATGAAGCTATCTGACATCTTCCAAAAGCATAGGTGTAAAGGGGTTTTTTTTCAATATCATTAAGAAATTGATACTACAAAAAGATACTTCCTTCAGTCAGACTGAACTTAAGACTATTAAAAATATTTTGGGAAGACAGAAGGATCTACATAACAAGTTGTTTGTACAAATAGCTTAGAACCAATTTAAAGCCTCAGTGAAAATGTTCAGAGTCTTCAACATCTAACAGAGTTTTACACATTTGCTAAGGCTCAGGATAAATGCCTGGTTTATTGGGAATGGATATAAGCGTGACATGATGGGGGCAGAGGAAGGTTGAAGAACTAGATGAACTACATGTTCTTTGAGACCAGAGAACTAAAAGGAGAAAGACATGAGTAATTCTTATACTATGTTATATAGCAATGGCTGGAATTACTAAAAAAAGATTTTTTTTTCCTAATATAATGGGAAGTTATCAACTGGTCTTTCTGTACTTTCTAAAAACATATAGCAGACCATGAAGAATACACTATTTCAGATCTATCCCAATATATTTTCAGTAAACAGAGCAGACAAGTGTCTTAAGCATCCTCTGAATGCCTCATGAAAAAACACAACTCATCAAGATGTTTATCAAGTGTTAATATTTGCAGTGAGACCTTTCTAACAACAGATATCTATGTGAAGAAAAACACGTTTATCCACCCTCTGAGTAGGATAGTGAAGTGCAATTATTCTGCCCCTTTCAGAACTAATTCTGAAGTTGGATTCTTCTGTGATTCTTTTAGGCATCTCTGTAGCAAGGTGCTTTTAAATTGCCCCCCCTGCATAAAAAAAACAGATCTGTGCCAAACCACAGGAGAAATTTACTTTCTCCCACAAAAACTTCAGTAAACAGACAGATCTTGTAAGCTACCCAACAAATTCTGAGACTAATCACAGGAGTGAACTCCAGAGCTTGGCCCTTCTTCCCCCTCCCCGACACAGAAACCTTTCAACAGCCTTAGGCTCACACCCAAGAGCTGTGTTTATCAGAAGCATCCTGGGTGATCTCTACTGTCAAGATGTACAGTAAGTGAGATAATTCTTTAAGATAAATCATGTTTAAGAATTAAAACAAATTAAAAAAAAACCAAACAGACAAAAAAAAAAAGCCCATCAGTGAAAAGTACAAAACAAAGTGTGTCATCTGTACATCAGAAACTTCATAGCAAAGATTTGCTATCCAAAATTTGAGAAAGTTTTTGTTCAGAAGCCTTGATGTTTTGTTGTTAAGTACAGAAGAACTGGGAGTAAAAATAAAAGGATGTATTTCAATCATTCCAGAACTTAAGTTCTGCAGACTCTAACCCCAAGGGAAGGAGGACATGGACATGCCAGGCAAAAGCTACTTCCATATAAAAAGGTTTTACAGTTGAACAGTAAAAGAAAAAAATAATCTACCTATGACGTCATTGTTTCACTATTAGCAACCACGGATCAACGAAGAATATGGCAAAATTTCAGGAGAAACAAAAAAGATTAGGCTTTTTTCCCCCCTGCCATAGGAAGGTGTTTTTTGCCTTTTAAAATATGTAATTTTTAAGTGGGACATGAATTCACAGATCAAAGTGCAAAAATCACCAAGCTGTCATAGACACATGCAGGCATACGACTACTAAAAATATACTAGCTTGCTTGAATATTAGCATGCTTCCATCGAGCAGCATGTTCACACAAGTTAAAATGACACAGCCCTTAATTCTTCACATTATTTCCAGCTATTCTAGAGAGCCCTGTCCAGTGCACAGCACAGCACACGGTGTGTTAGGAAATATTCAGCGTAAATGAGTTCTAACTGCAATTTAAAATCTCTTGCAAAGGTTCTTCTTACTTTATCAAAAGTTCTGTCACAGCCATACTTTAATATTAAATATTTATTTGCAACATCTTAAATCTCAAAGATTTTCCCAGTGTAAATGAAAAAGAATTTTAAAAGAATTGGGGACTTTTGCTTTGTTTTAACTCCAGTTAAAGGTTATAAAATATGCATTAGAATGGGCTGGCACAGATTAAGAGAACACAAAGCATTTATAATTTTCTGTTTACCACTTTTCCCATGAAGTCTAATTTATTTGCCCTAGGGAATTATACTTTCCATAATATTTAACATTCTAAATATGATGTGATTTCTATAAAGTAGGTCATACAAAACTTGTAGAGGAGTCTCAGAGGGTGGGGAGGAAGGTTAAGCAAGTCTATTGTTTGTTCTGTTTACCACACATGGTAAACTGACAATACTTAAACATTTTTTTTTTAATTATTATTATTTTTTTTAATCTCAGTCTTTTCTTCTTGGACCAAGGAATTTTCTCCGTCACAGAGTAATAGAGCTTGAAAACTCCAGCATCAGCAGGGAAGGCAGGCACTCCTTAGCCAGCCACTGTGTGAGAGAGAAAATGCAATTAAGGCTCCCACCAGGGACAGAGAACTAAACAAAACCTGCGTCTTCACACAAGAGCCTTTTTCTTCAATGTGAAGTACAAGGCCTCAAGTCTTGTTGGTGAGATGCTAGCATTTAGGACAACACACTTTCAGATTTTCTCACAGCGGATCAAAGTAAATAATGCAAGGGCAGCAAACAAAAGGGAAAACTCCAGCGCGCTTACATTAAAAAGAGATTACAGGGGGCTTACAAGTGATTGAAGGAATAGATGACATTTTCAGAAACATAAAACTAAGATCTTTAAGTACAGCTAGCACAGCGATGTGAGTCTAGCGCACTGACGTTTTAGCAGGAGAGACATGCAAGCAAGTTACGTGTTTAAACACACAACGCGAAAAAATATGGTAACTGCTACCTCATGTATTTAACGTGAATGCAACTATTCCTGATCTCACTGAAGCCAGGGAAAGTTTAACTACTGATCTCAAGAAAAAGCAGCATTCTGGCCTAGTTTCAGCCCACACCTTTAATTTTTCTTCACCCCTGTCCTCATTTAAATAAACACGTTAATGGCACGGATAATTAGGGCTGTTTCAAGACGTGCATTAAAAAAAAAAAACCAACATACAATTTTCAGTGCATCCACTCCCTGTGCAGGCTGGAACGATCCCCTGTTAATGCCATCTTCCACTTCCTTTGAGGACCCCAATCACTCAGAAAACTAGTAGCCCTTCTTTACGTCAAGTCATCAGTGCTAAGAATTCTTCTACCTCTCAAAATTAGCACGTGTTACCCATCCTCAAACCTTTGAGGCTTTTCTGGTCTCGATACAGAACTTGGGAAAGCGATGACAAGTATGTAGCATTGCTTGACAAGTTTTTAAGCGTCTCTTTGTGACAAATGTCATCAAAGTCTTATTCATTCTGCTGGGACCCATATGTGTTAAACAGTGATTGAATACGACCTGGAAAAAGAAAACCTGCGTGTTGAGAAAAGAAAGGAAGATGAAGCTTCAGTGGAAGTACTGAAGTGAATCAAATGCACTTCAAGTAACCTAATAAAGAGCTTTGGAAAAAGAAAAGGTTTTGTTCTGGTGAGAAATCTTGAAGATGCTTGTTGGCCATAACATGCATAGCAATTCTTCTTCATTCTGACTCCATTAGAAACTTGAAGCTGTGGATAAACGCACTCAAGAGTTGTGTGCCTGATGTAATTTCATTATAACAATTTTCAGAAAGTTTTATTTTACCTCATTAAGTTATCTGCCTAGACTCCCTTTCAACTCAATGGGTAAGCACCCCCAGATGATGATTTATCTCTACCCAGCCAGCCAACTTCCACTAGATGTTTAGGGCAGAATCCATGAGAATCCAAAGCATTTGGTCCAAGTCAGTCATCTAAGCTCCCTCTGCAAACAATAAATAGAAAGAAGGAGAGAGAGAGAAGATAGAGACAAGCACCCCCGGAGAACAATTCGTCACACTGTCTTACAACACCCTCTGAGACTGTCTCTCTCCATTCAAGACAGAGTCCATGACCTCAGAGAATCCAGATGACTATCTGAGACCAGATGACTAATTTCTAGGTGACCAAAGTCAGTGAGATGAATCCCACCATCAGACTATTCTGGGTGCTAATGAGCAGAGTAACTCTCAGAACTTTATTTTCAGAGGCTCTACCCATATCTGCTGCCTGTTCTGCAGAAACTGGAAGAAAACATTTGTTTGGACATTAGAATCAGATTACATCTAGATGTTTTCCCATGTCACTGGGAAGCAATCCATTGAATCAAATTATCCTTTCCTTTTCCCAGTCTCATCCTCAAAATGCCCCATTTTTTTCAGCTAGAGTCCTGGTACAGCACAATATGCAAAATTCCAGTATTTTTGGTTTCCTACCAGCCTCCCCTTTTCTACTGTTTGTAATAAACTGACTTATTATCAAGTAAAGAGTACCTTATGTTTAAAAAAATAAATGATAATACCAAAGGAGGAGAAAAAAAATGTGCCAGACAATATTGTATCCTATATCATATCTCTCATTATCAAATTAATAATAATAAAGCTATCTTATAGTGATGATAAAGTAGATATTACAGTTGTTACTTTGCAAAAATATTCAAGCACAATCAATGTTTTATTTGCAAAAAGAGTTGCAAGATCTGTAGGACTTATGTGACCTCATGTGAAAGCCTTTTAAGACAGAAATTACTTCAGGAATGACCTTTTAGTATATAGCTTTTAGTATATAGCTTATTTGCTTTCTATTTACATGAGCATACACAGGACTGAAATAAACTAGATATGACCTAAATCATGGGAAATCAGCTATCATTATGAAAAAAAACTGAACTACATAAAAACCAAATTAAGCCTGTCTTATAAATACAAACACTGCATCTTCTGCAACTTTCTCCCAGAAAAACAGCAACACAACCTGAATTACAAAGTTCTCCAGTAACCATTACAGAGAAAAAGCATGCTTATTCTTAGCATACAATAATATCCCCTCCATCTCCTCTGATAAGCTGATGCTGCTACTGAGCACTATTTCAAAAAACACTCAAATGTTGATTTTAAACATTTCATTTCACAGGTAAAAACCTACTAAGTAAAGTTAATTTTCAAGGAATTAGACTGGTGCTGAAAAATGCAAGTAAATCACACTAATTTAATGACACTAATGAAACAAGATAAATATTGCATACGATTTATTATAACTTTGTTTTGAAAATCAAACAGTTCAGAAAATAATCAGGAGGCATTCAATCAAGGAGTGTCTTATCATGTGTAAATACAGTGAATTAAATTAAATTCCTAACACTTTATACATTCATTGACTTTTATGTCCTACGTATATTTTTATTCTGTTTCAAGAAGTCTGGATCTAATTTAGAAAGAAACTGAAAAACAAACTACAAAAACTAGCAAATATAAAAAGCCTATTACTCAACCACAGAGGATACTGTCAGGCTTCATTATTTAGATGAGCATGAGCATTATAAGTTATTCTACTGTGTGTTCTGTTTAAAATTAGAAATACATAAATTAAAATTCTCATTGAGATTAATTTCAGGAACTAAAATAGAATTCAAAATGTAGACTTACAGTAATGTCTGGAACTGCTGCATGTGGCGATACTTGATACATACATTTGTATCACAAAGCAATTGAGATTTAGGATATGTAGCAAATAAGAGGAATAAAAAATATTCATAATGATAAATTTGAATTACTTTTCTGTAGCTAGCAGAATGCATTGTAACACAGCAAAGTTTTTTGTTAGTTATAAAAACAGACATTAGAATATACTATTAAATGACACTTTAACCCATTATTTGAGTTCTGCTTGACATACACTCATGCATGTATATATGAGTGATTGCTTATGCAATAAGCCTGGGAAAAATGTAAATTGTATTTCCTCATACCAAATTGCAACTGAATTAGACTACTGGGCAGACATAAACAATGCAATCAAATTCTCTGGCTTTTTATTGAGCTTCTATTTGACTTAGTATACATTTGAAAACAAAAAAATTGTGTTTCTCAGGGTCTGTGACATTGCAGGCCATGAGAGATTCAATGTCAGTGCCGGCATACAAATTTATTAGTCTATAAAATTTGACATTCTCTTATTTATTCACAGAAAGGACAAATAAGATATTTTTTCATACTTACCAGAAATATCTGGGAGTGTTTATATGCTGCTCCATCTGGAGGATGCAAATAGTCGAGGCTGCTTTACAATTCAGCAGGCAAAGGCCTGCTGAAGGATAACAAATGACTTCATGGTGAAACAGCTATTGAAATTCTTTCAGTACGTGATATTAAAAACAACTGAACAAACAGAGATAAGGGACAAATAGGATTTGAAACAGACCTTCTTTTTTTCTTTTTTTTTTTTTTTAACCAGTGTAAAAGAAAAACAAACGGAGCTCCTAGTTGAGGCTATACCTCAGTCATTTCTGAAATTAGTTTTATTTCATACTTAAGATGTCTCTTAGAATGCTAGGTGCTGACCAAGTTTAGCGTCCCATATAGGAAAACAGTAACAGGACACTCTCTCTGGAAGATGGGATAGGAAGGACCATTTCTGCAGAAAATTCTTAAGACTTTTCCTCTAAACGGAAAAAAACATTGACTTGCTCCCTATGTGTATGAGACTTCAACATAGAACACGTAGTAAACGTTCATAAGCAATGAAAATTTAACTTAACTTTAAAAGCAAAAACTGTCTCAGTAGGAAGTTTGGTCGAATGACCCATACAGCAAAACAATTGATAAAGCATGAAGATGAAGCACAATCATGTGCTTCAAAGATGGAAAAGAAGGAAGCAAGGAAGAATACTTTGTTAGAAACTATGCTGTGACCTGATTATTTGATATTTCGCCTTCATGGCATCATATTGTTATGCCCATTACACTATATACTGGCAAAAAAAACACCAACAACAAACCCACCCCACCCCCACCCCCCGAAATGTGCAATCATAGATTATTTATATACAAAAAAGACTTCTAGATGTCCTCTGGTCCAACCCCTACTGACAGCAGTGCTAGCCCACACTGGGCCAACTTAGAGCAAAGAGTAGCTAACACAGATAGGCAAATGCGTAACAGTAGAAGATTCACCACAGCTTTAGGGCTTTCGATCTACCAAATACAGGCAGTCTATGAAATGTAACCACACTGAGCCCAGTAAATTCCCAGAGCCTCCAACAGTAGTTGCAGTACAAACACCAGTAACTCAGGGCACAGTCAATGCGCACTACCATGCAGGGGAGGAATTTCTTCCAGAACCCTAATCATCGTAATTTCATACCCTGAAGCATGGGATCAGATTGTCTGTATTTTAACACGCATCACTATAAATGTTACTGTAGTCACACAATTACTCAGACCTTTTAAAAATTCTTCCACAGTATTTGACTTAGTGACCTCCTCCATCAGGGAATGTGAGGCTCCAGGGAAGACAATGGACCAAATCACAGCCCTTACTCCTGTAAGGAGCTGCCACCTCCGTGATACTGCCTACACCCTCACCCCACAAAAAAAAAAAAAAACCAAACACCCAACTTCATAGTCTGATCCTACATAACTACATTTTGTTTATGTACTTTTATACTTCTCCACTATAACAACCTCTCTTTCCTCTTTCAGGACAAAAGGGAAAAACTGACAATCAAACCAACCTCAAGACAAATGTTCATCCACCAGTTTCAGTCTGCTCCACACAAACAAGGACAACCACACTGGCTACAGTTTGAATTTCTACTGTTCCTTACCAACGTTTTATTAAAAGCCTGCTCTACCTGGCACATACAGAATAATCACTGATGGGGTTAGCATTCCTCAAGAATGTATCTACATGATAGTGCAAGATAACTATTTTTGCCTCAACTTTGCACCAAAATAGGAACGTGCAAAAGAGGATCAGACACCAATCTCAATGAGACGCAAACATTCACAGTGACAAAGGAACAGTAGTTCCCAATATAAAACTCAGATCATTTTGTCACCTTCATACCAATGCAACTGCACTCACACTGCACAACAGAAGTGAAGCTTTGCAAAATTATCCTGAAGTAACAAAATTGCCTGGGCTAGACAAGCTTTGGTTATCGCTCCACTTCTCCTCCAGATACAGAAACAAATGCTTAACAGTACAAACAATACAACTGCAATCCCCTCAGTAGGTTGCCCAGATCTTCCTCCTTTAATACATTTCAAGCAAGACAACTGATGTACAGAAAAATTTGGTGTTGTGCCAGACCTGTGGTGAAATGTAAGACCCAATTTATAGTGTTTCTTTCCCTTAAAACTTCCTTTCCTATAAAAAAGGGAGAGGGACAGACTTCACAATTTGTTAAAAAAAATCCTATAAACAGCTTCTGGCTCAGTATAAACAAATGAAGTATCAGAACTTAAGATCTTCATCAAAATACAGAGAACAAGTCCATTAGCTTACTCTCCTGGGTTCAAAATGAAATATAAAAGGAAAAAAAAATTAGACTTAGACCATCTCTGTATTTTCTTAACTTGATAGGATGTAAAATACTGTTCAAATTTAAATCCACTTCTGTAAAGTAGCATTTGGCATTTCAATAAGAAATCCATCAGATGCTCCAGTTTAACAATCTTAAGGTTGCTACAATTCCCTCAAGAAAAGATATTTAATGTTCCCCAGAGCGCAGGTATTCTAAGAATTGTCTTGCTTAGTAAGGGGACATTCATGAAATGTTACAATTTCAACCTAATTAGAAAGAAATCTTATTAATTAGATAATCATCTGAAAGGATATTAGATTTTTTAGATGGAGGGCAAAACAGCAGCACAATAACACTCCATCTTTTTGCTGCCATTTTATATAACTGCTCTTTCAAACATGTTTACTTCTTAAATCACTGACAGTTTAACAAGGTAATCACAGTAAAATAAGAAAGTTATCTGTTGAGACAATTCCCAATGGCAAAGCAATCCTCCCTAATTGTTTTATGTGTTTGTACATATGTATATAATACTTACAGACGTATAATTTTATGCATGCATGTATATCTGCATGACTAAGTTCATGAATATGCCATTTTGCAACTTCGAGAAACATCTGTAATTTTATAAAGCACTCTTTTCAGACTAAAGCAAAGATTTAACATAGCACAGACTTTTTTCTTCCCAGCCAGTGACATACTTTTATCAAAATTACTTACCAAGCCCCATTTTACTTTACTTAAAACAGGGCCTCTTCATTTATCCTAAATGTTTCTGTTCCAAATCTCTGAAGTATGAGAGAAAAAGCACTGAACCCTTCCTTTTTGCCATCTGCTTCCAGTAACTCTGATCAATGGATAGAACACACTATTCCACGTATTCAAGCTTCAGTCTGTAGAAATAACGTGTTTAAATGTTGCAAGAACAGCATCTACCTTTGAAGGGGCTGGGCCGCTCCTTGCTGTACTGCCCCAGCGCAACAGGGTGGTACGTTTGTTATTCCTGCTGCTAGCATGTCATAGATTCTGGTTGTATTTCCCAAATAGAGCGGGTAATTAAGAAGTTCAAAAGCTACCTTATCGCATTCGAGGAACTTACATATGATATGCCCTTTGACAAACCAAACTGTGAACTTCCCATTTATTTACCTTCTGCAAGTTAGCATAAAGTTTATCTTCCCTGTTCTACTTAGGAAAGGTGTCTGAACTTCCTCAGTGCTTAAAGGGTCAAAATTTATCATTTCAGTTCATCTAATAAGTAATGTTTTTGCCGAACAAAACCAATTCCCAATAAATTCTCACTGTATTTGTGTGCTCTGATTTGATTTAGAGGCCTGTAGGGAGACACCATTTGGTAGCACAGGAACACAGAGGGGTAGGTGGTGCTGAGGAGAAGTAGAGCTCATGTGCCAGAAGTGTTATTGTGTCAGGTTGATTTATTGAGTGAGCTTCACTTCACCGAATGTTCCGAGATATTTATTTCCCTAAAGGCTCTGCAAAGATATGAACAGACCTGCATCCACAGATGTCATCATTGCTCATTTTACCGAGTCATGAAATTTTCTCAACTGCAATTTGTCCATCTAAAATTGCTGCAACAGAACAATGTCAATAGTAGCTTCCTACTCATACTGCCTCCCTCTACTAGACACTCGTGCTGTATCCACCTCTTAACTTCAGATAATTTAAAGACAGAGAGCTTCTTCCATCTGCATGTTAAACAGTTCCTCAGGCACTTCCTTTTCTTAATCCACCAGGTAATGGAAACAAACAACAAAAAAAATGCAAATAAAGGGAGCAAGCAGATGCCAAAAATAAGAAACTAGTAGTGCATGTGACTGAACAGATGAAATTAAAGAATACCAACAAGTGAGAAGAAATATGTCCTACTTGAACAAGTTACAGCTGGAATCCCATTACTGGAAATTAAGAAGAGTCAACTCCTGTCATCTTCCTCAGACTTTGTGTATTGCGCCTTGTTTTTTGACAGCAGCTGCTCTAAGGCGTAAGCAACCATCACTCACTCTACTCATAGCAGAATGAAGAATAGTAACAGAACAGTAAAGAAGTAGTAAAAAGTAGAAGAATAGTAAAGAAGTAAGGAATAATAATAGTAGAGAAGAAGTAACAGCAAAGGAGTAAAGTAATAGTGAAAAGGAAACAGATTATATCTGGTCCTGATTTGATTTCACAGCTGTGTGGAGAGGATGAAGTAGATGTGCGAATACAGTTATGCACCCATGTGTTCAAAAAACTTTGACTTTCCTACAAATAATAAAGAACTTAAGGCAGTTCAAAAGCTGGAAGTGATATAAAAATATCACAAGCAATGAAAACAAAATAGTCCATTAATCAATCATAATAATTAAGATTTACAAAAATTAAGATATTCTTAAATATATGCAAACAGAAAAACAGTATTTAACACATGAGTTTTAACTTGTAAGTGTTCCTTTAAGGTTTCAGAAGAATAATGTCCTTTTACAGAAAGATAAAGTTTCAGGTGTTAGTTGGATTTAAATAATACAATATATAAACAGGATATTACAAATAACATAAGCTCTTTTACGGACTTTATCCAAAATGCTTTTCCTGTGCTACAGAAGAAGATCTATTTAAATACACATGTAAAAAAGAGCGCTTGTGGCCTATGTCAGAATACACTGGTTTATTTAAATATGTTAATATTTCTCATTATGCCATTAACAATAACCTTCATCCATTTGTGAAAAACATTTTGCCAAGCATGCACATAAAAAATTAGCAAGTGAAGCAAAATCACCTTAATTTGCTTTGGACCAGCAAATAACCAACTAATTTGCAGAAATCCCTGCCAAGCACTCATATTAAATGCTTCATGCTTATTTTATGACCTCTGCTGCTCCTCTCCTTCCCAGGCCCTGAATCATATGATCATTAACATATTGCAAGGTCTGAAACTTTATTTTTTACATTCTTTAATTAATGCCTGTTTATAGAAGGCCATAGGACTTCAGATCCAGTTAATGAAACTTCGCTCCCCCAGGCCCCTGGAGCCCAATAGAGAGCCTTCTCCTCTGTTGTTTTAGTAGCTTTTTTCCAACTGTTTGTTTATACACACTTAATTGATCTCTTTAGTCCCAGAAGCATTCCAGAGACGCAACCTGTTCTGAGGCAAGCTAAAGTTTTTTTCCCCTTCTTTATAAAAGCCCTGATTGCCCAAGGTTATCAGTTTTAATTTGAAAGTTGAAGATTCAGCTTTATTTACACTGTCTAAAAGACAAAATTGATATGGGCCCTGAAGTGTTCATTTTTACATTCATACGCAGCAGAGTGGATTGCAAACACATACTGTATATAATTATTTTGATGTAGAACTAAGTAATTACTAAACACTGCTATGTCTTGTTTTATTGCATTTAAGAAACTCAGTCTTCATAACAAGTTGAAAATAGGAACAAATCAGCCTGCCAATGCATGAAATTTTCATGGCTCTTCAATTTACATTTTACATATTCCCTATGACAAGAATTTCTATTACGCTATTCTCTTTTTTCTGCTATAATTAAATTAAAAAAAGTAATTGGCTGGTGCTGCACACTGCTGCAATGTCTTAATCACATAGACAAACAGTTTTACAATAGCTTACACCATTTGCCACATGGGGCAATGACATTATTGTACCAGGCTATAAACCAGGAGACAGATATCACATACCAGCTATCAACTACTGTGTTGAATCTCCTGGTGCCTGATTGTGAAAACAGAAGAGAGAGGTACATTTAGTATGTTGATTGGCAACTCTATGTCTGAAATCTTAATTAACTACAAGTGACCAAGACTAACAGCATGATAAAAGCAAATGTTTGTGGTTAAAATGAGTGACATTAGAAATATCTACTTTGATTTCGAGATGTAAAAATCCTTGGGCAGAGAAAATAACACAACATGCCACTGCTTTAAAAAAAAAAAAAAAAAAAAGAAAAAAAAATAAAGACAAACTAAAAATACTTTCAAGGGGTTTTTTTTCAGTAAAAAAACACACAACTAGCAGCCATCAAGTAACTGTAATTCAGTATAATCAATCTTTTTCAATAAAGGAATAAGAAAAAAAACTGCCAACACACAAGACACAGTTACTCTTAATTATAATTTCCTAATCACCTAAACTGATTTAGACAATACTTCTTTTGCATTCCTGTTTAGAAAAAAAGTACCATAAGAAAATAAAAGACTTGCAAAACTACCCTTCTATCAGGAATATTGCTAATAGAAACAGGCTTCTAACAATCACTACAGTATTCACCTTGAAAAGAAAAGAAATGCATTTAAGAACTATCAAGTCATTTGACTCGAAACTTGTGAGGCAATTTAGACAGAATTTCAATGTAAATTCAAAAGCTGTTAAACTGAGGACTTCTATAAAACAGAAACTAATCCTGTAAGTTTCCATGGTTTATTATTTTACTTTTCCATGTTTCTTGAATATACATATGTTAAAAGATTCATCCCAGTTATAAAGTCAACTGAGATCATGAACTGGACATCTCACTGTCTAAAGACCTCAACCAAACTGGCATGGTAGGAGAGCACCTCACACACACTAAATGGCTTAAATTCCCTGCAAAAGTCACCATGATTGGCTTTTTTCCACCCCTCCTCCCCCAACCCACCTTTTGTGGAAGGTTTCAGAGATCTCGGAATTTGTCTAGACAATGAGATGGTAAGGTTCAGGTCCTTCACGTAAGGAAGTTCACACGCCTATCAGTTCACCTCTCAGGACCATGTACCAGACAACTGGCCAGGCGATCAGTATCACAAACGGCTCTTATTCAAACCAAGCCACACATATCACACAAAATTATTTAACATTTTATGACAACAAATAATCTGTGACTTAGGAATTAAGGCATTCACTGGTAGCCTAAAGCCCTACTCCTGAATTCTTTTTTAGGGTAAAACAAACACCTGCATCTATTACATATGGAAACCATGTTCTGGGTGTTGCTCCAGAATTTAAGCACATTTTTTATTGGCAAGCCCCTTACTGAAGTTAAATCTAGGTGTACATAAGTACCTGTGGATGTGATACATGCAGATCAACATGGTTACATTTCTTTAGCTGGATTTTCATCCATTTTGAGGGAGAAGAAGGATTTTTTACAATGTCTTAGTAAACTAAGTTGTTAGAAGAAAACTTACTGTAGATACTCATTCTAAAACCTAACTACTAAACTGCTAACGCCAAATCTCGGCTACTTGATGTGTAGACAGGACAGCAAATCAGAGCAGCAAGTGGATTCTAACTGTGTGGAATAGGAGAGGTCTAACAGTCTGCCTCAAAAACTGGTAATATTGTTCCTTAGCATACAACAGAGTCCCAACACCCAATACAAACAGTTCCATGGTTCCTTTCAAAAACTCAAGCTGATAAATCCATATCATGTTAAGAACAATTAAGCCACCATAGGGGGGTATTTAGTCCTCATACTTAAAATCCCAGAGAATCTGACGTAGCTGACCTAAGAGAAGAAATGTGATGAGAGGACTCCAGAGAATTGGCCAAAAATCTTAATAGCTGAAGTGTAAACTCACTGAGCTGGAAACTGTCATGTATATACTTCCTACCTATAAATCTCTTATCATAACTGATTAAGGCAGAATAAGAATGATCCTGTTCTCACTGATGACAATGGCAAAACTCCAATTGACTCCTTTACTCTTGAATCTGGCAAAAGAAGAATTCATCAACTCCCAATTACTGTACAACACAAAGGACCTGGATGTACCCTAAGGTTCTTCTTACCTCAGCCAGAAGATATTTTCTCACTTTCACCTACTTGGATTTTTATTGCTAAGCAGAACACAATGGACTGAAGTCACGCAGAGAGCGGGATATCCTAGGAAGCTCGGCGTGTGCTGCTAAGGTTCCTTAATACCTCTAACGCTTCCAGTCTCAAAGCCCATTTCTATCATGTTGTAGTACCGGCACTGTTTCTTCAAAAGAGCAACAGCCTGTTTCTATACTACCTAACCATACAGTCCCAGTACCTGACTAAGGCTTTCAAGTGCTACTGTAGTACAACGCAGTAATGAAAGAAATGGTATGATGTGATACTGCATCACTACACTTCCTAAACACTCTGAACCAGGAAAGGCACAGCAAACTGTTTTGAAGGCTTCAGTGCAGGTCAAAAAGAGATAAGGGCACTGACTCCTTAGAGCATTTCTCAAGATTTTACTAACTTAAATCATAAAATACTATGAAAACATAAAAGTTGTGAAAAAGGAATTTTATAATCCTCAATTTAACCATTTAGAAATGCTCAAGGGAAGCAATGTCAGGTACCTGTTTGTTACTTACTCCATCTCTTTGTCATGCTTTATCTTATTTTTTAAATAAGAAAATTCAGTGCATTTGAAGGATCACAAAAAGCATTTGAGACTACTATCAGCTGCCAAAAACAGAACAGGTATCTGTAGCTCATGGACCAAATCCTGGCCTCACTGAAATCTGTGAGGATTCTGCTTTTGAATTTGCCAGGGTAAGTGTCCCTGAGACTCTCAATAATATGTCTGGTCCCTGAAAGAAGTCACTTGGAGGGCCACCACTGCAGCAGGGGTTCCAGGTATGACACTGTTCTTTAAAAACCCTCACAAATACCTGCTCAAAGAAACTGGCAACCCGAAGCAACCGTATCTAAATCGAGCAGCATCAGACAGTAATCACTATCAATACTGGCTATGCTTACATCTGACCTTCCAAGCTAACAGAAAAAGTTTAACATCACAGACCTGTTCTCCTGGTACGATGAAAGTTTTTACAAAATCTTGCCTTTTGCCATGATTGTAACTTTTTGTTTGTTTGTTTGTTTTAATTCTTTCCCTGTTGGCACATGCTTAAACACATGTATAGCCTAGTTAGCAGTCATAAATGCAAATAACCGATTTAAAAAGAAATGTATTTTTGTGGTATTCTGTTGTGTTTTTTAAAAAAAACAAAAACAAAAACAAAAACAACCACACAAACAAACAAACAAACAAACCAGAAATCAAGGTTAGCCCTAAAATAAGTATATACTACAATGCTAAGAAAGGTAAGTTAGCTCTTCCTTTTCCTTCAGACTTTGAAATTTCATCTATGGCTACAACATTTACTTCACAAAACACATTTTTAATATCACAGTTCCCACTGGTTCATACGGGAACTGTGGTACTTCCCACAGCCAGAAACTTAGTTCTGGAACAACCAGCTTGTAGGTGCATGAAACACTCTTGTACTTCTGTACAAAGAAGCAAGATGAGTTTCCAGTACTTCCCATCATCATTCAGCAATTCTCGCTGCAGATGTCTGGCAAAAAATAAAATTAGAATAGTATTTACGTAAATTGTGTCAGAGTATGAAACTCAGATCCCTGGCAGCAATGTAGAGTCTTCAGCCTTTGCTGAAGCTGAAATACAAATCAGTTATTATGGCTAACTCAAATTCTGAGATCTCTGTTCACCACCAGCAGAGCCACAATTCAGTATCCACCAAGCCACAGATTTATGAAGAAGAGCTCACAGACTGACAAGCAATTTTGTTACAAAAGCATCTCCAATGTTGGCATCACGGGAATGTTTAGAACCCAAGTAAAATATTTAGTCATATTTCACACCTTGCCCAAAATGAACACATTCTCATTAGCCTCTTCAATCTGACCAACCTTCAGTCAGGAAAAAGGCAGAAAGTTTTACAATGTCATTATTTATTTCATAAAAATGTATCTGTAAAGCACAAAAAAATTTATAACTCCAGACTTCAGAGCCAAAAAAAGTTTGTGATGCCTTAACAAAAAGAGAAAATGAAAGCAGCTCCAACACATCTTATTTTTGGGTCTAGCTTTTAACAATATTTCTATTTATGAATAGATACTCAATAAGAGAGCATTTACAGTGAGAAAAATTGTACTTCTTCACCCGCTTGAAAATAGAATTCTTTGCCTTTTTTCAGCACGCCACCCTTTAGGGCAAAGAGTGGTAATGAACACCTACTAGTCACACAGAATTATACTGCTCTTTATTTCACCCAGGGCTGAAAAAATTTCCAAAGGTTTGGAATCCTGAAACCTGTAAACAAAATCTGTGGAGCAGATAAAATTTTAAATGGCACAATGCAATTAAAGCTGAATTCAATTTGAGCGCACCCTGTCCATCTGTCAGAGGGAAACAAAAGCCGAGGAGCTCCATTATTGCTGAATCCCTGCTCTTGTTAATTTGCTTGCTGAGAGATTTCAATTTCTAGGAAGTGCACAAATTAGTGTTCAGTCAGGGCTAGATCCTCAGTAAGTATAAGCAGATGGTGGAAATCAGCCCTAATCAAGTAGCCAAAGCCTTTTTTTCTGTCTGATTAAAGCATTTTAATCCTTTCATATTGTCTGTGTTTTTTAGTAAATATCTACCGTCATTTTTTCCCCTCCCCATTTGCTATCATTTTTATTCCACAAGAAATTGAAATTCAGTTTCTAGTTCATTTACTTAGTTTTCCAAGAACGTACTTTTTAACCATACTAGCACACTCTGGCCCAGGCAATGTGGCCAATTAGATTATCCCATTCATTCAGTTCACTGAATTTACTTCTTTTAAATTGCAACAAAATAGTTAACATACAGTCAGCTAAAGCAACATACACTGTTTGTCTTGCTAGTTTCCGATTATCCACTAGAATACTCTTCCAAACACTGAATCCATGATGATTAAGATTAAGAAGTAAAAAACCCCACAGAGTAACTGCACAAAATGATGACACTACATTTGTGCACATTTTCTACCTCTGTGGAGGAAATAAGATGATTTTTATATTAGTACAAGCCACACAGATGTCCATTGCAGTAGGAAAGCACGAAATACCACAAAAGAAGGCGGCCCTAATAACTCATAGATGCCACAGGCATTTGTGAATAATGAGAGCTAAGATTAACACAGAAACATTACAAATATTATTGTGAAAAGAATACAATACATAATTAACTTTTCACATTTTAATGAAAAATAGCAGAATTTGTTATTTCAAAGGTTACTTATTGTTGAATTTGCAGATAATGGTAAGTATAAGAGGGAACTGCCTAAATGAACATATATTTACAGAACCAAGATAAGAATACCAAACAAAACCACAGTAAATCTGATTTGCATAAAAAATACACAGTGAAACTCTGACTGCAATTTATATTGCTTTATCTTTTGGAAAAATATATAAACAGGTTTTTTGAAAAGACGGTATCTTTAGACCAAAATCTGTTTAACATTATTATATATGTTACACTTTCGTGTGTGTATTATATAAAACAGCTGAAAAATATAAACTTCGATAGCTGGATCTACACAGAAGTGTGTAAAACAATAACCTTAGGGACACATTTTTCAGAAACAGTACACAGGATTTAGCCACACATTTACCATTAAAATTAATGGGAGTTATTTAGCAATAAATCCTGAAGAAAAGACTTTGAAAATGTACCCCTTAAAGTCAACACCATCAACATAATGTGCGAGGGTGGAGGAAAATTGAATTTTGAACAATGAAGAACTTGAATATAAACCATGTGTAGTCTTTTCACTGAATGATATTTTGGTATCCTGTAAAGCGACTTTATTGCCTAACTGCCATATTAAAAAACCCACACCTAATATTTTCAGAAATGCAATAAATAAGAACAGATGATTACTTCCATTTATCAGAGGTTAAAGTCACAACAATAATGAAAAATAATTCCTTGCTAAGTATCTGAAATGCTTTATCCAAAGAATGTTTTTAAATCTCCTGAAGGTGATTCTAAAAATTTAGGGATGTTAGTACTGAGGTTTTTTCAGTACAGAAATCCTACATACAAACGTACCTCCTGTATGCTGATTCCTGACTTAATACACTTACATTTTTCATGTTTTCCCCTACTTTTCATATTAAAGATCCTTTATTTCTTCCAATAGCCTCAAGCAGAGTCTCCTCCTAGTCTCCTAAGCAAACATTAACACTTACGTTAGTGTAACACTTGTAAAGCAGCTTTTCTTTTAGTGAAAGAAGGAGGCAGCAGTTCATCCCTGAACTAATCCCACGGAGAGACCTGATCTATTTGTATTCCCCTTCCAGCCCTGCTCTCCAGAACACCCACTTCCTTCTCCCACGCGTTGGCTACAGAAGGAAGCAAACCAAAGCATATTCTATTAAAAGCTGTTTTTCGGCACTAAAAGTAAGATGGAAGGTTAGGTTTAGTGTAAGACTATGCCAAAGGTTGGCCCGTCATTTCGAATGACATTTTGTGAAACAAAGACTAAAGTCAAGGACGGTGTCAGCCCTCACACAAAAAGGGTTCAAATCCCGCTTCTACTTAAACCAAGAAATAAAATGGAATTTAACCCCACGCCCATTCACTCCTCAGTTTAGTTCTGGAACTGAAACACAGTTGCTGTGTCAGGACAACTGCTAAATATTACACCAAAATTACCAACTCATTTCCCATGGGCCACCGAATACCTGTAATGGAGAAGAAACCCCCAACTCCAGAAGACCAGAGCTGCCTCATCCGTGTGGAATATTCAAGGTTTCGTGCAATTCTTATTGCTTAAAAAAATATTAATGAGAAAAAGAATGTGCCAAATCATCATTCTGAGCATGTAAGCTAAGTTCAGGATGATTATCAACTTCCTAAAAATAGCAAGCTCCTATCTGGAACACAACATGGAAAGCATCATTGTCTGTTGCTGCAGTAGGATGCATTTAAACATTCAGATAAGAGTAACCCAGATGAATGAGAAGTGAACTCTATACGCATTCACCTCGTTTTCCACACTCATGTCACCTTCTCAGATCCAACCAGAATAAAATTTGTATATATTTATAATCAAACGTACAATGTTAGCAAATACTGCTAATATAAAATGTAAGGTTTCACTAATTTATCAAACCAAAGGGTATTTTTTTTTCTCTAAAAATCTAAATCCCATTTTTTTTCAGGTCACACTTGGGATTCTTCAAACCCTCTACTGTTTGTTTTATACTTTATTTCCTTCTTCATTTGTAGTAATCACCTAAAAAATTTATTAGGGTTTAATTTCTATAACATGAAACATGGTCATGTGTGTTGCAAACATGCATCAACACATCTGTGTTTAGTCCTTTGTTTGCTAAAGTATTGGCGTTATTTTAAGACTAAAAGAACTGATGCCTTAAAATCATATATGGTTTAGACAAAAATAATTTAATATTGCATTTTAAGTATACAAAAGAGTACACTGTACTGTTAAAAGGATATAGTTTTGAGGACATCTGCAACATCTGATCATTTATATTTTTTTAATGTAAATTATTCTTGATGGCTTAGAGGTACTTCATTAACCTTTTTATTACTAATAGTGCAGTTGTGACCATGAAGTCTATATACTCAGTAGAAGAACTGAAATGAGAATGTGAAAAGTTGTCTGCAAACTGTAAAAAAGGTTTACATATAGTTTAAGAGTCACAGCATGCTTATCATGTTGATCAATATTATCTCATTTGCATATACTCCATATGGCAGCATTCATCTGTCGTCTTTTGCTTATACTTAGACCAAGGAATCCTTGGGGCAGGGACTAATGTCTGAACTGAGTAGCGCAACAGTCCACAGTGAGGACTTCTAGAGACAAGAGTGATGTGAATAGAACAGAAATACAGGAAAATCAAAATAGGAGCTTTTCCCAGTAAGTAAACAGTTTAAAACTTCTTTAACAACAACAAAAAAAAACCCAAACAAACAAACAAACAAAAACAAAACAAACAAACAAACAAAAAAAAAACCAGCCCAGAATCCAGAATTCGTATTATAGACAAAACATTTTTTTGTTTACTGATAAAATTGTCACAGGTTGGACTAATACTCTTAGAAGAACTTCTGAAATCAAGATTGGACAAGTTTCTAAAAGATGCATTCATGTAAATATAAACTAAGGGACATCCAGTAGTCTGTGTTGTTGTAAGCAGATAACAGTACACGGACTAACCGTATCTTATTTAAATGTAATTTTACAAATTTACTGATTTGAGGAGGTACTTTATTTTTTTGCGCACTTTCAGTTAATATACATTTAGCAAAATTTAAAACCAAACAGCTAACAATCTACTCATCCCTTTGTCCTCTAATGAGAGGACATCATGTACACATCATTTACAAAAACTGTGCAGTATGAACTCTACCTTATCTGTCTCAAGATTCCTTGATCATAAACCCGTGCCTTTTAAATGTCATTTATCTACTTTATAAATATGAAAATACCCTTAAGGTACTTTGGGTATTTTGTACATAGTTGGCTTTTAAGACTTCTAATAAAATGAATGCTATTGACATAACTTTACACAATGGAAAATTTACTAACTAAACTCTTCAAGGTCTTTTTAGTCACAGTTTTCAAGAAAACTGATTCCTTGGAGCAGATTGACAGGAAAACTCTTTGTAGCATCTTAGCATGTTCTCTGCAATACAGTAGAAAAAAATCATTAGCTATTCAAAGTAAAACTTTCAGCAAATGTGCCTAAGACATATTGACCTTCTTATAGTCAGGAAATGCATCTTGCATCTTTATGTGCTTTTAAATATAATTTGTCTAAACTGTCTAAAGTAAATCAAAAATCTATCACTCAATCCTCTCAGTAGAAAGGGTAAATTTTAATTGCAGAACTTAAAACCTTACAATTAAAAGCTGTGTTGCTACTTAAAGCTAGCACAAACACAAGAATGAGAGTTCATGCATACAAATCAGCTTTTCTACCACATCCAGAAGGCTTCTGCAGAATAGCCTGATGAATACAGTCTGTACCTTCTAAATTTAGTTGGAATGAAAAAGAAGTGGCGTATTAGCCATGTTTTAACAAAATATAAATTCTCTCCCCGTCACTTTGATTTGTGAATGACTTTGTGATAATCCACATTTGATTAGTGAGAAAGCTAAAATGATGTCGGTAATTCAAAGGTAAGTATGCAAATAAAAAACATGACGAAAAATAAATGCAACCAGAAACCGGAGAGTGTTGTTGTTTTTTTTTTCCTTCATGGAGCAAGACATTTGGTGGAAAACCTTTTGGTAAGCAAGCTCAGAATTTATTATTTTCTAATTTTAAGAAAAAAACACGGCATAGCACTTCACAGTTAGCCAAACCAACAGGTAGGTGGAAGAAAATATTCACAGATAGCAACTATGTACAAAAAGAAAAAATATGAGAGTAATTGAAAGAAAAAAATACATAATTCTCAACACTATGTTCATGATTTTATGCCAGATTCTTAGCTGTTTTACCTTAAAAGGGCACCTTTTAGTCAATGGGCCCATGTCAATGTATGCCAGATGGAATTCTAGCCTTCTGTCTGCAAAACCCATCTTATAACTCCTCCTAGAGAATCTAGTAGACACTTTATGCCACTACATCAGCAGTTGTGTTTCACTCAGTTAACCTTATCTGCCATCCAGAGGTGGAGATGGTAGGAGGATTTTTGTGTACGCTAACAGGTCAATCAGGAGTCACTTCATTTACTCAGGAAGCGCGAAGGAGAGAACATAGAAATGGTGCACAGTGAACAAACACCCTGGCATGTCCTTGCACTAATCTTTGGGAGAACCTTAGGGCTTAAGAAGACCTTCCCAATGGACTCTAAACCATCTCAGGACTCTCTATAAAGTTGACAGATTTCATCAATTTAGTATCAAAATAACTTAAGCTACCGTTTTCTTGCTACACAGCAGAAACCCGATTGGAATCATGCCTCACAATTCTGAAGAAATGAAAGTGTGCACTGATATTATCACAGGACCTAAAAACTTTGGATTTTACATAGTCCACAGCCACGTGAACAGAGCAGGCAATTTTTTTCATTAATTGTAAGGATAACCCTTTGAAATTCAGTATTAAAATCTCCATTCACAACCTTGCCATTTCTTAATGGCACTAATGGCAGGAGAAAGCCCTTTCTCCTGATCTACAGGAAAGAGAATTCCACCTGAGCTAATGGTGACACATAGAAGGTACTGGAGTTGTGGTGCACAATTTATCTGTTATGCCTCCCCTGGCTTGGCACTGCATAGCATTTAATATTTTTTCTCTTGGCATAGGGAGGAGAGACATCTCTGCCTGAGATGATGGAGCAGAAGAGAGGACTGGAAGGGGGTGAAAAACTTAGCTGCAAAATCATATATTAATTTTCTGGTGTCAGGTAAACACTGCACCAGAAGTGCCCCTGGGAAACAGAAGTTTCAAAGGTTTCAAAAGCACCCCTGGGAAGAAGAGGTTTCACAGACTATCTTATTGCAGGTAAATGTCCAGGAAGAAGCACCAGCATCTTGGTTAGTGACAGGTCTGTCTTGAGAATCATTACCTTTTCTTGGCAGAAGCTTTGGGGTATATCTGTTGTGAAAAAAAAAAAACAAAAACCAAAAACACAACAAAATAAAATAAAACAACAGATATGTTAGCTAACTTGAATTAGACGACTCAAGTTTCAGCAGCACTCAAGTTCTGCAAAGCAGTCTAAGATTGAAACCTAGCTCCAAGTCTTAGTTGAAAATGCCAAAACTCAAGCCAGTTCTTTGTCCTCACTGCTATTTTAAATCAAGTCCGTTAATTTAAAAAGCAACTTCTTCATAATCAATAGCAATAAAACTGGATTCCCACCTGCTTCTCCTTAATGGTCATTCTCCAATGTCTGGCCCTCTGAGTTCTGCTTTGTGGGGCCTCTTGGCCTCATCTTAGCTTCAACCAAGAAACAGCAAACCAGTAATGAAGTCACTAGCTTTAGGGACAGCAGTATATATGTCCAATCCTGCTTAGTGTCAGCAAGATTACCTGCATTTGGTTGATGCTTGTGACAAGGGACCTGACATAAATGTACCCACTGAAGGAAGCATTCCCCAAAGAGGACATTTCTCTTCTGGGTAGGTCTCCTCTGCATCAGAGGTAATATGAACCAGCATTTCTACAAAGTACAGTAATCTCGGAAAGTGCACATCTCATCTTTCATGTCTGCTAGTGGGATTTTCATACTACATGTTTATCAAGCAGAGACCTGATTTACTCTAAGAAGAAGGATTAATTATATTTATTGGCCAATGGGATACGTCTTGGGCAAGTCCAAGAAGATTTTTTTGTATAATCTGCCACAGTTTTAAGGATTAAAATAGAGACAGGTCACAAAGAGTTCCTCTGACTTTTTTTTTTTTTTTTTTTAAGTGGAAATAATTCAAAAGGAAAGTGAAGAATTCTTTTTTTTTTTTTTCTTTTTTTTTTTTTTACTTAAGAGTTTGAAAATAATGGTGTTTGAAGTTCTGGAGTTTGGGTAATTTCTGGATTCCATTTGTAAAAATGGAAATCAAAAGAAAAGCAGCTGTTGGGAAGCCAAAGTAATTTCCTTTTTTACATATTTTATGTCCTTTTATTTAGCCAGTGTTGCATATTTCCACTGGAAAGAATACCCTATCCTCATGCCTTACCTAGACCAACACTTGGGACACCTTGTGAGAGATGAGGTCCGAGGGAGAGAGGCAAATATACAGGTCTCACTTCTTTAAGAAAAGAGGCTAAAAATACATGAAACAGTGTTTAAAAACAGATTAAGGGGTGCCGACCTGAAAGCACCTAGGAATAAGCTTTCTGAATAGTATCAACCTTCACCACAAATAAAGCGAAAAACAAAGGAAAAGTTCATGTTCCCTCTAGTTTTAGCATTATTAAAGAATACATATAAATGCACTATCTGTTCCTTGAGAAAAAAAAAAACAACTGGTCTCACCCAACCCTTCTTTTTAAAAACTCAATCTTAATTTTTCCTTTCACTAGGACAGGAAGTTTTAAACACCTACTTTCATATGTAGTCTAAAAGTCTAATAATTTATTTAATGTATTTGAAATAACTAACCACCAGAAATGGTAAGTTTGTGAACTAAATGACTACAGATATAAAGGAATGAAAAATAGCTTGACATTTCTGACAAAGTGTAAGTAATCACCCACAGAAAGAGGTGCTCAGCATCCCTGCATTAAAAAAATATTCTCCAGATTCTCGGTTGATGCAAGCTATAATAGGTCCACAGGCTGCAATGAAGTTACATTAAATTATACCAGCTACAAAACTGTCCCCAAGCATTATACTAATGCCCTGTTAAATACCGAGCTAAAATGCATTCTGAAATGCAGCTTCTCAGCTAGACAAGCCTTCTCAAGAAGGATCACCTTATAAGATACGACTGCCACGCAGTCAGTAAGGAAACATGTTTTGCTAACGTTGTGGTAGCATTTCATAGAGGTTGAACCAGCAGCAAGGGGAACAGCCTCCATGTAGGAAGAGCAGCGCAGAAAATGAGAGCAGATACTCAAACTGCTTTCTTCAACCATTCCAAGCAAAACCTGGGCCACATTCCAGCAATCTGAATATGAGTAAAACAGCATTTCTGTGGATTTTTTTACAGTACAGGCAAAATGCTAGATTTTCTGTTAAATAAATTTAACTCACAATAAAAATTAATTTATGTTCAAGCACTGGATTATTTTAGTACTCATAATATTGAGGCTGCTAGAGCCCAAAACATCTTTCTTTTTCACACAATAAAGAAATTTTTCCTTACTAATAAACTGGTATAAAAATACAGTCTCTGCCAAGGCCAGCCATCTTTGCTGAGTACGTATCAGGGGCACAATTTAAAGTCACCTTAAGAAGTTTCATTTGACACTGATTTTTTTTCTAACATTTCAAAGTTTTACAGAAAAGAAAACATAACACCTTTAAAGAATAAACAAAGAATACAACAGTTGTTATTTGAATGAGAATGTGGCAATGAGTGATCTTCCTCACTTCAACCTCTAAGTATGTCAAGCATGAAGGAATCAATATAAAGGAAGCAAGTCCAACTAAACACTTTAATCTTTCTTTAGTAAAATTCTTTCAGAATGACAATTTAAAGAATGTTTTGTTCCTAATGTGCCACCCTTCTCTGAATTCATTGTTCACTCAGTAAGGAAAAATGGTCTACCATTCTCCATTATTTGTGCTTTTAGATATCCTTAAATTGTCAGAATACTAATACACTGTTCCTTAGGCAGTTTTAAGAACTTTCTTATTCAGGATTTGAAAGGAGAAAATTGGCTCCTGATATTAGTAGCACTGAGTGGCTTTACATAGGTACTGTCCTCTACTTGGAAGCAGCACCAAAACAAAATACTGGCCTAAAAGAGGACAAGGGGAAATTTGCTGCTGTCTTTTAACACCACCAGGATCTCACATTTTTTTCATGCCAAAAAGGTGGTAGCTGCTCTTTATTTCTCAATGCAGCAAAGTTCAGTATTCCCCATGCAACATGTCGCTCAGCATCATGCAACACCACCAACAGCAGCGGATGAGAAAGCTTTTCAGAGCAGCACAAATACAGGTGTAAGCACCAATAAATGAATCCCTTTTGCTTCTCCTTTCTCATTTATTTAAAACTCCATACATATCACCCATTACACTGCATTTCCATAATAATTAAAATATAGAAGTAAAGTCAACACTGTGATATCACTGAAATACCTGCTGCTTCCTCAAGTGCTTGCCCTTCTCTTTCAAACACCACATCTGGAATTTCACCACAGATCATGAAGTAAGGTACCTCAATTAAAATAAGACTAAATAAAACAGAAAGCATGAGAAGATATAGTGCACATTATTATGAAGAAAGGCTGTAAAACAAAACAAACAAACAAACAAACAAAAACAATGAACAAAAATAAAAGAACAAAACAGAAACAAGATAAAGGTTGAAATCCAAAATTATTCTTACAATTTTTAGGCAAAGTCTGCAGTTTTAAGATGACAAACCTGTGTGTAAATTTATGGCATGAAAATGGCATATTGATGGAAAACCAAGTGCTATTACTCACACATGCATATGACTTAAAATATGAAAAGTACCATTAGCTAGCTCACTTCCAGAAGCGAGTACCAGGGACTCACATCACGACATAAGGATGAGGACTACCAGGATGGTTGACTGGAGTGTATGTAACCTCTGGAACAGAGCAAAGCCTTGGATCTAGCTTCTGATCTTATGTCAGCATCAGTCTAAGCAAAGGTGGCAGGCTCTGAAACAAACTTCATACAGCCCCCTTCTTGTGGAGTGTGTGATAGATTCAGCATCGGAAGACTAATAAATAAAGAGAATCAATAAAGAAGGAATTCCTTAGTATTTCTCTCTTTAGTCATAAGCATGAGCTTTGAAAATGCTACGAGTACAATTCCAGTTAATTTAGAAAACATTTGTTTGTGGAAGTGCCTGAAAAATATCAAAATACCTAAATTCTATGAATCAGTATTCCTCTTATTATTTCTTTTATAACCTACTTTCATCACCCATTATAAAAAATACACACAAATTCCTTTCTGGATATAAGAATAGTTGCATAATATTTACTGCTGCTCATTAGCATGCTCAGTTTGTTGATAGATTGCCTTCATATCATACAGGGGGGAAGAGGAAATTGGAACCAAACCCAAAAAGCAGTTTAATTATTTTAATTAATTCCAGCTTTCAAAATAATGCAGAATGCTACTGAATATTTAACAAGCTATACAAACCAAAATACATTTATGCTGCATAGTACAAAATGGAACGCAGTAGAAAAGTACTATTTTAGGTTCTTTGGTAAGTCACATTGGAAGATAAGCAATCTAGATCATAAGTGCACTTTGTGTAAATGTGAATAATTGGGTTTGATGGTACAGGTTAATGCAAGCTATGATTACCAATAATAACAAAAGAAAAGCACATTTGTGAAACTGATCGCTAACCCAATGAAGACAAACTAATACATGCAATTGAAAAATGCTCTTGCTATGGGATTAGGGGTCTTGGGCTCCCTATATACATTCACTCCATTTTAACATATTGGACCAACTAACTAAACTAATTAGTTAGAAGTGCAACTTGAGGAACCCTCATAAGGAATGTAAACTAGACGGGTGGGGAGGTCTATAGGTGTCAATCAATAACAAAATGCAAACTGTCAAGCTTGCTTTGCTAACAAACTGTCACATCAACAATATGCAGTTAATGACTACAAATTAACTGTATACCAGATGCTTGACACTTTGTTATGACACTTTGCAAGCTAGTTGACATTTGGGGGATCAAAGCTTCTTTAATTACACTTTGTATAACATGTGTAACCTTTATGCTAATGTCCACATATTCCTTAGAGCAAGACTGTTCAAGTGGCAGAGACCGGGCTTTTTGGACTTTGAAACATTCCAGTAAGTCTGGATTTCGACTGAAACAAAACTGTTGAAAGGCTTCACATCATTATATTCAGTATTACCACCTTATCTAAAATAACTCTTTAACTTGATGTACTATACCATATTCGCTCACTTATAGACACTCTCTGCGTGAAATAATGCATTTTCAAACAGTGTTAACGGTATCTATAAAAGAAATAAGCACTAGACACACTGCATTTAAAAGCATCTCTGTTCAAACTGCTGTCTAGAATCAATGTTACGCATCAATATGTCTTTCCTAAGCCAAATTAATTTCCTTATCACACAACCAAATGTAGGACACTGCATTAACAACATTTTTGTTTAGCCAGCGCCCATTATATATTTTGTCATGCTCATGGAAAAGGTCTAAACTGAAAGCAGACCCAGGTTTGCAAATCCTTACTCATATGAGCAAATCCATTGCCTTACTGTATTGTTATGAAGGTGTGTTTTAAAAAATCTACTCTCCTGTTCGTCCATTAAAATGGAGGTCCCCACATGACACAAGAATTGTGTGCCAGTTGATGACTGCACATTTCACAGGGTTTTGTAGAAAAAATAACATAATCCTAAACACTAAAGAATTCTCTTAGCAAGGGAAAACAGCCTGTAAAGCAAAACATAATGTCAAAAGTAGTATCTGCCTTCCTACTTCAGACAGAAGTGATTTTTGGAAGAAATACTACAAAGGCATAAATTCAAATGGCTTTTTTCCATCGTGGACACCTAACTCAGATTTCTCAAATGCATTTTTATTTGGACTGCATTAACATCGTTTAACACCACTCATCAGTTCAGTTTTTACCATACAGCAGTTACTACATCAGATGTTAACTCTGTTGAATGTTAACTGCTATGATTACCATCATGCATCAGTGGAGATCAACTCTATGGAGGGTTCCTTGCTATCTTTCAGAAGAGCTTTCAAACTGCATGAAGATGGGTTTACATGTCTCAGCTGCCTGCCAGGTACGTTATTCTCCTTGTTCTGTGTGAACTGGAAACTTGATTATAGAAAATCTAGTCACAGCTCTGCACAATTTCTGTCCCAGCTATTTAATTTTAATAAGCCAAATCCTTTACACCATTCTTTGAAGCACGCTTGCATCCTAAATTGTATTGAACAGGTTTATCTGACTTAATATAGAGGTCTAGAGCATCAGCATCTCCAACTGAGCAAATTATTCCTTACCCTCACCTGAGAGGAACAGAAACTTTTTTAACTTTTAAGGCATAATTAATCTGATTGATTTTAGGCGTTCACATCAGGAGCAGATGAGCAGTGTTCTGGAAGTGTTTATTCCTTTTTTACATACCTCAGCTGCAGATGAATCCCTTCATGGAGGCCTCCAGCAGGATCTACCAAAGAACAAATCTATGCAGGCATCTACAGAGTCATAAAAGAAACACCTGTACCTTGTCTACATGAGTTGCCTGCTTGGCAAAGCTACTCACTGATGAATCTACCTTTTGATCAAGATGAGAAATTTGACCACTTTAAGGTTCAGCATATCACAATTATTCAAAACCACCAAGCTAACAGTTCCTATCAGCAGTCAAAGGCAACGGGGAAAATACCAGGCCCAGATGCTTCCTAACTGAGTGTGGGATACAAAAAAACGCTCATCAGGGCTATAAATGAGAGCTTGACCACCCAGCTGGATATACTGTGTGAAGAAAGATATTAGTATGCAGAATATTGGTTTTTTGCTTTCCAGGATTCACTTAGATCTTTAGGTTCTCAGAGTGTGAACATTGCCCTCATGACTCATGTGGTATCAAAGCCATGTAAGTGATGTTATTTATCCCCTTCTATGTACACTTAATTGTTTAATTCTGGATACAGCTTGTTTGTGTCATATTCTAATTACTAGTAAAAAACCAACCAAACAAACAAACAAAACAAAAAAAAACCCAACTGTATTTATCTGCTTTCCATTACGTGACACAACACTGCATGTGGTCAGATGACCATAGATACACACACATTTTATTAGAAATCCTTTTAAAGCATCACCTGTCACCCATAAAGAGCAGCACAGAAACCAAAAAGCTGCAGAGACAATCACAGAGAAACATACAGTGAAAGTCTGTTGTGTGAATTCCCCATGTAATGTTCAAGACTAAACGGGTCTGCAATGATACGCTTCTGAATACCATTTAACCTAGCTATCAAAAATAAAAGATCTGCTAATTCACTTTAGCTTTCTCCTACGTGACAGCAGAAATACATGGTCAAAGTAAAGATATGTAAGATTTCATGCTCGTTCTTACTATATTCACAAGCACCACAGCACAAAGACAGTTCTGTTTGTTGCTGGTTAGTCTTTAAAAGGTATTTCTTTCAAAACTAGGTTTTGAAAAAGCCAAGCAGCCGTAGGTCCACACCTTTACTCAGTTTTTCACTATAAGCTGTGTTTTGGGTAGTGGCAGTGGTGTGATTCTAGTCTGTAGTCAAATAGGAGAGTAAGACTTGAGACAAATTTGATTTTCCAAGTCCTGCATGTTTTATTGGGTTTTGTTTTGATATTCTTAGTATGAAAAACACTACATTTTAGCTTCCAGAGTATGTAAGTAACAGAAAAGCATTCCTTAATAAGAATCACAAAGTTTCACTTATTAATTAATCTGGGCTAATCATTTTTAGTCCTTCTATGCTAAACAAGTAACAAAGAAAAACCATCAAACTTACGAACAGCATCATATACCCATAAACCTTAGGAAGCTTATTTTCTTTCATCTTTAAAAAATATTACTCAGATGAAAGGCAGATGTTTTAGACTGAGAGTGATTATGCAACTGATATAATATCAGTGGTTATCTATTAGGGAAAATAACAGAATTATTATTTCCATTATTTCCTATATGCTGCTATGAGCCATGTAGTAATAATTCTGTAAGTTTCCTAATATAATTTTAAGTGCTACATGTTTGAAAAAAAGTAAAAATTATATGAATATATCCACTTATGAAAAAAGCTTTCACTGATTAGAGCTCATTTCCCTAATATACAGATTTCTGAAGACAGCTCTATTTTAGTTATGTAAAGCATGTAAAAATTGGCATGTGCTCAATCACAGCTGAATCTGAAATTAGCCTGTCATTTTAGACACCATACTTTGGGGGTGGGAGAGGGGAAGCTCCTCCAGAAAAACTTTTCCTGGAGATTAAATGGGTAATGGTCTCCTGTCACGACAATGTTTTGCAGGAAGATTATATTGGTTTATTATTTTCAACCTTATTTTCCAGGCAGAAGAAAGCAGAAGATACTATTTCTTCACAAAGGACCCCAAAACAGTGCTCGTTCTCTTTGCAAAATGATCAGGCTACCCCAAATAATGCCCTGCTCTGACTGGAGCTGCATTATATGCTAACACCGTACCCAAGAAATGGGAAACACCCGACCTGTTGTACACATCTGTATCTACTTGCTGTATTTTCCAGTTGATGGAGAGAAACAGGCAATTCCAGGCATGAATCATCTCATCCTTTGGTGGTCATTTCAAATAGGTCAGGTGAATCGTAGTCTGAGAAATCCCTATTTCTTTCCACTCGGTACAAAGGTAGCAAGCTCAAATATTGGTGTCTGAATAGCAGATACCTAAATCTGGCCTGATTAACCCTGATCAATACCTCAGACGGTATTTGACAACAAGCAACAAAGCCACATACCTATTTTGAATTTTTGCAGGACAGCCATCTAAATGAACTAGTGAGTACAACTCAGCAAACGTCTTAAAAATCAGTATCAAAATCATGAGGAAGAAAAGAGAGGAGTAGTAAACCAAATACCCCACCTTGATATCTCATCTTGCAGCCCCTAAAGAAATACAACAAAGTTTCTGACTCAAGTAAGAAGACATGTAACTGTGGGATTGCTTTAATTCACATATACACACATACATACATATATAGTCTCTTATGCATGAAACTAAATATTTCTTTGGGCATATTCAGTTCAGAAAAGCTAAACATCTTCTCATTAATTGAAATTACAAACATTAAAAGGAGCTAGCCTCATTACTGCCACGTTTAGCTTATTTTTCCCCATCTCCTGAGCAGAACATAAATAGATTTTTTTTTTTTAATTAAAATGGGCACAGACTTTTTCAAGCTGTAAAAACAAAACCCATCTTTAAAAACTGCTTAAATTCATCACCATCACAGAATCCTTATTTGATGAGAGTTCACAAACTTTATGAGTAAAAAATGTTATGGGTCACTCACTGTATGAAGACGTAATTTGAAAAAAAGCTTTTCAACAGTTAACAAAACCCCTTGATATCCAACCAGCATGCACATAATGATACTAAAAGCTCACAATGGAACTTCAGAGGGCTATCAAGCCATGAAAGATCTCATAAAAAGAGTAGTGATTAACTTATTTAACCTGAGCAGGAATAGGAGTCAAAACCACCTCTCTGTTATTTCTTCTCATCTACACCACATTTTGCTTTGCAATAAATGGATCTCACTATTGATATGAATTCATCATTTATCAGAGAATGAAAGAAAATTTAGGTGATTTAGTTAGTTCAAAGCATACAATTCTGCTGCTCGCTAACTCGAACCACAAACTGCTAAATGTGAATTCAGGCTTAAAAATGTGAAAATTCTTCTTTCAAAAATGTCCCAAATCTATTGATTACCAAATTACTAAGCGATTTTACTGGTTTACCTCTTTGTATGCATTTCCATAAAACTCTTTATAAAACTTCTTGATTTACCAGCTGCATATTTAATGGAGTTTTAAAAATAAATATTTAAATGAACACAACCTAAAAAAAAAATACTCACTACAATTAAAAAGCCCTAAAGCAGCTTGGTAATGTGTCCTTAATCAGGACAGAAGTAGTTTGTGGGGTGTATTACAGTTGTAATACAGTTAAGAGGTTGTATCCATAGCAGATGAAAGTTTGCTCTGAATTCATTACCTCTAATAAAATCTGTTAGATCAAGCACAAAAAAAAAAAGCTTGAGCAAGAGAATGGTAGCTAACTACATGGAATTCAAAAGAAAAAAAAAAAGTTGTTAAAGGATAATAATTTAAAGGTTTTTTGTCACTTAATAGGACTGTAAAAAGTTCAAAATAGTTAAGTAGGATAAATGTAACCTGCTGATTTTTATGTCTAAAGACGGAAAATATAACAGGTTTGCAGGATAGTGTAACCCTTTCAAAACGCACAACATATTTGTGCTTATGCCCTGGAGAAAGATCTTAATAAATCAAGAAGCTATCTATGGAACTGAAAAAACAGAGAGCTCATATTCTCCTATCAGGCAGTGTAAGGGCTATGGAAGTACAGCTCACTCCCGTACAGTCCTCAGTATTCTGCACCCAGTAGTACATGATGTTCTATATGTAACAACCAGTATTTATTTTGTTCCTGAAATTAAACATGAAAAACAGCCAGATATTCGAGTGGTGTGGTTTTTACTGCTTGTTGACTTGTCACATGAAACAGGATCCTGGGACATGACTACCACAATGCAAAGGTAAATCATTCAGGCTGTATGTGTCCTTGGCTGTCACATAGGCTTAGAGTTATCAATTTCTGTTCATCTTTCCATCTCAAACAGCAGTTAAGGTTAGACTATTATTTGGGGGAATACCAAGAGGGAGACACCAGTCTGGCACTTTAGTGATAGTAAGTAATTATTAAATAAATTAATTAATCATCTTCACTTTAAAAGTATGTGCCGATAAAGATTATTTGCAGAAATTTGCAGTGCTGCCCTCACCATCATATAACTATTACAAACAGTACACATTAAGGGTCTATGGATTTATTGTGCTATTTTAAGCTTTCTCACTCATGCTGTATTTACAAACGGGGTGTCCTCCTTCCAGTTAGGTTTCGGTATCTGCAATGGTGAAATACACATGTGGCACAGCCATCCTATATACTTCTTACATAACTGACGCTGTAACACAGGAACTTCTACAGTTTGCTTCATCTGGCCTGTTTTGAACTTCTTTATAACAAAGTGAATAACATCTTACAAATACAGTTCCTTGACTACCAAGCGAAAGATCACTGGCCACTGGTTCAGACCTATTGGTCACTGGTTCAGTCCTACTGGTGAGGTGTTTAGGGAACTTTCTCCATCTCCAAATTATGGCTGATCTATCAGGTATGTATTGCGTTATCTAGGAAATTGCATGAGAGTGCAGGGGTATGAGAAAGTACAGGGTTTTCTGGGATTGTGCTGAAGGATCATGTGAAGCAGAAAGAAACAAACCTAGTGCTGTCTTGTCCATAGTGCTTTTGGGAAATAGTTCACTTGCATTTTGTTTCAGAGGGAAGCAGCTGGTTTATCCCAAAAGAATACAGAAAAAGTGGTGGCGTGTGGACAATGAGGATCCAGAAGTAAAAGGGGAGCTACTTTACAGCACAAGAATACCCAGAGAAACCAGCTCTACCTAAGGCACCATACACAGAATTGAAGAATAATTTTCTAGGTAATCATTTAAGAGATGTTAAAGAAAATCTACCATAGAACACAAACATTTTAAATTTATTTTGGGCTTGCTTTGTTAAATAGACTCAAATTTGACTCCTTTTACAACCATTTTAGTTGTGTAATACTCAAAAATACATAGTTTCATTATGAAAACATGCAGCAAATACATAAAATCAGACTTGCTGTTTTAATACAAATATGTAGTATACACGTATATGCAAATGTATCTGTTGTATACACATCAATATGTAAAACTACTGCATACATTACAGCTACAGAGCTACATGATTTTTTTCAGTGCACACCCTAAAATGCAGTATTTAAAGTAGTGCAAGCAAAGTTTGAAGGAGTGTTTTTCAACTACATTTTACCATTAGCTTGTCTTGTTCACGTTAGATATCTGTTTATGCCATGAAGTTCAAACAAACACGTGACTTCTTTAAATTCAAAGCAAGCAATTTGTAGACTGCTCATCCATTATCTCCAAGCACGCTCTCTGTACAAGGTCTACTAAAGTAATGGTTCTTTCATCAAAGCCTAATGGTTTGTTTCAAATAATCAAAAGTAGTGTTTATATCACTGTCCTCAGGTGCAACCATTTTGTTTCCAGGAGAACGGTATAGTACATGCTAATGTCACAAGTGATAAATCAAAGCAACTACATTTGTTTCTCTACCTTAACCAATCTACCCTATGTCTTCAACAACAGGAACAAAAAAATCGCCCTGGCATTTGCACTCTGTAGTTTATTCTGAGAGCATGAGTAATTTTGCATGTAGTAAAACATTGTATGTAAAACCATTCACTCATTCCTTTCTTCTAATAGTAAGTATAGCTTGACTTATGTGGGAACTAGTGCTGTTGTTATCTGAAGCAGGATAGGCAGCTGTTTCTTCCCACTACAACATCATTATTTTTATGCAACGCCCTGCTTTTGGTTAAACACAGCGTGTCTGATCAACTCAATTCTCTGTAACACAATGACAGAAATTCACTTTTTTTTTTTTTTAACTTAGCTATCAAGGGGAGGCAGGGGGGTGAGGGGTAGGGAGGGTGGAACTTTGCAAACCCCTTAACTGGACAAAACAAAAACTGAACTCCCGTAACTGATACTTTGGAGGATCTTGGACAATTCAGTGGATACCCAGAGCAGAAGTGAAGTTAGATCCACATTTTCCCTTCTTTATTTTTTGCAGTGTTTGGTTGCAACATTGGTAAGAGTTTTGTGTATGCAATGTGCTGAGATGGGAACATCAAATACCCTGTGCACCATGTTGGATTCGGTATAGTAATTACTCCGGTGATGTTACTCTTTTTACCAAAAATGTGCTGGGAAAGTCAAGCAGGCAGAGCTTTCTGTCCAACAGGAAGCTGAACCTGCATAGCCATCAATCATGCCCCATTTTCAATTAAAGGAATGACACCGACAGCAGCAGTAGGAGATTCTGTCAGTCCTATTAGATACAGGGTGAGAGTTGCCTCCGTTAACAGCTGAGGGGGGTGAGAATCACAGAGTAACACGGGAATGATGAGAGACAAGTGAGCTGGAGTGGACCAAAGGTTTGCTTTATGAGTCTAAGTGCAAATCATCATCTTCATCATCATTCAATATCTGAGGAACACTAATACTCACATATTGTTCAAGAAAGCAGACAGGAACGATTGCACGATTGGGTGAGCTCTCTGAACAAAGGCGGCACTTAATATACTGATGGGCCTTCGGTAATGCTATCACGCTGAATGTGTTTGAAAAATGACATTAAAACTGTAAGCTACAGCAAAACAAACAAACAAAAACCTTTCTGTCCATTTAAGTTTGGAAATCTGAAATGCAAGATTAATTGTGAAGCAAGCAGCCACCTGCACTCCAGGTCTTCTCATTATACCAGTCTGCTTCCTAGAAGACAAAATTTAGTAAATTGCCCAGATCTAACAGAGTGCATCTCAGGAGTTACTGTGATGCTACTGTACATCCTGACACACAGAACAAAGGAAACAGAAATCTGAAAATACCTACCATCAGATTCAAATTTGGATAATTTTGTCTTATGAAACTTCCTACTGATTAACATTAACCCTGAAATACAAAAGCATAAGTAAACAACAATCAGAAAAAAAAATTCAATTGTTATGCCATACTGGTATTATTTTTATTAAAAAATGTCAGCAAAACAGTAAGTTTATTTGAAACTTTTTTTTCCTGGGTTTTGCCCCAGCAGTTGGACTTAGAGGGTTTGGGTATTTTTCTTAAAACCCTGGCCTGACTCTAAGTATTAGGACTTTTGGTTTTAACACAGAACTGGATGTCTGTGTGAGCAAGTAGAATTAAATGCCATGAGGAAAATGTGGAGACTGAGAAGACTGCAGAGAAAACAATTCCCCAACCCTCCTGCTTTACACTTTTGAAGCGCTAAATCTAATCTTTTCCACAGTCTACCTGTGGATGCAGGAGGTAAGCAGAAATAAGTCTGGCATCATCTTTACTTAAAATAAGCATACCAAGGAAAGAAATGGCCAAGAAGGAAAGGCTGTCTGGGTTTTGGCTTAGAAAAGATGGCCATCAAGAGGAACTAAGAACAGTCAGAGGAGGGAGATCTGGAAAGCACATGAAGGCCTGTTTGGCTTCACTTCCCTACTCATTTTCTCTGCACTGCTCGTCCTCAGTGGCAGCACAGAAGATGCCTCCTCAGAACCAGCGAGGGCTGGGTAGCATCAGGGCAGCAGGCACTAGAACAGATCATGAGCCGAGAGCTTCAAGTTCTGCGGAAGCAAGCAGGCACACGAGCAATAACCTAGGGAAGCGCTGGAGCACGTTACTGGCTCCCATACCTGTTTTACTCTTCAGCCATCCCTAGCCCTGCTGCTCAGCTCCCTATCACTTCACATCTGGAGCCACTCGCTTCACCAGGTGGCTTCAAGCACCTGAGAAGATTCTGGAGAAAAGAATAAATGGCGCCTGTTATCCAAATAACAGGAGGAGAAGAATCAGAGGACTTAGATGTAAAGAGTCGGAAAGGTAAGACAAGAAATCCCATTACTGACTCTTCTTCGTGCACATCATTGCTGTAACCCAACATGCTGAGATGTATCAAATGTATAACCCCAGGAAGCAACACAAAGAAGAACAAAAATTTCCTCTGGCTAATTTTACCCAATATAGAATAAATTCCACAATGAAAGTGTGAATAAGTTGATTAAATCTGACATTAAGAATACATTCCTACCAACTTGCTTTCACACATGAGTCACCACAAAACCTAACTTTTTGAAAAATAAAAGGAACCACCAGAAATAAATTGTCCTCATTTCATTAAGGTGGGTATTTCATTCAGTGAAAAAAAAACCTTGAAAACAAAGACTTACTTGGCTAGCCATCTAACACTAAATAGTGATTAATTTTCTACTACCACACTCCCTATTAGTATTACTCCCAAATGTTCAGTTTAATTTAAGTACTTTCTGATTCATGAACAAGGGAATAACATACAGCTATAAAAAGGTAATCCAATCCTAAAATGGCCTTAACCCCCATAATCTGCACTTCAATGGCAAGGGAAACTGTATAGTTTTGAAACTGTAATCAAGATTATTTTTTTTTTCAAACACACACACTGGAGCTGTCCTTTGCTCCCATCACTTATTAGATTACAATAAAACGACCATGCTCTCTTTATGGTGGGAACACAGCGACCCTGGGGTGATTTATAATCTTGTGAAACCCTGTCCACACTGCTGACCAGAATTTTTTATTTTTTTTTTTTTTTGAGGTCGCTATCTGTTTCTTCAACTGATGTCTTCCTGCTGTGACAACACTGTTGGATAGCTGTCAGCACATAAGTATTTTTCAGGCTACATATTATCTCTGCACGCACTTCTTGTGGGTTGTTGGCGTTGGTTGTGGGGTTTTTTCCTGTCAAAAGTGTTTCTGTGGTTGGTGTTTAGACAGAAAAATGACCGTTCTAAGAATTTCTCATTAGTCTGATGCCTAACCCAGAGAAAACAAATAAATAGGAAAATAATGAAGTGGATCTCTTAATGGCAGAAATAATACCATTTCTTCTACACTTACCAAACTACTACTGATTACATATCATGCTGCAGTCTTTTTATCAAATATGTTTTTCTACTTCAGGAACAAAGTATCTGGAGTATTCCTTGATAAAACAGAAAATATTCCATGTATGAATTAAAGGCATGTTTTGAGAATTATCTATAAAATACTTTTAAGCACACAAAAAGAGGAGGGAAAGGAGCAGATAATGTAGAAATGGTGCACCAGAAAACATAAAGAAGGGAACTTCCACAAGTACTAAAATAAACACAGAATTTTTTTAATTATTAAATAAATGTACTTTGAAAAATATCTTTGTTTCCCTTCCCTCAGTATACTTGGTCTACAAAGAAAATAGTTCTCTGAGGTACGCTTACTTCACTCATTCTAATAAAAAGCATTGCTAATTTTACTATCTACAAATACTTTTAGCAATAAAATTTTTAAAGAAACTTGATTTGATATAGTGTTTATTCCTTGCATGTTTTAAACCACAGCATTTTAAAAACAAACACCACTGAAAGTATGTATAATTTTATGTTTCTCCTTAAATAAGTTAATATTAATTTGATTTATGCATTCAGAAATTAATCATTAAATGTAAGTTACTTAGAGCTAAACAGTGACTTTGTTACGACCCCTGGGCAAGACATCCTTGTATAACCAGGTGAAAGGTTATGGTAATAGCCACCATCTCTCCCTCAACTGCCCATTCTATGCCAGAAATTCAGTAAATGGTCCTGGGTCCCACCCTGTAGAGCATGGATCCCCTGTTATCCCTACTTCAGACAGTATATGGGTAAGTTACGGAAGCTGCCTCCCCCCTGGTGTGACTGTCCATATAAAAAAAGTTTCATATTGGTCATAATTAGAATTTGATCTGTTAATAGCAAAATTTGCAGTGAACCAAATAATGCAAGATTTCTCAAGATTCTTCTTTTAAAGCAAATGCTCAGCTGATCTACATAGAACCCACTGGGTGCTACCTTTCCTTGTCTAAGCTAGTGGCATTTCAAAACCATTTCCAATGGAAGTAGAAATCAGGTTACTATCACTTGAAACAGTATTAGAAAGCTTTGAGTAAATATAATAGGTAATTGAAATATGCACAAAACTTCAACAACTTTCTTCTTATGATAGACTGCAGTTAAACATATAACAATTTTTCACTGAGAATTTAACGGTTCAATATTCTATTAAAGACAAGAAAATACAGCATTTCAATCAGTTGTGCCTGACAAGTTCTTCATCTGCCAAATATCTAGTTTAGGAAAACAAAATTATATGCAGTCTTCACAATATTGCACTTGATATTTAAAAATGTTAATAGGCTCAGGCTGGAATTAACACCAGCTATTCTTTATTGTTTTATTCATCACTGTAATCTGTTTCAGAAGACTAAAAAAGTATTTCACTTCATGAAGATAAGGACAAATTGATAATTGTAGCAAATAAGTCAGGTTGTCCTTTGCTCTCAAGGAGGTAACCTACTGTTTCACTCCTCTAAGGACTTGCTTAATAAGATGAACAAAATCTCCGGGAAAAAAAAAATCAATTAAAATGGAGAAAAGTCCCTTAGGATAAAGTTAGTTTGGCAGTCCGTGCATTTCTCAATCATTCCTTCGGTTTGTTCTAATACATACTTACTGCATGTTTTTAACTAGTACTCTTTTTGGTAACAAGGCAGTTTGAGAAGTGAACACTGGAAACCGATGCTGAATCAGCAAGGGCTGCTGGACAAAAGAGGGGTTAAGAAGTGAAACACCTGACAGATGCAGAAAACAGGATTGCAAAGGAAGCGTGTATTCCTAGGATCGTAACATGGAAAGTCACTAGGATCTGCTAATATAAGGAAACATATATGGAAGCATTCACTTACTAGTCTATATAACCAGGTCCTTTTAGGGCCTTTACATTGCTTTATGTCAGGGGGTGGGGCAGACAAACTATCCATTCATTCCACAAACTACAAAAAGCTTTCCCAATCTGCAGTCACAAATAGCCACCAATGAATCCCACCTTAGGTGGACAATCAAATAACAAAACAGGAAAGGCAGGAATAATTTTTCTCTTAAGCATTTTTCATCCTATTTGCTGTTAAGTTAAATGTATTTTTAAAAAAAACAAACAAAAACAAAACACAACCAAAAAAACCTCTTCTTGCTCTTTCATATGGAAAACAGTAACGAAGATTATATTATATCTACTTTTTTAAAAATCTATTGGATTAATCACTGTCTCGGACTACACTGCAGATGTAGACTTTTGTATTAAAGCACTGGTCACTAAAGTTTGGTCCCAACAGTCTGGCCCAACACTAACTGGCAAATTATACTGTGTTCATCCAAAATTTCCCACCCAGTGTGTTCTGGATTAAAAAACACATAAATAAGTTATGTATATATTATTCCTTACACCTCAGAATGTGGCTGCATGCTGTTATGTAGATGCTGTGTTTCACTCTACTTAAGTAATTTCAATGATGGAGAAATGACCTTTATATAGTACAATGCTTTCAAAGCATTTCAACAAAAGGGGCAATATAGACACAATTATACTTCAGGTCAGAAGAAAGTAAGAGCAGCTACGCCTATCCTGGGAAGTTACTGGGGAAAAAAAAAAAAAAAAAAGAGTATGCATTTACAGTGCATTTCATATTTTGGACAATATCTGTGGACAGACAATTAAGGTAGGATTCAGTCCCCTGCACGGGCATGTAAAGTTAGTTTAGTCCCTGTGGGGTACCATGATGGCTTCTAAGAAGAAACAGATCTCTTGGAAGTCACTCATCATATCTGCCAGCCCTTTACAGATGTCTAACACTGGATGCTCTTACAGACAGAGCACCTCAAGTGACACCAGATGCCTGTGTACACCATTACTTCGAGACCAATTTAAGGTAATATTATTTGCCCGTAACTTGAGGCATCTAGTAGCTGTCTAAATCTAAACTAGTGATCAAGAAGACTCTGCACTCAAAGGAATAAAGACTGGCGCCTTTAGAAATCAATTCATCTTGTCTATCTTAACATATACTTTAAGGACAGATGAATGGCTTTTATGGAGATGCCCATCTCTATATATTTTACTAAGAATTGGGTGTAGTTAAAAGCAAAAGAAAATTACATAACTGAGGCTAAAGGACTGAAATTCTCTCTTAGTCATACTTCTTTAAAAATAGATTATGCTGCTTCATATCTACTGTATGTTAAGGAGGAGTGTCTAAAATTAGGTATCTTGAAAGCAGTTGTCTAAGCTCCTATTATTGTAAAAGGAGATCTAGTCAATGCAGTCAAAGAAGTCTAGAAAGCTATTCAGTGGAGCAAATGTAGGTGTCTGCTTCAGAATAATGAGTCTTCCTTCGACTGTATCAACTAAACTGCCATTGACTAAATCTAGGTGTCTGAATCCAGACTTGAATTCTTCCCTACAGGTTTGATCGGCTGTCTGAATACAGGCACTTAGTGCCATCTGCGATGCCCTGAAGTATCCGAGACATGCAGACAACCTGGCAAACTTGACAAAGGACCTGGCAGAGACTTGCACTCGTCTGAATGGCAGCTGTAAAACAGAGAAGATACCCTAGGGCCTTTCAAATGCATCTAGATGCCTGTGTTTATGCAATTGAATCATGTTGTACAATTCCAAACAGCAAGTTAATCTGGAGTAGCTAGTGCATTAAAATGGTGTTAGCTTACTTGAAAGTAACTTCTCCACACACAAGTCTTTGACCTTGTGGGTCAGAAACGAGTGACTGAAAGATCTTCCCCTGTCGACCTGAAGAACCTTATTCCTTTAGATACTTTACCCTGGATTTCTACTGTACCATATTCATATGTACCTTATTCATAAGTTTTTATTCACGTGTGCTCCTAAATTAACATTTTTATTTGATACCCACAATTTCAAAATTAAGGACGGTGAATGTGTCATTCAATAGCTAAAAGAAGTGAAGAATAACAAACTCCATAAGTTTTTCCATAAAATTTTCCATAAAATTTCCATTAAATTATGTTCTTCGCCTACAGAACATTTAATATTTTTTCCATCATTTTCACAGATGTTTAAAATATTAGGAACTGTTAAGATTTTCACAGTCTCCACCTGATGACAGCCACCCCATAATAATAAACATCAATGTGATAGTAACCACAAATTTGTTATTACTCTGAAGGTGAAGAATAAGAAAGCATGTCATAAAAATTTGTTCCATACACCTTCTGTGATATTTTAGACATTTAAGCTGTTGTTACATGTCATTATTCTGTCAGTAGCAGATCAGCTATAAGAGGTTTTCTATATATTTCCCCATCATTCCTTCCCTTCACCTCCAGTTCTCACTCATCTAAAGGTTCTTGTCCCTTGCTATAAATCACATTTGTTCAACCATTTGGCTGCCTGTGTTCCGAAATCAAATGATGAAAGGGGAAGAAAAAATCCAAAAAATTTCTGCAGGACCCAAAAGTGGTGGTTTGGGTTCGGATTGGATTTTTTTTGTTGTTTTTCTTTCTAAATACAATTTTTTCACTGAACCAGTTTGGACAGCTAAAAAAAGAATTGAATCAAGGCAACTCACAGGACAGAATTATTGGCAAGAATAGGGAAGGGAACCTCTCAAAAAGCTGCCAGGTGAACAGTAACACAGAACCACTGTCCTCGATCATATCTAAATATTACATTTGAAAAAAAACTGAATTCCTGACATGAAGAACACAACTGATTGGACGCTGGGTTCAAAATATGAAAATAGACAATGGCCAATTTTTTTCCTAAAGAAAAAAAAATCCTAATAGTTTTAGATAGAGAAATAATTACCAGAAAATAAGAGGTCAAAGAGAAGAAAATTATATGCTAGAAAGTACAGTGCACAAGTTTCCCAAGCTGTAGAGACTGGTGGTCTTGTTGAATCCAGAAGAGCTGACACGCTTAGGACTACAAGACCTTCCCACTCCTGCCTGGGCCACCAGCACACGCTACTATCAACAACCAGCTCTTGCAATTTGGCTTACCTCCAGGAGGCACAGACAAAGGTTACAGGATTCATACGCCTGATGAAACACATGACTCAGAGATTTTATAGCCTGGAAGCTACTGAAGCATTGGTACCACCTTCCACCTCTGCGTACACAGTTTGGGCTGGCCTCCCAGCTGTTGCTCCAGCCAGGTAACAGTGAGCAAAGAAGGGAATGCATTGTATGAACAGCTATCCTCTACTAATACTAACAGCTTCATTCTACAGTTAGTAATAGCTTAGAGAGTGAAAAAATATTCTAAAAAATATTGGTCATGATCAGTGTCTTCTCCTGACTTGATTCCCTGTAAGGGAAAAGCAAAGATTGGTGTAAAAATCAAAGACTGTGTAAATGGGAGATACAAAATCAGAGTGCTCCTGGAGATACCAACTTCTGACATGCTTTGTACTTGGCATTCTCAAAACCTGATGACTCCTCCTTCTTTGTAGAAGGACCTTTAATACAGTCTACATGTCTTGAAGCAGCTTGCTTCATCATATGATCTTATCACACCTCAATATCTTGATTAAAGTTGAAGCTTTGCCATTATTCAAATGGGAAATAACTGGTCAGCATTGGTGGTGATTTTTTTTGGTTTAAACCACAACCAAATCTGATCTCTGGAGAAAAAAACACAAGTTGTCTAGCCTACCTTTCCATCATTAAGACATAGCTAGTCTTCTTGGAAGTGGAACCTCATAAGCCTACTTTAGTTGATTTTCAACAGCTAATATCTTCCCATGTTTTTTGAGGACTCATTACCAGTTACCTTTTCATTTCTGAATCTGAACAGCAAAAGGTGTTTTGTATGCATTAGACCTAAGAGATGATGTCTAGGATTGGTATACTAACTCTTTTTTTTTTTTTTTTTTTAATAAAAAAGACCCAAACCATAACTGAAAAATAGCTACCTAAAACTGTTCAGGTCTCAGTATGTGCTTCCATGGTGGCTTAGGTTCTTGTACACTGAGGCCACCAGCTTAGAGTGTTGTCTTCCTCCTGTCCCAAGCCATGCACTGCCACTCCTTCTTCCATACTTGAATTTGTGCCATGTAGAAAGGCACAAATTCCACACTAGAATTTGTGCCAGGTAGCAAGACACTTTAGATGACTGGTCTGACTGGAAACTAGTCCTTCCAAAAATGGAAAAAAAAAAAAAAAGGGGGGAGGGGGGGAGGATTAATTTTTAGCTGGTCTGAGCAGGGAAACAACCTGCTTACCATGCTCCTGTTTAATTAGAACACTGTTGTTCAGGGACAGCGGAGAGTTCTTAACCTTGTCTAGCAGAAATGTGTTGCAGCCTGTCTTGATCTACATAAAATGAAAATGTGGTTATATCAGAGCATTCATCTCACTTTTAATTTAGCTCGCATAGGTGGGAATATTAGTGAAGATACTGCTGCACTGCCTTCATCAGGAACTGGCAACTGTAATGCTTGGTACAGGCTTTTAAAGGGACAATACTCTAGGTGCTAGAGCACACTGCCAGATGTTCACTGCTCCTTTTACACATGCTGGCAAAGTTACTGGCTCCTGCTACAGTCACACTTACCTTCTGCTATGAAAACATACCCTAACAGTGGCTAATTCTTTTCCCGGGTGCTATCACTTATTCTTGCTCAACGATTCTTGCCCTTCCAATACACATTCTTCCTATGATGCGGTGAGCATGAAATAAAAAAGCCTAAGTTTCAAAAGGACCACAAATTTTTGTCCCTTTCTGGACTGGTAAAGCAGACTTGTCCTGCATCTGATTCACTTATCCTATTATCTTTGGGGCACTGGCATAATTACAAACCCCTAACTTCAGGTTAAAAAAACCAAAATCCCTCAAAATCCAAAACTTCTTTACTTTTTTTTTTTTTTTTTTTTTTTTTTAAACTGCATGTTAGATAGAGTGTAAAGTTAGCCCAAAGAAGTCTGGGGTGTTTTTTATCCAAAAAATTGGATTTCAAGAATCTTGACTTCAACACAACGCTTTCAATTGTAGCAAAAAGAATACAGCATAATCTGTAACCCCTTTTTATGACCCTATTCAGATTGCTTTTATTGAAGTAAATGTCCCCTTTTCAAGCCTGAACCTAAACTACAGTTCTTCTGTAACCCCCATGTTAACAGTTCTTCTGTAAACCCCATGAAGAACCTCAACATAGCATTTCTCCAAAGCACACAACTGCCTCTAATAACTATTAACTCTGCTAGGACACTCAGTAAGTGAATCAGTAACAATTATGTTTTGTTGGGAATAAGACCTGTACTACAAGTGCTGCAACAGATACCCAGACTAAAAACACTAGTTTCCTACAAGGTTTGCTGCTGTTCATCACCAGATGTGCTATCAGAAATCAATACGGTAGTGCAACTCAAGGTAGCAATGAGCAAATACTAAGCAAATTGAGTTTAGTTATTCCAGAATAAGTGAACAGTCCAGCTTTATATCCCACAAACAACATGGAATGAAGGAGATGATTTCCTGCTCACACAAAATGAGGCAGGACCTATGCACCCCCTAAGCTCTCCATAGGAAAACTGTTACCTTTATGGTTGCAATTAGTAAGGTCAGACTATGTACATATGAATAAACAGCCCCCCTCCGATGACACCATTAATAGACAAAAATTCAGATACACAAATCTTAATGTTTTACTGCTATAATCCTTTCCCAGTTCCCACATCTCAGGAATGTCATAAGAACCTTCATTGCCCTTAAAAACCTGCATCTTAAAACATTACAAATGCCAGTAAGGAGCTATATAAACAACACAAATTTAATGAGAAATTCTAATTCTACAATTCATTATAAAAGTTAAAAATATTAACAAATATAATCTTAGTATCTTTTAAGATAACAGTGTCATCATAAACATATCTGAATGGCAGAAATATTTTGCTTAGCCTAATTCTGCTGTCTCCTACAATTTGTTTACAGACTGTATCTGGTTTGTCATTTGAGAATGCCATGCATCAGCCAGATGTTTTCTTTACCTTTTTCCCACTAATTTCAGAAAATATTCTATTATTGGACTATTCCTTGAGCTTGATTCAACAATCTCAATTAATTGTTGGATTACTCTAGCTGTACTTGATAGTCCTTAATCATGTATTTTATCTCACACTTTAACACTGAATAGACCTATTTGCTAGCAGTCTAAAGATTAAAAGCTCTTTTTTTTATTATTATTCTTCCTTTTAAACACTAGTTCTTCAATGCTGTTTGATCCTGAAAAGTCACAAGACACTGCACCTCAGAGCATGAGTGTACTACAGCTCAAGGCTCAGACCTGGAAAGTCTGGTATTGTCTGCACTTAATGTCCCTACTTCCAATCACTTCCTTTTTGACTCTGGAAACAGGAACTACTCAAAATACCCTTAAAGTAGATTTTCATTAAATGTGCTGTTCTTGTAATTACTCATGTCATGGGACCCTGACTTTTCTAAAGAACTGAAATCCACAAAGTCCTTTCACATTGTACACAACACCATAAAAGCACCCCGCCTGAACAAATACTAACTCTTACACATCAGTTTCACTCCAAGAAATAACTTGAAAAATATTATCTACTGCTGTTAAGCCAACAAAACACGACTTCGCCCATTCTGTAGGAGTCGCACCCCTGTTCCTGCAGCAACAGTATTAATGAAATTCTCTTTGCCCTGCCAAAATTTTTATTCTGTTACATCTATACAGTCCCACTAAACAACACCATCATTTACCAAAAACAATTAGGCTGTGCAAGTATAAACAAGGGCAAAATAAATGTTACTCATGATGCACATCTGAAAGAAAAAAGGACTGCAAAGGAAAAAAAAAAAAAAAGGCAGTGAAAGATTTAATGAGCTCAAGCTATTTAACTTATCAAAGAGAAAGAGTGAAGATCTGAAAGTACCTACCCAGGAAACAAAATTTCAATAATGTTAACAGTTGATAAGCATGTAGTAAGCAAATGTAGAAAAAAAACCCAAAAACAAACAAAAACCACAAACAGAAGGTAAGAGACTAAACAAACTTAAGAGTGAGATGTGAAGAATCCCCATTACTTCAAATTTGAGTAGTTTGATTTTTCTTCTGAAATACTTAAGTTCAATTGATTATTGAACCTAAAGCAGAAATCCCTAACCTGTATTACACAGACAGGCCATTTATTTACTATACCTATTTCTTTTTTTCCTGACATTAAAGGTATAAGGTGTCACAACCTGTCTTTCCTGACTTTGCTTGTTCACTCACAAGTAATTGTGAGTCTTGGTGCTTTTCATGAATGCAGAACACCCAGTGCCCTTTTTGCAATTTCATCTTTAAAGTAATTTCACCGGTTTCTTAAAAGGAACCCTACCCCCAAAGAAGCATCTCTAATTAGCAAATCCCCTGAGCTAGCTTCAGAAAGTTAGTGAAAAACAGCCACGCTGATATGTTGCTATCTATGGTGAGGTGCATACTTGGGAACAAAATGAGAAAACTGAACTAACGGGCTTTGAAATGTAGAAACAGCTCGCAGAAGTATTTGGAAAGTGATAAAGCATAAACAATACTACAAAACAGTATGTGCTTTTGTTTACTTCCTATATTATGCAAAGGTGACTTGCCTATATGCCCTAAGCAGTCCTAACTAAGCCAGCCTGGATAAAGGAAGACTTACTTAACGGTGATTTTCGTGTGCTGCCATAATGTGAAAAATGCACAAAGTAGAAGGGAGATACTTAAGCCCAAAATTAAAGTCGATGCCCTACAAATTATCAATTGTCTTGCATAGTTCAGAACCTTATTAGTGAAAATTATTTTTTAGCATGCAGAAATAATGATATTATTTAATTTTGCATTTGCAATTATATGAATTAAGATTCAGGAAAATACTTGGAGGTCCTTGCTGAACATTTAAGGGGAATACTTTGATATGAATGATTATGTGTGTGCATACGTAAATTCCCTTTTCAACTGCTTTCATACTCAAATTCCAACATCTTTATGAATAGATGGAAGCAATTATTTCTGTTCTGATAAATTGAGAAAAAACGGCAGCAGAACCACAAAAGGTAGAGTACAGAATATTTTAAGATTCATAGGAACACTCACTGATCTAAGGAAATCCATCGTCGCTGATCTAAACTGCATGCTCCATTTCAAATGGCTTAAAGGATAGCAGAGAATGGTGCTTGATAAGACAAAAGTATTTCAAAGTCTTATAGAAAAATAGCTACCAGAGATACAACCATAATAAAACCCTTTGAAACTAGTAGAAGCCATGAATACAAGCTCATTTAGACAGGAATCTATTCTTCTGAAAACTGATTTGCAAATACGAGACATTTCCAGAGCGGTAACTAAAATAGAACATAATTATGCTCAAATAAAAAGCAGCATTTGATTGTGAGTTGTTTCATGAACAGGTCCGTGGGCACAGATCTGCAGTGGTAAAAAAAGATTCTATTAAAAACAACAATCAACATATTATCTAGATTTCCAAGAACAATCATGAAGCTGCAGAAGTATTCACTAAACAGTAGCACAAATTTAATATTTAATTTTTTTATAACAAGTGTTTTAAACAATGGCTACAGACACAGTCAAAAACATTATTTAAACTGGAATCTGCAATAACTGTGATTCCTACAGCTTCCAGTTCTGACACTCAGACTGCCACCTCAAATAAGAAAAACCCAATCAATTTTAACTTTCTAAGACTCTGAGAATATTAGTTCACTGTAGTATGGTCAATAAAGAAACTTCAACACTCACAAGTACTAAAGCATACTCAAACCTCAGAAACTGCCCATATTGATAGTCCATGCATCTGCTACGACAGGAACATGACATCTGAAATGCTTAATCCAAATACCCCATGTGTATAATTTTTATCTCTGTCATCCATGTCCCTTCAGTTCATCCATTCCAGGTTTCCACATACGTCTGAGCTCACTAGTCGTGCCAGAAACAAGTATACAATTACTTTTACCACGTTTTAGCTCCATTTATGTAGAGATACAATAAATCTCATTAATATGCCTGTCCTCACGATCCTCTGAATTACTTCAAAGCCCAATCAATACTTTCAAAAAAACCTGGATAGACAACAGAACATCTTGGGCAGAAATGGAGGGAAAGAAAATGTACTCTTCACTATTTAGTCAGTCAATACCTCATAGAAGACACTCTTTCAAAACATGAATCATCATCTCAGAATAGTGATAATAAAATAATAATCACAGTAATAACAGCAATGGTGAAGGATAATGACAATAACTTTTATTGACTTAAATCCCTCTCACCCTCTATATCTACACATATGGAAAGGGAGTTTAGAGGGTTTCCTAGGAGTATAATAAAACAAACAACTAAACTTTTATAATGAAATATACATTATATCCACTCAATGGTTATTCTTATGTAGTTCGACTTGGAAGTCAAAGGCCAGATCTTCAAGTTTTCAACTGAGGTCCTCTCTTGCAGTCACAGCAAATGCTAAATCAGAAAAGCAGCTCAAAAGCATTCAAAGAGAAACACAACTTTAGGAGGGGCAAGGCAGTGAAAAGTATAGCTTATGTCTATAAACTTAAAATATGTCAACTATATAGATTTGGACTTTTCATTAATATAATTAATGATTTTAGTGGCCAATTATCCTGATAGGGCCTTGATAATTTTAAATAAAGGGTATGTTGAAATTAACATAAAATTAGCTTCTTTTTGAACGCTTCTGAGGAGCAGTTTCTCCAGTACCGTTATAATACTGGCCTGTCAGAAAAGGAAAGTTAGAAAATGCAGACCCAGGCTGCTCAGTCACATCCATGAAATCCCAGTTAAGTCCATACAGAGCAGCTACATTATTACAGATGTATTTTTCAAGAATAGCACCCCAAAACCAGCTTTTGAACAAGAGTCATATTTGGTATACCTAAGTAAGTAATCAAAAGGAAGTAAGAAAAAAATATCTATAAAATATTCTAAAAATATCTCAACTTTGCATTTGCCTATTTTTCAAGTCCCTTATCAAATGGAACAAAATGGTTGAGCCATTTTTGGCTGAGTGTCTCCTGTGTACCCTGAAGAGTTATGAAAAATTAACTTTAACACTTCCACTGAAAACCGAGGAAGGCAGAGATTCTACCTGTTAACTCTCCTACGTTCCAGATTATCATTGTGCAACAAATAATGTGAATGCTTTAGTAAATGGGTATCAGCATCTTCTTAAGACAACTATTTGTTTCAGGCAGTAGAGTAACACCTGGTCTCGGTTAAGGCTATGGGCATCTTGCTATTACGCCCAGGTTTGCTGCATCATAATGATCAAAGCCATCTATACTCCAGGTGTCCCACATAGCACAGTGTTTATATGTTTCAACAACAATAAATACGAACCACTAAAAGCTGCTGCATATTCAGTACTACATGAGAGACTGGCATTTGTTCCTGGTAAGAGATATGCTGATGATTTCAAAAGACAGAGCAATGCTCCACACCTTTCACAGAGCACTGTGTACCCAATTCTAGACTTCACAAAACAGAAGACATCGCAAACATTCCTAAACCTCCTGACATCTTCAAATATTCAGACAGAAGACATTCTTCTCAACTGCTCCTCCTAGTAAATCTCAGACACTAGATTCAGTGTAAACAAATGCCAAAGGGAAAAAAAAAATCAATCAAACAATTAAAACAACCTACTAAATTTCACTATATAACAAAGGAGGAACAGTGTGTGTTACATAATTTACAAAAACGGCAAGACATTATCATAAATCCTGCTGACAAAGGAGGAGCTGTAGTTCTTCAGTATTGGGATCATTACACTAAAGACACAGCAAAACAAATGGCAGAAATGTGTTACTTTAAAATGCCCCATTTTTTTCATCCAGAAGTTGTAAAGTTACTTCTGTAGCATGAGATTCCATATAAAATGTATGCAAATTATGATGAAATCAGATTAGGGAAAATGCCAGAATTCGCCAGCTAAATACTCAGACTCCCTACAATGGTAGGGGTGCTCCCAACTTCCTGAAACAAATATCTGCGTCTTATGATGGCTCCTGGCATCGAGCCCATGCTGAATCCCTAACGACATAAATACTGCCTTCTTTGCATGCACAACAGACCTGAAAGAACACCATTTCCAACAATAGAAAATTCCTTCTCTCCACTGTGGACATTTGGTGGTATATAATTTTATCTTGATACAGAAAGTTAAGCAGTTAAGCCCCTTACAGTTCAAAACACCCTATAAAGTCTACAAACCATTACTGCCATCAAAAATGGACTAAATCAATTAATATTTCAGAAATTCATTAAAAATTAAGAATACTCATTTTTACAACTTCCTAAGTTTAGCTGAATATGTTCTTCCACCAAATTGTTTTACATTTAAGGAGACTGCTATTCCCAGGAAAATACTGTTAGCTTTAGAACTGAAATGTAATTTTTTATGTCTGCTTTCAATAAAATAGATTGCATGTATCTTACAAATGCTTATAATAGGAGCTAATCCTACCAGCACCAAGATATACTATCTCACATTTTGAGCACTATGCATAATACCTAAAATATTTTATTTAATATAAGCAAATGTTCATCATTTATTGAAATGTTCTGGGGCAACCCCTGGAAAATGCTATTTAAACACTGACACAGCTTCATTCTGCAATTCGTGAACTTCTGTGATTTGACTGTGAAAAAAATGTGACATTTTTTAACCCATTTTCCAGCACTAAACCCTCAAATTCTTAAAATTGAGAAAGCTGGCTCCAGACCAAAAACTTCTGACAGAAGTTATCACTCTTCATCCCAACAAAGCGATAGCAAAAATAAAAATAACAGGCTAGAAGCCAATCTGATTCCACATCCCCCCCTCCATGAAGCCTTCTATTCAGCATCATCAATACAATGCCAAGTGCTGCCACCTCCTCTAAAACCCCTTTTTGGTTATATTGTAGCCTCACAAATAGGATTCCTCCACAAGGTATCCCCTTTCTGCCCATTAGTAACTACCTCTATCTCTTAGAACATCTTAAATCCTTCTCCAGATGTGAATGCCCTCTAGAGAACTACCATTCCCCATTTAGTTCATATCAGCAAACCCAAAAGCAGCCTCTGGAGATTTGGCTGTTGATACATTCGTAAAGAAATGTGGGCTGAACAGGCCAAAGGCCAGGCACATAACATGGATGTGCTGGGCACCCAGACCTCGGGCTTCTCCATTTTCCTAAGAACGTACGTCAGTGGGACACTCAAGTGCATGCATTTGTCCCTGTGCAACTGGAGTCCCCTTTTTCTCACACTCATAACCAAAAAAAAACACAGCAGACGGAAAAGCTGAATACACTGCCTGCCTATTACTAGATGACACTGAGGAATGCTGAGCTCTTTTCTAGGCAGAAACTGAACTCATAATCTGAAAATCAAATATGGAAGAAGCACTGCCTGTAGCTGCTGCACGGCATCAAGGGAGCACTGCTAGCTAGGGTAGTGGGGTTCTGCTCCGCTGTCCTTGCCCATTAGTACCCAGACAACAGTTCACTGATGATCAAGATTGCAGGAGCGAGCACTTACAGAAGTAGCCATATATGACAGATTCTCAGGAACGGATATAAAAGAGTGGGGGGGTTCAAGGACACTCATCCCACCTTACCCAACAACCATGTGAAATTAGTATTATCTGTGTTGTAGATAGTGCTAGTGGAAGAACAAAATATTGGTATGTCAGTTAAAGAAAAAGGTACGTGGAAAGAGAATGTGCACAAAATTAGGATAATTTCCAATGCTCTGTCCGCAACATCAATAAAACCATCAGTTATGTTTTTAGACTGAAAAGATTCCAACTTCTACAAACTGTTGAAGATCTGAAGTATACTTAGCTTAACAAAAGCCTCCAGATGATGAAAACATAGTCTAAGGATATAAAGAACTTTGGTTTCCCTCTATAATTTTGTCCACCTACATAACTTTTAAGCTTTATTCTGAATGTCTGTTATATTCACCTCTTTCCACACAAAAAAAAAAAAAAAAAAAGGGTACTTCGAGGGAGGTGGAAATAAATGCCTTTAGAATTCTTAAAGATCAAACCCAAAGTAACTAGCTGTAGCAAAACCTTGCTTGGTCAACTTTTGCCAAACTGAAGGCAATCACAGAAAGAAAACAAGAGAGATTTCTTTTTATTTTTTCTTCCTCCCTCCCCTTCAGAAGTACTAACAACTTTTCTCTTCTAGCTTAGCCACTGAAGGAGGAAAGTGATAATCCCTTTGAAATTCAGCACTTAACACCTATACGGTAGGTGATAATTGCTGCATTCCAAGAGGATTAGCACAGTGGAACCCACTTTACAGTGAAGTCAGACCATTCTGAACAGAGTGAAGTTTTGCTAAAACCGTGCCTACCCAGGGAAATTTTGTGTTTCCCACTGGTTCTGTGTAGACAAGGGTCTTGGCTTCAGACGTGTTTCCATCACATCTGCAAAAAGCTCCTGAAAAAATCAACTGGTGTTTAAAAAAGGCTGACTATTACTATTATAATTATTATTGTTGTTGTTTTTATTACGTAAGAGTATTCCTCAAGAAGTATAGTATAATTCTATCAACACAGGTTATGAAAAGTGCACAGATTTACCCTAAATTTTCTTACAGGCAGGGTACTTCCAGTGTCATTAACATTTGGCAGGCCTACTGTGAACTAGAGGCCCACAATAAAACAATCGTCAGTCATTTCATACTGCATCAGAACCCAGGGGTCTAAGTGACACTGTCAGATCCTGCATAGCTATAGGAGATGCTTTCAGTGCTAACGTATATGCCATTACCGGGGCAGATGGGGGAGTCCCAAAGAAGACAAGAGGTATGAGTGATGGAATTTCACTGAAAAAAGCACAGCAGTTTAGGGTTTTCCCTCTACCTCACTCCACCAGCACAGACTGAGGCTTGACCCAAGTTCCCGGCCTGGGTTCTTCCACTGCGCAGCACCCGCCGCGGAGCAGGACGCTCTGTAACAGCTGGGCCTCCTCTCCCTGAACAAGCCAAGATCTGTGGGGCATGGAAGATGGTGCACACCTGCACTTCATCTTTCCTCGCCACCAGAACATGGCTGGGGGAGCATCCAAAGGCCGAAATCACCCCATACCTCAAAGACAGACCGCATTTGGTTTTGCAATACAAAGCAGGCCAGCCTGCCAAGATTTTTACTAAAGCAGATCTCCGAGAGAGAGGAACCTGGCTTTCGCTGCATTCATACCTTCTCTTTTCAAAGACTTTACTTCTCCCTCCATCAGCGCTGACCGTCCTCCTGCTTCCTCCTTGTAAATACTGTGTTAAAGCGTTAAGACCCCTGTGTAATCCACAGGTCATTTCCCAGGCTAGGCTCAGGACACTGCAGTTAGGATGCAGGACAATTTCATGGCACACGGGACGACGATACATAAAACTGAATGAAGGCCCGGTTCACCCCCCTCTTGCCACCATCACTCATTCCTGTCCCCATTGCCCATTCACTGTAACAGCACAACTGCTGATGAAAACAAATGCTGAAATGTTTTCCCAAAACAGATGAGGGTTAATAAAAATAATACTGAAAAGGGGGGTAAGCGGGCAGCATTTTTAACCTAGACCTGATCAGTGCAGAAAATGGTCACACATGGTTGTACAGGCACAGCTGTACAGGAATGTGATCACAGTGCCTGAAGGAAACAGAAGCGGCAAAATTCTCTAAACCAACCCTGCTATCAAAAAAGGCTGTAAATCACAGCCTTACTTCTACAGAAAGAATACGAATGACACAGATCTTTTATCTGATGAAGGAACCATTTATCTGATTCCTTTACCCATCATATTTATGCGATACATTTATTAACACATCACCTACTAATACATGGATTTATTTCATACTTGCTTTTCATTAACTCTCCAGTTGCTGCTCTTTCCTCTCTGTGCATGTGTGAATGCTCCAGCTATTGCCCCTTTCAGCATCTCTAGCCAAATGCTGTTTATCTTGGAAGATAAAAAAACATCAGAAAAGGTTTCATGTGTTAAACTTGTTTATGTTTAAACCTGTTTATGTGTAAACATATATTTGTTTTTCACTTTTCTCTTAAATTCGTAAACTACGCCTCAAGTTTCCTTGTTTCACTGCCACGCAGCCATTGCTAACAAAGGGAGCCTGAACTGAGAAAAGCTGGCAGCTGTAAATGTCAAGATTATGCCCTCCTTATTATAGATACCCTTTTCCACAAAGCTCTCAGATCCTCTCATCATCATACATGGCAAGTGAGCACTTAGCAATGATGTCAAAGAAACTACTTCAACATCCAGGCAACTTTCAAAACCAAGCAACTCTTAAAGTGAAGATAACTCCAAACAGCCAAGTAGATTAAAAATGGTGACTGAAGACAGAATTTTCTCCTAGGCAAATTGCCAATATCTTTCTGAAAGGTAAACTCGAGCTTTTAATTAGCATGAACACTCCTCCCTATGAGCATTGCCACTGCCTGGATCATCTTAAAAAGGAATAAAAATGGCATCCCACGACTGTGTTGTGGAGCTTAGATTTCCAGCAAGCACAAAAGAGAAATTACAAACCATCGCCTATAATCTGAGCCATGGAAGTTGAACATTGGTATAACCAAAGGTGAAGAATTTTTTATAAAGCAAACAATGCCACAGTCAAGTGAATATGAAGTGAAGTAGGGGTAAAGAAAACACATTAAAGCCTGGTAATTTCTTGATAGTTTTTATTAGCTACGCATTCTTCTGCAAAGAAGAATCTTACGCAATCTCTACAAAGAAAGCTAAATCAAGGATGATTAATATCTTCCAATTTAACTTCCCTTCCTCCCACAGTTCAAAATAAAGTGAAAGTTATCCTCAGCCTGGCCTGTCGTGGTGGGCAATGGTCCAAATCATGAAAACTGGGTCAAGCATCTTTTAAAACCAGTATTATATGCTTTAGCAACCATAAATATCTATTTGTTTCTAATACAATACCGTTTCACGCTTAAGGTTTTGAATAATAATTTGAGTGTAAAATTAGTATGCTAATAATGAAAAAATGTAAAGCTGCTTCTCTCAAACGATTCCTGTAATATCATTATCTTTTTTTCCCAATTTATATGTCCACAGCACCATTTTATAACTATTAGAAGATACTCCAGGGTATACGTTGTGCTGGTGTATAGCGACTTCTCTGGTGGCTGAAATCATTCAGCCCCTGGACTTGTGAATCACAAAGCACCCACAGCTTAGCAAATCCTAGTATGACACATGTCATGTCATATCTTATTGCTTCAGTGCAACCCTTGCACTCCTACCGTATCACCAGCAGCGCAACACTTAAGTGCAGATGGGCCGAGCGTTGCTGACATCACACCCCCTGGAATGCATCCCTGCATCCCTGCTCCCATCCCCGGTCTATTAAAAGCACAAGGCATTTCTCTCCAAGCTCAGGATAAGCATTTACATTTGGTACTAAAGCATTTGCAGGGGTGTCTGAATTTTGTTCCAGGGGAGCTGTGTGGATTTAGTAATTCCTGGCGGGTCTTTTGTAGGTGTTTAAAACCACCTGGAGTTAGCCAAGTGACTCATTTGCATGGTGAGAGTGCCAACGGGTTCGACATCAACATTCCTAGGAGGTGACTGCCCAATAGCAGTGGGTACAACCAGTGCTCTAATCACTGTTGAAATCATTGATAGCGCTGTCTATCCACACTATGACAGACAAAAGCTGAAATGTATTAAACATAGCAATCCATCATCCCGCAGATGGGAAGCAGGAGCCAACAGAGTTCAGAGGGAGCGACTCCCGCTGCTAACAATGGCTGAAGTACAGACAGTTCACTACTCCTCCTTGCTCCTCACCGGGCTCTTCTCCCAGCTTCCCAAGAGCGATAAATGAATAAACAGCCCACTGAAGAAGAAGGATTTAAATGCTGTAGACTTGCTGATAGTTATTATTCCAACTCAGAATGCCTATAAACAAGCTTAATGAGAACATCAGTTCTTTTTTTTTTTTTTTTTTAAAAAAGGGAGGGTGTTGAATTAAGAAATTGTGAATTCAAATAAATAAGACCCCCCAAAAAAAACTCACCAAACTTAAAAATGTTAGGTGTATAAATCTCATCTGAATATATGAGAAGCTGACGAGCTAAATATCTAGCACCGGCAGCTGGCAGCTGGAGACAAGCTACAAACAACAGTGCTCCAAATTAAGAAGTAATTTATGTGGAATACATCATTACTTTAACATGAAGGATACAAAGCTTTAAAGGGGAGAGGAATGACTAGCAGACTTTTAAAGAAAACTAAGTCCAGAGCAAAGTAATTCTATTTATGAAAGTTGATTTTTCTTTCTTGACTTATTTCTTGTAGGACACATGAGTCACACAATATAGCCAAAGGAAAAACTGCAACTGCTAACACCACATTAGTAAAGTATAAAAGGGAAAGACACTTTTCTTAGCATTTCAGCCTTGTCATTTCCAATTTTCTGCTCTTTGGACATGCTTGTATTCAAATTCTGGAACATCTATTCAGCATATCAATCCTAATTAGACAATCTGGGTCTGGAAAGGATGAGAGCTGGGTCATTTGCATAATTTAATCATAAATACTCAGTGATACATATTTCCAAATGCATTTGTACAATTATCTTTTCATCCTTGGGGCAATGGTATTAATATGATTAGGCAATATTTCTGGAAAAAACAGACAAGTATGCACTCTTTTTAACTGCAGCTTAGGGCGATATGAAAAATTAATTAATTTCTGAAGAAAATCAATTTCTGTACGTGACCACATTAGACATTGCTAAACCAAGACACAGAGTCCTTTCTCAATCGGAACATTTTATCATTCCTTTCCGAATTCTGATTGTTATATGAACATTTCAATAATAAAACTGTTAGATTATTTAAATTATCTTAATATATAAGCATGGAAAAGTGACTATTTCTTTTTCATGTTATGCTGACAGACATTGTGTTTTAAAAAATGTATTGTTTGACCAGTCAATAGGAAACCTTAGCATTTGGTCTGAACTCATCTTATGTGATCTTTTATTAATGCACATTATACCGACTGAATTCAAGGACAGCAGGAAATAATTCAGATCTGAAAACCACAGCTGAAAAAAAAAATAGAACCACGCTAACCTAAAGTATTTTAAAATTAATATAAGGTTTCTTCCTTGTTTGTTTTGCTATGAAGAATTAGATAAGGTGTTCCTTCAACAGAAGCATACTCATTACAAAAATGTTGTGGCATATGTGGGATACAGCCAAGCACCCAGGTGGCTAATCTCATTTTTAGAAGAAAGATACTGCTTTGTATGTTAATTGGTAAAAAATAAATAAATATTACATTTATGTTTTTATATGTACAGTCTTTATTTCTTCTCAATCAACAGAAAAAGTAGAAATTACTGCATGCAAATGTTCAATATTCATTTAATTTGCATGAAGGTGCTTGAACAATTTTTTTATTCTAACAAGCTCATTTTTCATGCGTTTTGTCTTTCATCCTAATCTAGCATCTGTCATTCCTTTTTGAAGTTATTATCGGCCCAATTCCCTCTTGGACATGGTTGCTGGGTGACCGGTATCTTAGCACCCACTTTGACAGGAACAGATGTGAATCTGATCAAGAGATTTCCCATGAGTACCTGAAATCACAAACAACTTTCGGGAAAAACAAACAGCCTTGCTGTCACCATCCCTCTCTCACCCTCCTTCCCACCCCTTCCCCCATCCCCCCAAAAAAGA
>JAVJGJ010000014.1:42861343-42872540 GCA_035590215.1 Microhierax caerulescens
TGGTTATCCAGACTGGCAGAATCAAGAATGGCTTATTACAAACTGTATGGAAAAATTCATTGGTGTGAAAAGCAAACAAACAGTGTAAATAACTTCTTACTTATTGTGATAACACTGCTATTCCCACTTCTCACCTTCAATCCTTTTTGTCCAAGCCAAAAATGTGACTACAAACTCAGGACTAGGTGGCATTGGGAGCAGTAATTCACATAAAAGCCTCTTCTACCACGTCCATATTAAAGAGCAGAACAGTCTACAGCCAGGGATCATCAGCTGAGCTGTTTAGCCATCTAAAGCGTTAAGATGGTGTATAAAGAGAAAAGTGATATACATTAGATGAGTAGTATCCAAATTTGTCACTCATCCACTAGAAACAGGTAGACTTATACGGGCACTTAACGCCAATTTCAGCACTAAAAATGTCTTTCAAGGATGGGAAAGATTGCCTGAGAATAGGAAACGGTTTCCATGAGAAGGTGGAAGCCAAGCCTGGAAGGTTTGCAGAGCCTCTGTGGGATAGTAATTGCTGAGGCAAACTTAAGCGGAACAGAGCACTCAGTTTGTTAAATAAATCAAAATGCAAGCTATTCTAATTTTATGTAACCCTATAAGCGTAGTTCCAGATATTCAAATGAACTAAGGAACCCTTCCCTGTCCTTAGGGCCCACTGCTTCAACTTAGCTGGCATGCTCCTACACACCACACTGGCAGACACATCAAACACCATAACACCTCACCACAGAGGGGTCAGCACTCACCATGGGGTTTTCAGGCTTTCAGCTCAAAGCAAAGTACTGAAAGAGGAAAGCCATGGTAGCATCTACTCATTACTTTCTTTGATTCCAAGAGGAGGTCTGAACCCAGATTTTTCAAATTCGAAATTTTTAGTCTTACTGAGGGACGGAGAAAGGCCATTTTGGTGGAAGGAAGAAAAGAGTCTCCGTGTCTTCTTGTAAACTCAGTCATTGGGTAACCCTTTTTGAACCTTGATCCACCATGTCCCATGTCCCAAGTGAGCAGCCTAATGTCTCATCTGCAGTCACTCTCTTCTCTATAGCCCATACAACATGTACTGACTATAGTAACTCCCTGCTCTATATTTGCATTTCACACACAGGAAAACAAAGCCTAAGTTACTAAACCCAGAGGAGAGTTCATGGTTTGAGGATTTAGCCCATACCAAACAAATTCTATAATTTAAACTTTTTGCAGGTTAATTATATTGAGAAATCATTAGACATTTTAAAGAATTAGAACATTGAACTGTTAAATATTAGGCACATGACCCATACCTAATGTAAAGTAAGTTTCTAAAAATGTCCTCAGAAAAATTTAGTAGAAAAACAGGTGTAGGAGAGAATTCAAATGTGACCCATAAGGCCCCAGTATTTAGAAATGAATTGGGATCAGTTCATTCCTTTCCCATGGGGTAACTTGTATAAATGTAATTCTATGGTTTCATAAAACCAGGTCAAGTTTCTGTCCCTTGAGGTCCTTTGGCAATTTGAAGCATGGCAGCACTTTTTCCTGGCTACAAGTTCAAATCTGCATGCGTTCTGGATTTGTGAAAGGCAACAATTAGCCAAGCTGAAAAAGATAAGACCCATCCCGATTACAGCACACCTTCCACACAGAAAACCACTTACAGGGGTGAAACACGATTTCACAAAACAGTATTTACGACAACTTGGCTCTTCTCATTTAAGTTGATGAAAATGCCTGCATTTTTCACCTCTAACAAAATAAGTATTTTTCTTTCATCAGCTGGCACACCAATTAAAAAAGCAGATGACCTTATCACATAACAATGCCAGCAGTTGTAACTGACGACATCCTTCTCCTTTAATGTCAAAATGTTTCACCCGTATAATCATACTTTAGAGTATCTGTGAATACATGTATGCTTCACAATGCATTTCATAACTTATTTTATCACCTCTCATGATATCACTGTATTATACTAATCTAAGTAACAAAACACATAAAGTAAGACTCAACGAGACAAAATCGTAGAAGGGGGTCACCAGAAAAGATGGAACCAGTACTTGGCAGACCCACATCAGCGAAGGCTCAGCAGCAGAGAGCTAAAGGCCATGGAGGCTCCATTCCTTCAGGAACAACCTGAAATGACTGTGTTTAACATCACGTCCCATGCACTGTGTACTAGAGCCTGAATTTCACTGCAGTGAGGCGGGAATGACAATCTGACTCTGAGATGTTGCTCAACTGAGCAACACAAATCCACTCATATGGGACCATACTCCTTCTGGGGCTACCAAAGCCTCCCCAACCTATGTAAAGGGTATATCGGCCAGCTCCACACAAACAACTTCTAACGCATGCCTCTAAGTCCATACGCAGCCAAAGACCCAGAGGCACCAAGGACTGCCCCATCTCAGACCACAGGCAGACTGGTCCCTGCAGGAACCTCCACACCCTGAACAGTGAAATCTGTTGAAAGTTTATTAATTCTTAGGCACATCCCACCTGCTGCACCTTGAGGTGGCCTCAAGCCAATCCAACAGCTGTGGCCATACCCAAACATCTCCACTAAAAACCTCACCAATGCCCTCCCCAGGAAACATTATGACTCCTTCCTTGCACGATTGCATGTCTGCTCCTGCAGCAGCTATATGCTGTTCAGTTAGTATTTCTAACACAGTTTCTGAAAAATGTATTTTATACATAGCTATACTTTAAACTGTAAATTACTGTAGCAGGAGCTTTGTTTAGTACTACTATCCTTATCATGATATTTCAGCTGCAAATTTTGAAGGGAATTGTTAGAATCATAAGCCATCTGCAGCACCAAGCAATGTAAGACAAAATAATTTATTAGCAGTTCATGTTTCTTTTTTAATCTGGCCTGTCAAAAGCTATGAATACCAGCTTAAAAAAAAAAAACCAACAAACCCACCAAAAAACCCAAACAAACCAAACCAAAACAAAACAAAAAACAAAAAAACACCAAACCAACTGATCCTGCTTTGAATTAGAACAACATGCAACATTTGTAACAGAATTGTGACATTAGTCTTTAGTGGTAGATGCAGACACGGAGAAATAATGAAGTCCTGCAAATCATCTACATAGGAAGAACCGTTCTAACAAGCTAAGATTTTTTTTTTTTTTTTAAAAAAAGAGAACATATGCTTTTTCACTTGTATCATTCCTTATTATACACTTTATACCACCTGAGGCATTTTCCTTCACCCCCCCCTTTTTTTTAGCTTTTAAGCAGAAATTTAAGGAAACAGAAAACAATTGGAAAATGGTTCCACTTCCTTCCCACCAAACTATCAGTGAGTATCAGAAATAATATGTAAAAAGTGACAGCCATGGCACGCATCTTGAAGTGTCCATTCCCTTTAAAAAGAGATAGGCTGCTTCTCTGCTACAGAAATTAATACAAAAATCCCCAGCAGGAGGTACAAAGCCACAGGTTATACCAAATTCTCATACTCATTTCTGCCAAGACGTTATCCTGACTTCCTGGAGTTAATTAATAAGAAAGAACACAATATTCACAAAAACATTTAAAAATGCATCATGAATCTTATTTTATGCAACAAGTGTTAATTTACAGGACACTAAAGCAGCAGCTTTTTTTCAATGCCTTCAAACTGTCCCTACTAATGCAAGAAAAGTATACAGTAAGCCAGCTTCCTACCAAAGATGTCTACTGATTCTTTTATAGCCCTTCCAAAAATATTTTGCAGATGCTTGGTTTAAAAGATGTATGTAGGCTATTGATAGCAACAGGACTATCCACATTCTTAAAGTTAAGCATATGGTTTCAAACCACAGCATTTTTATTTTAATGTAAATAGCCAAGTCCTACAGGTGACCTTCTTCAACAAAGGAAGGTTTTTACAGCAGGCCAGGAGACTGGAAACAAATTATATGCTTCATGAAGACAGACAACACTGGCATCCATTAAAACATGATATAAACCCAATTAAAATATTAAGTTTATATTTTTACTACATTTTGAAAAGTATCATTCAAAAATAATAGCTTCAGTAATGTTTTTTAAAGAATGCTCAAACTATTAATCAGCCCTGACTAGATTTATCACTAATAAAAATGTTATGCATTGCTTGTACTTCTCTTAAAAATACAGTACCTATAACCTGAAAGCAGCTTTTTTCTGCCCCATACATAAAATCATGACCTAGCTCTTTATTAAAATAAAAATAATTCATTAGTAAGTATTAGGACAACATGACATCAAAGTTACAAAAGATGTAATAGTAATACAATATATATTTATATATTACCTGTTCCCTTTATACTTTACGTAATTACTTTCTTTTTGATCTCTTACAATTGCTTTATATAAGATGAAAAAGCAAAACGTTTCCCAAAAGTAAGATTTAAAAATAATTTCTATCATACAACAATTTGTAAATACAAGCATATTCCGAGACATGTCCTGAACAACAGCTTTTGATCCAAATCCAAAATACCCATTTCCATACCTGTTCTCAGTGCAGTATCACTAACAAGGGCTCTAACAGGAACGGTATTCAGAGTTATGAACTTCAATCATGACATCGTAATGTTACAAATGTATTTTAGCTGTCAGCTATGCTAAAATGTTTGCAGCAGTCCCACATAACTCCCCCTCTTCCCCTTCCTCCCCAGCCCATCCAGTTCTGGTATGTAGCTCTGTTACTTTTGTTAGCCAGGTAAGCTGTCTGCACACCTACGTATGGCACTCTCAGTTAGTCAAACAATGTAAGGAAAAACTAAACATAAAAAACACATGTCTTAATAGTTAACATGCATTTTTTTTCCATATTTTTAGTATCCCGCAAAAGTATAATGTGCATGAGAAAACTAGCCTGAAAGCTTTACTTGAATCCAAGCCTGTTTTGGATCAAAAGGAATTTAGGCAGAATTTAGCCATTTGGCTAATCAGGAGAATAATTCTGTAAATACTAAGAATGCATAAAATTTCAAGACCAAAACACCCTCTTATTTTAATGGAAAAAGAACATCCAGTTATTGTGGTTAGGTGCACTGGAAAATTTTAATTGACCTGCTGCACTGCTTCTGGACTATAGCTAATCTCAGCCTTCCAATGGACATAAAACCCCACTGTTTAGTATTTGTAACAATTTTTTTTTTTCATATTGAAATAACTTTCTTCTTCACAAGGAAGCTGCAAAATATATGGGATGCAAAGAAAATATCTACGGTAAATTAGTTTTGGAGGCAACAGGGTACCTTTAAACAGAATAATGAACAGAAAGTTACGCAGGTGTTACCCATACCAGCGTTCTCAGGGGCGCATGACAAAAAACTTTAGACTGTTTTATTACATAAAAAGCATAATATTAAGAATATTAAAAAAATAGGTTTATACTGGTTTAGAAAGTTTCTGTTTATTCCTAATACACTGTTTGGATACGCACGATTTATGACATCTTTTGATACAATTCTGCAAATTGTATTGTATATATTCATACCCCTGCCACAGGAGGATATTGACTCTAAATATAATTATCACAAAACATTGTCTAAAGCACTGTGAACTGAAATACATTTTGTAATCTATTTCCTCAACCACAACTCATGCAAGCACTTCCATGAGTTTTGGTGAAAGTATCCTGAACTGCTGCTTAGGGTCCTTTCAGCCCAGTATCCCATCTCTAAAACTGACCTATGGAAATTCACAGCAAAATGCAAGTACTCAGTATTTACAGAGTTACTCTTCCCCAGTGTAGGTGTAGTTTCCCAGCTCATGACTATCACTGATTTAGAGTAAAGAATTACAAATTGGGATGTAACTGTATGGTCAAAAGCTGATCCTTCCTCCTATAAAATTCAGTGACAGCATTTTTCTACTTTATGCTATGGAAAAGATACCCTTTTTCTTTTTCTTCCATTAAAAAAAAAAAAAGAAGTTTTAAACAGTTCACAGTTATTCACTGTTAAAGCTAAAATTCCATATTTAAGAGATTAAATTTCAATATTCTGCAATGCTTATGAAATGAAACATCAGGACCTGTTAGGAGATGCCCCTGGCTGAGCACCGCATCATATAAATAAGCAAAACATAGTGGGTTAAGGGTAAAGTTACTCAAAGCAACCTGGATTTTATCAAGTCACAGACATACCTTGCTACTAAATATGAAGTTTTTTGGTTTATGTTTCAGGATTTTTGAAAATAATTTAAATGATGATGGAAAAGAAAAATTCTTCTTTAATGCATGCTGGAGAAATTATCTATATATGAATTAACTCTCTGGGTCATAATAGCTTTTTTCAGATGACTCTTCAGCTCTATCATTTAAATACTTATTTAGGCAACTAAAAATTTACTGTCAATTCATATTATGTCAGTCCACATTATGGCGCTGTTACAGTATGCACGTTTAAAGATTATTGAAAAAATTACTGTTCATGTGCAGCATATAATTTGCAAAAGGTTAATAACTATTTTAAAACAATGAATGGAATTAACTCATAATGCAAAGCAGATGCCCCAAATGTTATTTTAAAAACAAAACATATTTAACTTATAAAAGAACAAAGAAGATCTAAATCCAGTCCTGTTGCTTAAAAACAGACAGGCATTGTGGTTGTTTCAGACTCTTGGTTCACTGGCTCATACAATTTTGATAAAACTCCATAGTTTCTGACTACTCCCTCTGCTATCCTACAGTCAAGAACAAATTTCTACCGCTAAACTTGTAAAGCTCCTCCATGAGGAGGCAATACTGGCAACACTAAAAGAGATTTACCTGTATCAGACCAGCAGGGATTGCAGTAATAATTTAATGTATCTACAATAATAGTTCAAAAGAAAAATACTGAAATTCAGTCCAGTGTATGACAATTCTCTGCTTCGTATGCAATTCACTTTAGATGATGAATTGCAGAGATAGGCAAAAACAGCCGTCTGGAACGATCTAGTAACAGGAGAAAACAGAAGAAATACTAAATGGCAGTCAAACAAAATTAGCATTTCCAACAAACATTCCGAACACACTCCAGATTCCAAAATATTAAGCAGGCGAGTAGAGTAAATAAGACGACTTTAAGTGCATTTTGGTTTGCTGTGCTGAGAAGCAGTGGAGACGAACGCCCATGTGGGAACGGCAGCCCCCCAGGTGCCAGCCCATAGGGGGCACGCTGTGGGGCACGCTCCCAGCATCCCAGGTGGGACCAGCAGCCTCAGGCATCGTGCCTCCAGCTCCAGAAAGAGAGCAGAGGCCCAAGACTGAACCGAGCATTTGAACACAGATAGTAATAGTTTGTAGAAATAAGAAAGCTATTCGCTGTGCTTTCCCACAGTCCATTCTGGTGAGTAAAGTTGATACAAAATTGACAATGAAAGTGTGCAGTTTTATATAAACTATGGCTACTGGTGAAACATTTCTAAAAAAAAAAAAAAAAAAAAAGAGAAAAAACGCACAACAAAAACCATAAAACTTTACCAATAGTCATAGCTATAAGATAAAGGAGGAGTTAATCAAATGGAATACTTGAGGAAAATCACATGAAGTAATAAAGGAAAAAAACGTCCCTCTGCCCACCACTAGCAGCCCCTCACATCCCTGCAGAGGAACAGTACCGGCAGCGTTGCACAACAGGCAACGAACGCTCACTGGGGAGAAGGGTTCCCTTCCTCAAGTATCAGATACTGGGCTACTGCCAGGGACTAAGCATCAGATTAAAGGGATAAATTCTCTGTTCTGTTGTAATAAGCATGGCCCAAAGATCTCAGCTTCTAACTTGTAATATTTACCAATAAATAAATAACCATAAGGTGGATATTAAAGTTCTGTTATTGTGAGCAGCTGGAGTCTTTCAGGTTTTTTTTAAGTCTGAGGAAGCTGCCTCCAAACCTTGCACTCCTTTATAGTTACTACAATTTATCCTCTGGCCTTCCAGAAGTCGTCTTTGCTTGTAAAACCTACCATATTTCTGCTGATTATATTTTAGTAATCTGTGGCAAGAAGGAAGGTCATCAATATAAACCGCAGATACTATGTATTTGACATTCCTTCCAGCTGCACTTGCTGACCTGTTCATTTAAAATACCTATGATCTGTACTAACCTATCTGGGTGAGATACTCCTCTAATTAATACAAACGGGAAAAAACTATGCAAGCGTGCAGTATTCAGTAAACAAGCACATGCTAGGTCCACATAATTTGAGAGAAGCAGAAGCTAGCAAAGGGAGACTGAATAACTGCCGTGTTAAGACAGGCTTTGAAGAGAATTGTCTCATGTTCAGCATCTTTCCCTTTTATACTCAAAAATCAATTAGGTTGTTTTCCAAAATTTGTAAATAGCTTCCAAACAGTGCAAATAATTCCCTGCTTTAAGTATGAATGTCAATGAACTCATTCAAAATCATCCTCAAATGTCAGAAAAGATTAACATATCCTGGCCACAGGAGGCAGGTCAGAAGAAGGCACATGCTTTTAGTCTTTACTCGGGTGGACACGATCCAAAGCCAACCTAAGTCTATGGGAAAACTCCACGAAGGGACCCAGCATGGTAAAATTCCACGACAAGTGCTCAAAACACAAGAGACCAGAAACAATCTGGGATCAATAGCTTCCAGGTCATTAATCCCAGGCAGGTGACATCCAGTGTGCAGTTCGGTACTCTCTTTCACGCACAGATTCAAGAAAACTGACTCGACTGGCATCTAGCAGCTTTAAATATTTTCCATGTTTTGCCTTTATCCTCCCTGTTTGTTTGGCATATGGCTTTCTAGCATCCCATTAATGTCAAACCATTTAATCGGAATGTAAGCTTAAATGCACAGTTTGCTATTTCCTGGATTTCTGTTTGGCGACCAGTGCTTTTTATGAGGAAAATAAAAGCAAAGGTCAGTATGACCAGAAAAGAAAAGTCATCTTCCATAACGGAAGCTTATTTTTCCAGTGAACTGATACAGAAGCCTAATTTAGAAAAAGGTCCTTTAGTATCATGTTATTATTAGTAGTATCACAAATAAACACAGAAACCAATTCACTTTACAGACCTCCACATTAAGCATTCAATAGAAAATCCCTTGGTGTTTTATTGATTTTTGTTTTATTGATTTTTTTAAATAGCAATATCACAGTTAAAATGTATCATTTTAGTGAAACACCTCTAAAAGTTTTCCATCTCGAAATAAGTTATTACAAATTATTTCCACAGCAACTGGCAACTAACGATTCAATCCATTTAAAGAACAACAAAGTAATGGCTTTATTTGGATGCCTTTTTTGATTAAATAACGTATTAACCTTGATGAAGCTTTCCAAAAAGGGATTAGTGTATTCGAGTGCATCAGCTGATTATGAGACAAATATAACAGTGATAAGATGCTGGTTCAAATTTTCTGAATCTGATGAGTATAACAATTTAGCCGCTAGGATGGAGTTGGCTCTTAGAGCTTCTATCCCAACAGTAAGTGTCCACACAGGATACAAAAGACATCAACCGGCTAAAGTATGCAGTAACTGAGAGTCTGGAAAGGTCACTTAAATCACTGAACTGGGTAGAATAAAATATCCTGCGCAATTACTGTAACGTCAGAAATAATTAAAAATAATTAAATTGTAAGGAAAGGAGAATCAGAGTGCAATGTATTGGAGGGGAAACCCAGAAAGTAAATACAGATTTATCTTCTGATGGTATCATCCATTTTGACCAAAACTCACTGACCCACTTTGCTTTATTTGTCTATACTGTAATAATACATTTTGCATAACTATTGTATATCCTTCCCATTAAGTTATTTGCTTAATGGATGTATAAATAAGTCTATTGCAATTACGCTTTTTAAGGGTCAAATCCTATCCACTTCTGAACCCACAACTGTAATTTCTACTACGCCAGATGATAACACAGCAGACCTCAGAAACAGCTGAAACCCGGCCGATTCGGTGGTGTTTACGTGATCAACCCATGTTACAACCAGGCTGCCAAACCCTTCTATATCCCTGCAAAGTCCAGGAACCGGTGACCCCATACACCACCACCCAAAAAAAAAAAAAAAAAAAAAGTTTGTTTATTTTTTAATTTAACGTGTTAAAATTACAATTCACTCAGTGACCATGGCAAAAGAAAACTTCCATTAGTTTATTTTAAGGTCCAAATCTTGGCACTCGTGCAGTTGTTACAAGTTGCATGCCACGCCAAAAAACAAAACCAACCCCCCCCCAAAAAAACCAAACAAACAAAAAAAAAACCCCAACAAACACCCCAATCGTCTAAGAGCAGCTATTAATATTCATGTTGATTCCACATGAAACAACAGCAGAGTTACCCGAGCAGCTACAGTTAGTTATGTCAGCGCCTGGAAGTTATTCCAGGCTGTTTTATCCTGCTACCCTGAATATTCAGGAACTTCAACAATCCATCGAGAGCAACAGCCACCGCAGAGTAAGCGCTGCGCTTCGCCCCGCTCTAGGCTATAGCGAGCCCCAGTGCCCCCCGCTGCCTCGGGCAGGGACGAAGGAGGGGATGTCACAGCCCCCGCCACCAGGGCCGGACACGGCACGGCACGGCACGGCCCCGCAGCGGGGTTAGCTCCCCACGTGCTGGCGGTTGCTGCACCTTGAAATCTGACAACAGGAAAGTGAAAGGAGCCCGCTCGGTTTATTTGCGTACATTGAAAGTATCATCGGGACTTTGCCCGCGCCCTTCTCCCCGGCGAGCCCTCGCTCCGTGCCGGGCTCCCACCGCCCCTCCAGCGCGACAGAGCCGGAGCCCCCCGCCCCCGCCCCAGGCCGGGGCAGCCCCCGGGAACTGGAGGCGCTTCCGACCGCTCTGATCTCGGGGTCACGGCAGTTATGCGATCCCTTCTCTTTATCAAGCAGCTTCAGCCCTGTAACCTACAGATTGAGAGATAACAGCCCCACACTTTCGCCCTCGGTTGCAAAGCCGGCTGCTACCGCAGCAGGAATTTCCTCTTTTGCCCGCTCCTTCTCCCCCGCCCCCCGACACCCCCCGACACCCCCACACCCCCGGCTGTGCCAAGTTTGGGGCCTCACCTCTCCTCCGCTGCCCCCCCGACCCGCGGATGCGCAGGCAGGGCAGCGCGGCGGTACCGCGCACCGCCTGCGGCCGGAGCGCTGCCCCCCCCCGCCCCCGGCGCCAGCCCCGCCACCGCGCCCGCGCTGTTCTGCGCGCTAACAGGATTCAGCCTCGGCCAGATCCCATCCCCGCTCCCGCTGC
>JAVJGJ010000014.1:42875026-42908486 GCA_035590215.1 Microhierax caerulescens
AAAGGCTTGACTAAGGTCCAGGTAAACAACATCCACAGCCTTTTCCTCATCCACTAGGCCGGTCATCTTGTTGTAGAAGAAGATCAGGTTAGTCAGGCAGGACCTGCCTTCCATGGCTGGGCCTGATCCCCCAGCTGTCCTGCACATGCTGTGTGATGGTGCTCAGGATGATCTGCTCCGTAACTTTCCCCGGCACTGAGGTCAGGCTGACAGGCCTGTAGTTGCCTAGATCCTCCTTCCTGCCCTTCCTGTAGATGGGTGTCACACTGGCTAACCTCCAGTCTTCTGGGATGGAGAGCATCTTGGTGAGCTCCTCCACCAGCTCCCTGAGTACCCTCAGGTGGATCCCATAGACTTGTGCATGTCTAAATGGAACAGCAGGTCACAAAATGCTTCCTCCTGGACTGTGGGGATTTCATTCTGCTCCTCCTCATTCCTGTCTTCCCACTCAGGGAGCTGAGTATCCAGGGACCAGGTTCCCTGGTCTTGCTATTAAAGACTGAGGCAAAGAAAGCACTAAGCACCTCAGATTTTTATTCATCCTTTGTGACAATGCTCCCCACCACATCTAATAAAGGATGCAGATTATCCTTGGCCCTCCTTTTGTTTCTAGAGTATTTGTAAAACCATTTTTTGTTATCTTTTATGGCAGTGGCCAGCCTGAGTTCTAGTTGGGCTTTCACCTCTCTAATCTTTGCCCTGCATAACCTCACAACAGCCTTATAGTTCTCCAGAGCTGCCTGCCCCTTCTTCCAATGGTGGTAAAGTCTCCTTTTTTTCCCTGAGCTTCAGCCAAAGGTCTCTGTTCAGCCAAGCTTTTTTTGCTAGCCATACTTTGCATCAATCATTCTGATTTTTACTGCTAAGGTTTCACAGGAAAAGCACACGTTCACGTAAAATAATTTGACGTTATGAAAATGTTATTACACTACTTTTCATACGCATGCACACATATCCTTTTTAAGAGAACAGGTTCAGGACTCAAAATATTCATCTACTTTTCATACGCATGCACACATATCCTTTTTAAGAGAACAGGTTCAGGACTCAAAATATTCTTATTCATCTCTTGGCAATAACAGTTAAGCATACAAGCATCTGCATCTAAATGAAAATGACCCCAACAGTTATAAAATCTTGTGAATTTTTCTGGCATTCATAATGCATTTGACATTACCATGCTTTACACTAGTGATTCAAAATCCCCTGTAAAGCCATGTGAGTCATAGCCTCTTCAACAGTCAGACATTTACAGAAAATTCTCATCTTCTAATTAAAGAAAAACACTTCACAAACTCAGGTTTCATTTGTATTGTCATTTTACAGAGAAAAAGAGAATTCAAGTGCAGCATAATCCTCCAGCAAGAAAACACAAAAGGCACCAGACACAAAGATAAATTTACTAACTGAAAGATGACACAGAATCTAAAAATTAAAGTTCAGGCTCTTTGTGTTTGTTTTTCTATCTGCACATATCTCTCTACAGCAAAAACAAGAAAACCACACAAAAACAAACAGTTGAGAGTTTCCAGAAAGTTCCACGGGGATGCTCTACTTGATAATGTATTGAATAAAGTAACTAGAAATAAAAAGATGACCTAAAGTAACCCACTACTAGTTAAAAAATATTTCCTTCTTCACCTTTCCTGTCTAGTAAAGGACTAATATAATATTATAATATATATTATATATTATTCACATATCCATATGCACAGATGCCATGGGATAGTCTTTACTGTCAAAAAATGGCACTTACTAAACAAAACCAGTTAGGACACTTAGGATGCCGCACTTTTATTGCGGCTCCATTACAATGCTATTAATAAGGAAAAAGTGGAGGACCAGGAAGTTAACAAAAATATGCTGTATTATAAACCCCCTCCCACAAAAGAACTGTATGAACAATAAAGCATTGGGAGTTGTTTCATGTAATACAGAGAAACTCTGTCATAAAAGTTGTGTAGGATTCAAGTCCTTTTTTTGAATTTTAAATTTAAATTTTTTTTAAAAAAATAATTTACTATTTAATACTGTAAAATTAAAAATTACTGTAGGAAGAGATGAACAAAGGAACAGGAGAGCGCAGTACCTGGACTACAATGCATAACCACTTAAGAATGGTCAAAACATAAGCAAGCACACGAGCTTTGATTCTTCTAAAGATACATGGCAACCTTAACACTACTACATAAATTTTTAACAATTACTTGCTAGGAGGTATGTGAAAACGACATGACTGCAGGTTGAAACAAAAACCAAGACTACCTGGGATAGTGTGATGAGAGTTTTTCTACCCTGTTCAAAAGGAGCGAGGCTTTTACAGGATTAGAGAAGCAGAGATGCACCTACCATGACAACAACCACAAGACCTGCGCTTCTCTACTGTCACCCAATGACGTGCTCAAATACCTCATTCCAGCTGACAAATAAAAGCTGTCTGGCTTTGAAAATCTGCCCTGGGCTGCTGCAAACTTCTGTTGATCCAGTGATTCTCAAGATGAATATCTGTGAGGAACTTTGATTTGCCTGAATAAGTTTTAGTTCGAAAGAAACAGCATCATGAAACCAGGACCCAGTCTTGGCATCAGTGAGATGCCACTTAAAACAGAGGTCTAGAATCAGAAAGTAAACATTCCAATAGTTTGCAGAAAGATCAGAGGTGGATCTGCAGGGTGTTTGTAACAGCTGCCAGCAAATGTTGCCATAATAAATAGGACTGTAAAATACTAATCTGTTGATAACCAGACAATTATCTCAATGCAGCTTACCAACTGAATCCAAGTCCGAAGAACATTGTCTTAGGCTGTGTTCCTAATGCTGAGAATTAATAACATCAACAAATACAGCAGAAGAAGAGTAAAACAAATAAAAAGAGTAAACAGTAACAACTCTAATACATAAAAGAAACTGCATTCAGTTCACTGACAGTCTCTCTGAAGAGTTAATCTACTGTCCACTGGTGCCAAGATGGAAAAAAAATGACAGGTTTCTTCCCATCAAAAATCACAGAATTTAAAACTGTTAGAATATCAAAGCAGCTTGCTTCACAGCAACATTTTAAACCAATATTCTGACAATATCAACCTATCCTTTTTATAAGTCTTTTTTTCCTGTACATCCATGAAAGCAGCAGCCTTTCTAATCCACTTTACACATAACTTAGTTCTAATAAGGCATCTTTTTAATAATTTGAGTCTGGTTACCCACATTAGGACCCTCTTTAAAGCTGCCTACAACAGTAACCTAGGACTTACTGCCCATTTTTGACAGGCTCAGCACCTCCAGTCTCACCGAGGCCCTGAGGTCTTGCAGAGTTTCCGTTGTTTTACAAACAGGAATCTTGTGTATATGCACTTACCACTTTAATCACACTTTAAAATGACTACTATTATTAATCTTTTAGGAGTAGAAGTAGAAGAGGGTACAAAAGCACTGACGTTCTGTTCACGTTTACTCTTGGCAAGACAGTTACTTAGGTCTTCCACAGCAGGACTCCTGTTACATACAGCTTAACATCCCATCTATGGCCTGGGAAGTTTTTGTACTGCATTCAGTATTTTCATCAATGTGGCAACACCCTACTTGCTAGTAATAAAACAAGTACAGTAGTGAAGAAGGCACCACACAATTATGCCTTAATTCACTCAAATATTCAAAAGTTTTGAATTCTCAACATTTTAATTTCCAATATTATCTGCTATCTTAAGAATCAAAGTAGCTGTATTCAAAGACAATTTTTAGTCTTCATTCATCGGCTTAGAAGCAAAGATAATTAAGAACAAAAAAAGAAAGTAAAGGCTCTGAATAAAGCTGGCATATATGCAAAAGAAAAAACTACATTAAAATTAATTTGCACCATAACAATAAAAAAAAGTATATTGCTAAAATCCTTTTATGTCATGCAGGGTACATGTACTTCACCATACCAGGTTCCCAGGAACAACTGAATTTTTTTTTTATTATTTTTTTTTTCAATATGAAGTGAGAACAGAAGCTGTTAGACAAAACCATGAAATTATAAGGTATTTTGAGATAATACGTTAACTGATCCTGTCACATTTTTTAGAGGTGTAAGCAACACTTGAATAGCAAGCTGTGTAACATTCATAAAGTTCAAAGGGGATTTTACATTGCACTTTTATGACTTAGAGAAAAAATGTAACTTGCAAAATTGTCCTCTGCCTGCACTTTAGGAAAAACTGTTTCCACATTCCTAAAAAGATACTTTCTAAATGGGATTCCACAAAAATTCAAAATAATTTGTTCAAGAGTTTCACTATCTTTAGCATTAAAACCATTTTTCTTTCTAACATCTAAAATGTACATATTCCTTGTTGCAGTTTAAGACTTCTAGTTTTGACCTCTTCAAAGCAAACTCAAAAGAACATTTTTTCCTTCAACTTTGTAGCCAAATTCTACGTGTTTTTAAACTTAGGTCTCATTTTGGCTTCTACAGTAAAATATTTTAATTCCTGTATCCTTTTCTTGACTAATCATGTTTTTTTGCTGTTCTCATTACTTCTGATGTGGGCAAAACCAGATGATGTTTTGCACTGTACCAGCCACTGATGCAGGTTAGAACAGTCAACAGTACCTGGGATTACTGCTTCAACAAAATAGTCAGGGGATGGTGACACTGATCATGTACTTTTTGGAAATTATTTTGCATCCTATTGAAAGAATACCAGTATTTCCAATGGCAGAGACTAAATACGATGCACTAGGGCATGCCGGACATTACTTCCATGCTCTTTATTTATTTATTATTATTTATTTATTTATTTAGAATTTTTAATTATTTAGTATTTAGAGAAGTCAAAAATTGCCATTTGCCTTATAGCTACATTTTAAATGTTAACCACCTCCTTCAGCTTCTTCAACCCAAGTAAATGAGACTGGAAAATATATGAAAAGTATCTGTTTCCATAAGTCTCAGGCTCAGGTTTGGCAACCAAAAACAAAGATACTGGGAAAAAATTGATATTTATTAGTGGACCTAATAGTATGTCTCAAAAATAGGAGATAAAGTCTAACTCATGAAGCACATACATGAACTTCTTAATACCATTTTTTAAGGTCTCCATAAACTGCTTCCTAAGTAAACCTCAGATGCAGAACTACATCCTTACCCTGTTAGATCAGCAAGCTATGTTACTCTTGAAGCCTGGCCTCTTCCTCAGTTATGTTCCATCCTCTTTGCTTTCTCTTCAGCGTGTCCTCTGAAAGAGCCTCTTGTATACTCTTTCATATATTCAGCCTTTCCTCAAAAAAACATACCTAACTGTCATCCTGCTGAGCACACTGAATGCTGGTAACTGTCTGGGACTTCAGAGGCATTACAGTGCTACACTAGTATCACATACAGCCTGTTACCACTTAAGGGAAACTTAAATTAAAAAAATAAAATTGCATGTCACATCTTAAGACATTAAAAAGGGTTATGCAAACTTAAATTGCTTAATGTTCTATTATCCACAACAAAGCAGCAGACACCTGACACCAGAACAATAATTAGGGCCTGATATTGAGTCTTCAGAGGTTTGCATCTTTGTATAATCCCACAGAATTACAGACTGGTTGAGGTTGGAAGGACTGCTGGAGGGCACCTGATCCAACAGCCCTGCTTAAGCAAGGCCACCTGGAGGCAACAGAAGACCTCCAAGTACCTCCAAGGATGGAGACCCCACAACCAATTCTGTGCCAGTGCTCAGTCACCCTCACATTAAAAAAGTATTTCCTGATGTTCAGAGGGAACCTTCTGAGTTTCTGTTTGCGCCCAGTGCGTCTGGTTCTGTCACTGGGCACCACTGAAAAAAACCTGGCTCTGTCTTCTATACACTCTCCCTTCAGGTATTTGCCCATATTAATGAGATAATTCCAGTCTGTGGCAATCTGCATTCATAGAGGGAGAAAGATGCAAGCGAGAAATGAGGCCAGAAAAGACCCTTGGAAGACAAGCCTGATTTCAGCCCATGAACCTTTATCCAGTTATCTCTGCCATAAGGACAAATAACTTCCATCTGAGAAGTCACAATGCTTTACAAAGACCTAATCATGTAACTTTCAGCAAGCGACATCACCATGCTCAGCAAATCAAACCACATTTGTTGACAGAATCTAATAGCAAAACCAGGCTCACTAGTGTGTATTATACTCCCATTTCTTAGTTCTTTAAAAGTAGCCATTGTACTGACTTCTTTGTTATTCTGTTCAGGAATGCCAGAGCCAGTGACCTTTACTGGTCTTTAATCATAAAAATCACAGAATCACTCAGGTTGGAAAAGACCTTTAACATCATCGAGTCCAACCGTTAACCTAACACTGCCAAGTCCGCCACTAAACCATGTCCCCAAGTGCCACATCTACACACCTTTGAAATACCCCCAGGGATGGGGACTCAACCACTTCCCTGTGCAGCCTGTTCCAACGCTTGATGAAAAAATGTTTTCGGTGAAGAAGTTTCTCCTAATATCTAATCTAAACCTCCCCTGGCACAACTTGAGGCTGTTTCCTCTTGTCCTGTCGCTAGTTATCTGGGAGAAGAGACTGACCCTCACCTGCCAACAGCCTCCTTTCAGGTAGTTGTAGAGAGCAAGGTCTCCCCTGAGCCTCCTTTTCTCCAGGCTAAAGAACACCGGTTCCCTCAAAAACTCCTCACAGAGCTTGTTCTCTAGACCCTTCTTTGGACGCTTATAATACAGGCAATCCTACCTGCGCTTTTTGAATTGCGCCATGACCTAGAAATGGTCAGTGGACCCTATCCATCCATTTTAGGACTTTTGACTGTTACACAGCCCTGCTGACTTAAAAGAGATTTATCTTGGCTGGGTGCTGGTTAATATACAACTTAACACATATAAACAATTTTCACTAGTAGAGGTGCCAAGCGATAAGATCAGACAACAAGCAAGCAAGCTCCATTCCGCTGGTTCTGTATCTCTTAATCCAGGCAGATTTGAGAATTATTAATATTTTTAAATACATTACCAGAATGATTAGTATTTTCACATTAAAATCAAACCAGAAAAATATAAAAACGGCAAAGAAGGTCAATGTACCAAAGATGACCCTCACTCTGTGTTGCCGTTTTTAACCTGTATCAGCTTCTCTTCGAAAAAAGATCAAAGAGCATGGTCTAAACTGGCTGAAAAAAAGAGGCAATGTTGGTCAACACAAAATTTTAACAGGTAAATTACCTTTAAGAAAGTACTGTAAGTCCTATCTAGTGATACTCTGTCTTCGGGCAGTTTGCTGTTCACCACATGGATTTATATATTACGATGCCAGTGCTTTTGCCAAAGATACCTTAACCACATCCTCTGAATGATGTACTCCATTCCTAAGACTAAACAACTCTGAAAGCCACCGTTTCTGTGTTTTCATACCTTAAAGCCCGGGCCTGTTCCCAACCCAGGCCCCAAAGGGGTGGGATGTGGGAGCACCAGGCGCATGCACCCTGTCACCCAGACATGCAGGGTGACACCCGTCACAGTGCACGCTAATCCCCCCTCACCCCAACACACTTGTCCACACCGCTTTTAATCATTAAGCTTAACCAAATATAGCCACTGAACTCCTCCATGCTCTGCAGCCCGCTGACCCCGAACATGGCCTGGGGTAGCCCCCAGTTAGGCACATGGCCCCCGCACCCGGCACACCCGCAGGCCCCGCAGCAGGCGCCCCCCCCCGCGCCCGGCCCGCGCAGGCACCGCCGCGCAACAGGTGTCGGCGTCGCGCAGAACCCGCGCGGCGGCGTCCCGGGGCAGGTAGCGCGGAAAGTCAGCCGCGGCGTGCGCCCACGCATGCGCAGTGCCGCGGGCGGCGGGACGCGCCGCGCCTGGCGTGGCCGGGCCCCGTGCGCCGCGTGCTACCTGCCCGCCGCCGAAGTTGGGGAGGGAGTTTTAACGCGTGTTTAGCGGCTCGGCTGCGTGGGGCGTTAGGGTCGGTCGGGAAAGTCCGGAGCTTTCTCCTGCTTCCCTCGAGGGCACTTCGCTTTTTTAAAAGGGTAAAGGAATGGGCAGCCTTACAGACTGGGGGGTGGTGGTGGTGGTGTGTATGTGTCCTGCAAAAACAAGGTTCGGTGTGTACGTGGTGCTTCCCGTGTTAAAAATACACGGTTTGTACCTTGTGAATTGCGATGCATGTATGTGTGCCCATAGCTGCTTTTTTTTTTTTTTTTTTAAATATATACAATTATGTGAGATGTGACTCATTGGATGACACATCTACAGAGGGGATAATCCCAACTCTAGTAATTCAGTTCAGGGGAATTTCCACATTATCAGCTACAAACTACTCTTACGTGATCTACTTGCTTATTGTACTTTTAAATTCAATCTACAAGAATTTGTCTTCCAATACCAGCAAACATGTCCTTTGCTAGCGAGATTTATGCTGTCCTGCACTAAAATCTTAAGAATAGGCTAATGGCACCGAGAAAATACAAAGGGTCATGTTGTTTTGAAGTCTGGTGTACCCACAACTGTGCAGAACACTTCTTCAAGCCGTTTTTAGGTGCTTTGCAGAACGTTTATCTGGAGGAACTTGTACAACCTGAGTTCCATGGGTGGGATCTAGCGTTGCATAGAACTTGTAATTTAAATATGTAAATGCACTGCATCTTTCTTTGTCAGTTGTTGAAAACCAACTCTGTCCATATTTTCTTTGCCTCAACTATCCTTTCACATCTCATCTTCTCTTACACCTTGTGGCAACAAAAGAGGTCCTTGAGAAGATCAGGACAGAGCCAGACACGCGTGGTACTGCCTCTTGGAGATCTAAGTGAATTCTGAATTAGGAAACCTACCATTTCATTTTTTTCTCTGCTTCCCCTACAACACGATGCACACCAGCCCTTCTGCTTTTCTTCTTTCTCTGTGCCCTCACGGATATGTAATCCTCATGGTTCAAAACCATATAAAGAAAATGTAGTTTGAAAGGGTTTACTACCACAGGTTTGGGTTAACCTTGATCATTTCAGTGCAACAATGGGATTAGAATCCTAGAAAGCGGTTTATGAAAAGGTTCAAGGCTCCTCAAAGCTTCTGGCTTGGTAAGTGTTTCTAATGATTATGGAGAGCTACTGGATTTATTTTAATTCGCTCACATAAACACACCAACAAATCCAGAGGTTGCTCTTTCTAAACTTTTTTAGATTGCATTTCTCTTACTCACTGACCCTTTCATGTAATGATACTGTTGGGTGTTTTCTTTTGTGCTCCCTGAGTTGATATCAGCAAAACTCAAATTACTGTAACTGATATTTGAAAATTCTCCCTGTGTCAAGTGAAGACTTATGGTGCTGAAATCAATAAGACTGTTTAAAATTCAAAGACCTGCAAATCGTTCTGTTTGTCCTTTGATAGGGCCTGGGCTGATTAAAATGCGACCAAGAAAGCTTAATTGCTGCACTAATTAAGAAGTCTTTAATTTCTTTCCTGGAATATTGTTTGAAGCAAGGTTTCTGTTCTGCTCATGTTCAGGGCAGGTATTCTCTCTGTTTCTCTGTTGGGGTTTTTTTTTTCTCTTTTGACTATTTTGGTATATTAAAATGTGTGTTAAAGCAGTGAGTTGTATTGATAGTGATTGTAATTTATTGCACTAAAAAAAGTCTGATATAGAGTTCACTATTTCACTAAATTATAATTTTGAGGGCAGCTGTAAAGGGTAAAATGCAATTAGAAAATGCATTGTAGCTGTTGCATTTTAAGGAATCTGAATACCTGACTGACAGGAGATAGGATAGTAAATCAGCTCCCTCCCCCTTCTTCAGTTATTATTTATAATTAAATTTTTTAATTCATAAAGAAAAAAAAAACAGCGAGAAAAAAGTATTTATCTTCTGAATGTATGTGAAGGAATGGACCAAGGGGAGGGGACACGTACTGAAGATAGGCACCTGGTAAGGATGAATAGTCTATTACCATGTTAAGTTCATCCACAATATTTTTTTCTGCGTTCCTTTTGAATTTATTTTCCTGAGAAATTCCTTTCTGTCTTGTATTTTGTCTTATCCTTGTCTAGTGACCTATTTTGTTCACCGGTTTCTGAAGCGAAGGAACTAAACGATTTCAGCAAAGCTTTCTGTGTGATCAATAGAGTAATGTTTTAGGTTTAATCATGCTGCATTATAACTCTCGCCAACAACTGCTGAGCAGAAGATTCTAAGAAAGGAGCAAGTACTAGCAAAGAGAAGGTAAGTTGTTTTGCTTTTAATCTCCAGGGTCTCGAGCAGCAATACTCCTTTCAGGAGCTATCTGTTATTTAGAGGGAAGACTGAGAAAGGGGGAGGGACCTCATACCGAATCCCCCCTGCATCGCTCAGCAAAATAGCCTCATAGAAATGTAAGTCTGTGAGTTGAGATCCTTTTTTTCCCCCTTCCACCAGATATTTACTAAACATTGAAAAGACAATGAATACAGTTGAGGTTGTTGTGAAGTGTTGTACCAGTAATAAGAAATGGGATACTGCAGTGCTGTTTTTCTAATTGTTGCATTATAGACAAACTAGCACAGACCTTGTCCAATACAAATACAAACTGGATTCCTTTCAGTGACAGGACAAGTAGATAACATGCTTAATAGATACAAAGGGAGATTTACCATTCCAAGCACGATGTCACGCTAATTATGTTTACTCTAATTGAAAGCAAGGTTTTGGGGAACCTGAAATCACTCACAGGATATTTTTAATAACTGAATAATAATAAAGTGTAGCAAACGTTGATCACAAACCTTTCGGTCTTTCAAAAATCTATTGGAAAATTAAATGAAAAGTGGAGTTTGGTACAAACAATGCCCCAGGGCAAAAAACAACTAACACTAGATTTTCCAGTCCAGCCATAACACAAATCAATTTGAGCACACTTCTATGGCCAGACTGCCAGATTGTTATGACTGCTAATTCACTCAATCAAACAGTGCATTAGCACACCCGGCACAAACAGCTTTAACAATAGCATACACTTCTGAACAGTCCACCATATATCATAAAAAGTCCAGAATACATGGCAAGATCGCTTTCACGTTCTGTTTACTGCAATTTGTGTTTACGTATGGTGCCGGCTTTACACAAACGTGGCGGGAGAATGGAAGGGAAGAAACTTGAAGAGCCATTACAAAAAAACTTTCAAAGTCTTTGGAAACGAGAACCTGAGAGCAAATTATCACCTCGGCTGATTGCTTAACGTGCATCTCTCAGTTGGAGAGCTGAAAGCAGTGGCTGCACGTCCCCAGCACGGGGCTGGAAGGGGACTGTTGCGGGCTTGGCAGCTCCCAGCCGCCCTGTCGAACCCACTGGCTCCAGCGCCGGGGCATCCTGTGCCGGCTTTGCCCCCGCGAGCCATCTCCCCGGCTCCGAGGTGTTCCGCGCCCGCGGACAAGGGCAGGATTTAGCCGCAGAGGGTACGCGTCGATTCTTCCCCCTTCACCCCCACGAGTAACGGGTGTTCCCGCCGGGGATGCTAACTGATGCTCTGACCTCGGGCGCGCTGTACTGGGAGCTGCAACAACCGACGGCTTGGGAGCCCTCGCATCCCTTCCCTGCCCCCTCCCCTGCATCCGACACACACGCACACACAAACACACGTACGCACCCACACCCACGCACAAGCGCATATATGCAAATTGCAAATACCAAACGCCGATTACTTGCTCATTTACAATGTTTTTTTTTCCCCTTACGTCGCTGTTCTGACTTCAGGAAATATGTCTCGAAGTCAGTAACTAAGATCATCCTTATGTCGATTTGAGCCTGTCGGTCACGTTGCAGCTCCCGCAGCCAAATGGAGAAGCGGGTCGGGTTCCCTTCTCGGGCTGCCTCGGGATGGATGGAGCAGGTGACTGCGCACTGCCTGCTGACATCCACCTGGCAACCGACAGCCGAGAGAGAAAGCTGCTACGAGAAGGAAATGATAAGCAACTTCCCTGCGTGAATTAAATGAGGACTGGAATAGACGGGGAGCCCTCCGTGATGTTGAAGTTATACTTGGGCTCTCATTAGAGGTCCTCAGTCCAACGTGTTAATTCACCTACCAACAGGTAGGAAAAGTCGCTCAGAACAATAATTACGAAGTACAAAGCCTCTGCCATTAAATTATGTTAAAGCCGTGATCTAGTCTGAGATGCCCTTTCCCGTGCTGCCCCCTACCCCCCCGCCCCCTCCCCTTACAGAATTAGTTCACCCAGCCACTCCATCCGCAGCTCCCAACCCAGGAAATACAGGCGCTGGAGAGCCGGCCCGAGATTTAAATGTGCCCGGTTTTCCAGTGCGCGCCCCGATCTCCGCCGGTGCCAGGGGACCGCTTTTCCTGCCCCGCGCCCGGAGCCGCGGGGGACGACGGCATCCCCCCCTCCCCGCTCACCACCATCCCCCCCCGCCGCGCTCCCGGCTGCGGGCCTCGGTGCCGCCGCCCGCGGGGCGGGAAGGGGAGGGGGGCGGCAGCCGGCGGATCGGGCCCCCGCGGCCGGCGGGGCGGAGGGCTGCGGCTCGAGCGCTAATTGTGTCCCTTAATAATAACAGTAATAAAAAAAGCACACTGGGTTCTTTTTTTTATATATGAGCTGACAGCCTGCGAGGCGCAGCCTTTTCCTTTTCGAGTCACTTAAGTGAATGAGAAACACTGGAGTGGGGGGGTAGGGGTGTGTGTGTTTGCCTTTATTATGTCCATATTTCATAAAAGCAGGCAAACAGTTCTAGTTGTTCTTTGACGGGACGACGACGACGACACCGGGGGCCGGGGCGACGACACACCTTTAAAAGTCCCTTGCTTGAAAAGTTTCAGCCCAGAGCGGAATTTTATAGCGAGTTATAAACTCCGGGTAAGAGAGGGATGTTATAAATGGAAGTGCTGACACAACCTTAACTATGGCGTGTAAACGGCTATGCTATAATATCCATTAAGCAGAAAGAAAAATAAGATGGCTGATCAATAATTTATACAAAGAGTACCAACTGCAGACATAATAACTGTAATGTTTGCAAAGCAATCTCTCGCTCTCCAGGCTTAACAGTAAACTAGCGGGGCTGTTAATTTCCAACTCCTACAGGTAAGAATACAAACAAATTACTTAAACTTGTATTTTGTTCGATATTTTGCATGCCTCGGTAGGATTAAATAAAATTTAATTACGATGCAACTTGGGCTGGTTGAGGAGCCTGCCCCCGCTTTCCTCCTGCCCGCCCGCCCGCCTGCTGCTCCGAGATCTTCTTGTGCAAAGCTCCGACCGGGCGGGGAACAGGTTGGCTGGACGGGCGTTGTAAACGGGTCGGCTTTTGGGTCACTCTAGTTCTTCGGAGAGTTATTCATACATGGAAACAAAATAAAGCCATTTAACTTCAAAAGAAAGTTACAAGGTTTTCCAGCGCCACGAGCTGAAACACAATACCCCCACGGGGACGATAAGCATCAGCTGTCAGAGGACAATGCACTGGCTTTGCATGCAGCAGGCTACCGGGGGAGGGGGGGGGGGGGGGTGGAACTGCTTGGGGGGAAACCAGTGTGTCTTCCACCATCCTAAGCGGGGAGTGGGCGAGCAACTGTTATCTTCATTTGCATGGGAGCGTTATCTCCCGTTTCTGTCTACTATGTTTGGAGGAGGAATGCAGAGGAACAAAGTCTGAAAGTTGCTAAGTAGGCTCGGGTAATGTGCCGAGGTTGTTTTTCTTTTGTTTTTGGTGTTTGGTTTTTTTTTTTTTTCCCCAGGTCTCTTGCAGTAGTACCAAAGAGATCCCTTCTTTGTTAAATAACAAGAGAGAAACATGTCAGTGGAGGAGATTTTTTTTTTGTAAAAAGTGCCTCCTCCCCCCAGCCTAGACAAAAGTTACGTTGCCAACCACACCAAAAGAAGCTCAGATTTAAGGCGGCACGTACAGCTCTTTCGAGTTTTCAGCTGTGCTTCCTGGGGACTTCACGGGTGTTTTGTGCGGTATAACCGGAGCATCACCTGATTTCTTAGCCCTGAGCCGTAACGCGGAGTGCTGCTTGGCGAGGTCCTGCTTTAAAAAAAAAAAAAAAAAAAAGTGCTTCCTCCCATCTCAGCTCCATTAAAACAAAGAAACATCAATGACAGCTGCCTGTAGACTGCACACACAGATGAAGTCTTTTATATTTAAGCGACAGTTTTTCACACACACGCAAATCCAGCGGGTTGGATGCAATGTGCAATATCGTTGCTTAGAGTAACTGAATAGAAATTGCAGCACCCACTAGTGACCGTGCATGGGGGGTGGTGATGGTGCTGGTGGTGGTGCAGCCCAGCCGCGCTCCTCTCAGCTCCCGGTGAGCTGGCCGTGGAGAGAAATAGCCTTTGGGGGGAAGGAAGTGTGGGAAGAACTGAGGAATGTGATATGGACAAAATAAGGTTTAAGCTCGTCTTTGATTAAGTGGGGGTTTGTTTCTTCATTGTCTAAGTGGAAGCTTAGAAAAAGCAGAGATGGAGAAGTTGTCCTCTCCCTGCTTCTTCCCATCTCACTAGCCCCTCCTCAGCTTGAGAAGGTGTGTGGATGAGCAAGTGTTCCATAGCCAGCATCTTCACACTGTCATTAGGAAAGGAATTGGAAGGGCTGGCCAGCTGTAAGGACTTGATGGGAAACATGAACAATGCTAGAAATATTTCTGTTTTGGATACCCACCCTGACATGCAAAACTACAAAACATCTGTGAGCTATTTCTGTTAGGCCCCTTTATTTTCTCAGGTCTTTGGGTTCTGTGTTTTTGTTCTGTTGGTTGTTGGTGGTTTTTTTTATTATTATTATTTTATTATTTTATTACATACATCATGTTCAGAGGTTGATAATGGGCTGTGTTTAGATTTTCTTGGAAACCGTCGGTTCTTGCTTTGGAGGTGAGGATGGATGTTGCAAGGGTTGCAAGGGTTGTGTGACACATAGACCTTCTGTCTGGGTAGAAGATACCAAGCTGATAAGCTTAAGAAACACTTTCATAGTGGCACTGAATGCTTCAAGTATTTGCTTACTGTTTGTTGTGTTTTGTGGTACTGGATAATGTTCCCAGTCAGATCCAAGCACTTACAATGGTGTCCGGCATAATATAATTTCCCATGCAGGATTCCCAAAGCTGTAAGAGGTAACTGGGTCACAAGTAGGTGGCAAGGAACTAATCCTGTCACCTAACTCTGTCTTTAAAAGCTTTCAGTAAACCATTGGTTCACATTGTATACTCTTCTTGAGATACTAAGACCTTGTTTAGCCAAGAAGGAAAACTCCAACCATGTTCTCAAATATCTTGGACTCAATGTCTCAGATCATCTGGTGGATGATGAAGGTGGACCAGGATTAACATGTGTCTCTTCTCAACCTCCATTTGACAGTCACATCTTTTTCTTCTCCTTTATTGTTATGTATTTCTTCTTCAATAAAAAGCACCAAAATATATGCTCAAATGCCAAAAGTGTGTCACAGAAACCCATAAATACAGAAGGCACTGAATACCAAAGTAGTTGAAAATAATTTGCATGAAGTCCTGATTTTCTCTATTTTCATATTTCTAAAAAAGACTCTCATTTGTAAACAGGTTAATACTTCGCATAGATATAAAACATGGAAAAATGTTCCTCTATCTTTATGGTAGATATAATAGGGGTAGTATGACCAAAATAAGTTCCCTTAAAATATACACTGTTGATTTTTATAGATAATGGCAAAAGACTTTTATTATGACTGTTTGTTTGAGTTTATAAATGATATAACTTCACTGTTGTCTCTTCCTTTTCAGTGCTCAGTGATTTACATGCAATTGAATTTTATTAGTATGAATACTGGACTGTAAGCTTATGTATTTGAGTGCTTATACAAAGTAACTTCTTGGAATATTTATCCAATAAAAATAGACTTATGAAGACAGCAATTCCTCAATACATTCTTAGCTTTAGACACAGCTGTAGATCCATAAGTAGGTACTTAATGCCGGAAAGAAAGAAGCTGAGTCATAAAAGTACCCAAAAGCATAAAATAAGAAAACCTCATTTCATTCTGATATTTTGAAAAACAAAGGAAATTTTAGGAGAAAAACAGTGAATACATTAGAGTAAGAAATGAATTTAAGAAACTGTGAAAATGTAGAAGGAAGTGAATTAAAATATTTTTTTTATCCATACAAAATATTTCTAAGTCAAAAATATATAGTATCAAGTTGGTTTTATTAAAGCTTCTTCTCTTAAACATGGGAGTATAAACTTAAAACATAAACTTCAAAGCAAGAAAAACGAGCTAGCACTATCTAATTGCTTTAATCTAGCTGGTTAGCAAGAGTATTAGTTGTACTTTTGCTTAATTACACCCTTCAGTCTAATGATCACTCTCAGGCAGTTGAGGACTATTCTGGTTTCACACCAGAGGAGGGATAAGACAACTGAGATCCACAAAACAATTCAGGTGCCATACCAATGGTCACATGACATTATAGGTGCCTAAATCCCTCGGTGCACAAGCTCACGTTGACACAGTTCACCGAGTGTGTGTGTTTCCTTTGCTGGACATACGGATGAAAGCGTGAATGTCAGTGTTGTTGGATTTTTGAAGAGAGGGTCTTTGCCTAAACGCAGTCTTCACTTGGTTTCACTACATTCACGCAAGTGGGCTTCAAGCAAGGTAAAGCCAAAATGAGGCTATTTGCTTCTGTGTCCGTATTTGCATCCTATGGTACAGCTAATAACCTGTTAGGCAGGTCACTTCCAGGGTGGGAAACCTGTTTTCACACATCCAGTTTCTACCGTTCTCACAGGACAAGAGAATTAAGGCAGGTTTCCCACATGGTGGCAGTGGACATGAGCAATCACATATGAGGTCTGCAACGGTGAAGGTTTCTCTGGTTCTTCTTTGGAAACTTTAGGCCAGTTGCCTGCTACCTGCAGGAAGACCTCCCAGTAGACTCTCTTACTTCTCAGGTAAGCATTTGTGCCACCTTGCTGTGGAAAGATTTTAAGGGCTGATTTCAGCCACACTTGCTGTTGGGCTGTACAGCCTGTCCCCTACCAACGCCACGGGGAACCTCGTGCTGATAACGAAGGTTTTCTCTTCCCCACTGGTAAATTTGTCCTGTGTTGAAAGTGGGGCACCTAAGTAGCTCAGATATGTCTAAAATGTTATTCCATGGCTTTTGCTTTCTGTTTTAAGATGTTCTATCTACAGCCATAAAGCTATATTCAAAACAAACGTTTTCTTAACAGCTCTAAGTTTTGTTTTTTACTATCAAGCTGAAACAATTACAAGGAAAATAATGCATATAGCAGTATATATAACCGAGAAAATGTTTTCTTGAGTGTTTTGTTTCCTACTGATATAAACTTAGAACTCAGTGCACAGTTTACAAGTAAGGGCCAATAGCTGAACACTTTTAAATACAGTGACATGTAATGGCTGCAGTAAATACAGATTTGGAGGCTACGTTTATGCTAGCAAATTAAACTTGCCTGGCAATGTTGCTATGCGATGAAGCCAGCTAGCACATGTGCATATTTGTAAACTGTTCTGTCCAAAAGCAGGTAGTGGCAGCAGCCTGCCCGCTCGGAAGGTTCTCTGGGATACGCAGCCTCCCCCTGCCTCCAGCTGCACCCAGGAATTGGTTTGTAGGATGCTCAAAGTGTGCTGAGGGCCATTCAAATACTTTTACAGCATAGACTGTCATGTTCTGGTACCTGGGAATGTTCCTGGCACTGTTTAATTTACTAGTCAAAATGTAGCTTCAACTGTTTTACAGTAATTGTCTCGAAACATACTCACATTAGACATTTTTGTAGGTACAAGCTCTTGATCTTGCAATCTTTACATGGGCAACATTCCTATTGACTTCTAGAAATGCAATAATAAAAAAAAACTTTCCCTAATTAGTGAGGAATCCAGCCTTGGCCTATAATTAGAAAAGAAAAAGGAAGTAAAATTATAACACAAGAGGAGCTTGCTAAAATACTCCCTAAACCCATTTCCAATGGCATTAAAGTGTTACTCACTAATATGGGGCCTGCTTAATTAATTTAGCAGCCTGGACTAGAGATTCAGGTTTTTGTGCTCTTGTGCTTTTGTGCTGGGTATTTGAAGCTGAAAATGTAAACATGAATGCATGTTCTATAAGAGACTTCTAGAAAAATGTAGGGAAGGCAGGGCACATTCCTTGCTGGGTTTTGTGTTAGATTCTTTACAGTCAAGATCAGTCCCAGAAACCAGCCTGGGGAAGTTAAAGTCTTCTTGCAACAGGTTGCCTGCTGTTGAATTTATAAGGCTATTTGTAACTTTTATTGATAGGAACACCATAAAAGAGCATTATGCCAAGGGACTGATGCATTTATTCGTGTGTTTTCCCCCACTTAATATGAACTAACATAGTACCAGCCTGTTAGGGAGTTGCATAAATGCAATGTCTTGCACTTCTTTTTACAGCTGTAGCTTGTTTTGAATAGTCAGACAGATACAAAATGACAGAAGAAAGATTATTCTTTAGAAATTTCACTTTGCCATTTACAAATCAACGATGTTTGCATCTGTCTTAACACATTAGTGAAACGACCTGTAAAGGAAGACTGTGTTAGGGATTGAGCTGAAAAACAATACTGAACAGAAAAGTGTTGCTAGTTTTATTCAGAACCAGCAGATACTACGAATGATATACTTGACACTTCATAAATAATAGCACACCAAAAAATCAGGGGAAAAAAATTATTTTGGCTCAGTATTGCAGTCAGTTGGTATTTTTCCCAAATTAGAATTTTAGGGTCAGTTTTGATAGTCTAACCCTACAAAGGAGGATAAAATCTTCCTTTCTTCCACTTGAACAGCTTTTGGATAGCAATTGCTAATTGGAAGACTGTTAGAAAGATTTATTTGGGAAATGGTTGACTTTCTTTCTACAGCTTGTTTTCCCACGGACAATGTTTTTAGTACGTGTCTCAGAAACATTTTTTAATTACAAACCCCTTCATTATTGATGGGGGACACACACCACCACCACCACCACCACCACCACCACCACCACCACCACGCTTCCCAAACTTACACTTTTTAATTCATCTCAGTACTCATATTCTAGCAATCTCCAGTTCATCTCACTTTTTGGTGGAGGCTCTAATAATACAGAATGTAACATTGTTATTGCTTGCTGCTGATTTATAGTACAAAACTTGGTTAATTAAAAAGGCCAGGCAAACAAGGTCCTTGTATCTGTGAGAAGCCCGATCTCGCTTTAAGGCTCGGTTATTTCGCTGATAACCACCGATTATCCCTTTCGCTGAAACGATTCCAATAAGGCGAAGGCGCCCTCTGTAGGGGAGAGGCTGTAAATGGTGACAGGCAGCTGCAGCGTAGCATTCGCAGAGAGCAACAGAAAAGAAGAATTTTTTAGCAGCCTGGCTCTCGGAGAGTCGCTAAAGACCGAATATTATGTATAAAACGAACAAACGCAAAAAGAATAATAATAAAAAAACTGGTTTACAATAAAGCTGAAAATAACACTCTCAACTGCAGAGAACCAACAGTTTTGTAAAACCTGCCTTAATGCTAAATGTGTAGTGCAGTGGAAACTGCAAGAGTCTCTGTAATCAAATGAAATATGAACTTCAGTGAAAAGAACTATATGGAAATTGGAGAATTCAGAGAGCAACATGCTTAAAAAGTCAGTGTAGCATGTACTCCTGAAAAGTTTGCCACAAAGCAGATGCATGAGCAGTCCCAGGGGTTTAGCATAGTGCTTGCTAAGAAGCTGCTTTTGTTAGCGTGCCCACGGACACACGTGGGCTGGTGTGCAGAATCTCTAGTGGCTATTTGCAATTATTTGGGGAATTCTTTCCTCAGTTTATAATGGCAGCTAATGTCAGCCCAGAGAGAGGCAGGGAATCTGACACTAGTCATAGTTCATTGCTCGTTATTAATTATTTTCCAGGCTTCACTTTTATAGTTCATTAGGACGACCTGCAGTTATTATCTTGATTTTCTGTCTCTCTCCCTGTCTCCTTTTCTTTTTATGTTACTTCTTTTTTTCTTTATTGATATATACGTGTATTTTTGGTTTAACAACAATGTTGCATATAGTAACCTTGATTACTATGCAATGAAGTGTAACATGGAATGGATAAAACCCTTCAAAATTATGATTTAGTCTCCTTTCATCTTTACCAGAAAGTCAGAGAAGAAGCAGAAAATAATTTTAGAAGCTGAATTGCTATATATGTTGGGGTTGCTATGAAAACCTAGACTGAACCATAGTTTAGAAAGTGAAGATCAGTGTTGTAAATATGCAGTTTATTCTAAATATGACTGTAAAAGGAAGGGTGGGGTTTGGTCACCTGTTGAAAAGTTAAGGACAGTATGTTAGGTTCTGGTCAAAGAGAGGTTGTTTCTTTCTTTACCCACTGTTGGAAATACTGGTATAAGGGACATATTGCATGTTTTGAACCATGTAAATGTCATGTTAATGCTATCTTTTGTTTTAATTAAATCTGAAATAGAAAACTCTTCCTTCAACCTGTCAAATAGCATTGATCCTCCCAGTCTCATTTTGAGAGAAATAATTTCTCTCAAATTTCACTACACTACTTCTTGATCTTCAGGGCATGCTTCCAACTTAATTTACATAAATAAATGTTTGGGGAATGACTGAGATTATGGAGCTTTGTGGACTCTTGACGTGCCATCTTCACGTCCTGTTGCTTACCCTGTGAACCAGATCTGACACACACAGGGTATTCTCTCTACCTTTTCTCACAGCCAAAATTAATGCTACTCAGAGGACAAAACCGAGGGTCCTATCTCAACGGGGAAATGTTTGTAGGTGCTGACACAGTATGTGAATCTCCTTCACAGGTCAAATCCTCATGACAATTTTTTCCCATGACATAAGGCATGTTTACACTGTAAGAGATCTGGAGTAGACGCAGTCTTACCCTGCTTAATTGTTGCATCTTTAATGAAAGTCTATGTCATATTTGAATGCTTACCCTGAAATGTGGCAGCAACCTCAAGGTAGGTCTCTTTAAAGTCTCTCTTGGCACTATCCAACCCTTCAGATAAACACAGGACAAATATATATGGCTATTTTTCCCTTTTATTAGACATCTAGCCAGTGTCTAAACATGCAAACTGGATCCTTCTAGTTTACCGTATTGATCATTCCTGGTCCTTTAATAAGACTATATTTGCAATGGCAAAGGTATTATTGTGCTTTTTTGAAGATAGGTAATAGATTTAATTCTGGAAAAGTAACACTTCTCAAGCATTGTATTCTGGTTTGGTTTTTTTCTTTCCTTAGGTTTTCTTTTAGGTTTTTCTTTCCAACTAGAGGCTGCCAGTTTCTCAGATTTACTTTATGGCAACTGCTTCTAGACAGTACTCACACAGCCTATCTTTAGATGCTTTGTTTGTGTGTCAGAGATAGGAGTCTGGTGTCCTCATACAGTCAATGAAAACAAGCATACATGTTTAGTGCAGAAATTCAGTAAATGTAAACTATAAGCCCTAAGCTGATGTTGTGAAAGAAGTCCTAGGTGACCCAAGGCGCCTCTATCACAAGTAGATTGTAAAATATGTCAATTTTTCCTTTTAGTTTAGGTACCCCATTTCTTTGTTTACAATTTAATCTTCTTTTCTTAGTTTCATCGATCATAATTTTCTTTTTATCCACTTTGGTCATTATTGTGCTATCATTTAGTTGCTGTGAGCATGTTAATATTTTAAACTCTTCCTCACTGACTGAACTTTTTCTATCTATTTTTAAACAGTCATGATAAAACTCGACTTAAAAAAATCTATGGTAAATCTCAGTACTTGATTTCTTATTTTGATGTCTTTGTCCTCTTTTCTTTTTTTTCCCTTTCTTTTTTTCTTTAAGATTATTAGACCATTCTATATAGTAGTATACAAATCAAATTTAACTTATTTCCTATTACTGTAATTGGCTTGACCCTTTCTTTCCAGTTTAAGATCATACAAACTGTGCAAAGTCTAAAATATCTGGGCTTTTTTAATCTTTAATTCCTATAGCTTTATTCATTTTACTCAGCTATCTGCAGTTTTGATACCTCTGCCCCCAGCACTTTTCCTGAATGGCTGCCAACTGTCTTTGGGCTCTGTTGTCTAGCATTATGTTGCTTGGCCCCAGTCCTGAAAAATTTATACACTTGAGTAATTTTACGCATGAGAGCAGGCCCATTGACTATTGATGCATAACGTTATTTGGGAGTGCACGCATTTTCAGGGCTTGGATAATTATTTTGATTTTACTGGTCAATCATTGCGAAGTATTTGTAATGGGATTTTTTATCCAATTCTACAATTATTTTTTTTCTTCTCAGTGTCTCTAAACTGTCAGAAGTTTTGTACAGTGGCATGGGTCTGGACATTGGTTAGATGGTTTTAATGATTTAATCTACTCTTCATTTTGTATTTGTGGTGATGGTTCCCACAAACATATTAGTGTCTAGCTGAGTTAAATGTATTACAGCTTCTTAAGTACACATAGTTGGGGTTTTTTTTTGTGATTTTACACAGCAGATGAGTGAATCAACAGTAGTTGATTTCCCTAGCCCATTCCCATCCCTTAACCCATTCTGACAATAATGAATTAGCTATCAGGTCAACCTTTAGAGACTTTTATTACAACATCCATAACTAACCATATAAGTATATACGTGCCTGTGATATATTTATTCATTTAAAGGAATTCCAGCTTCTTGTTAATTTGCTACGTGCTTCTAATGCCTTCTGGTTGCGTCATTACTGGAATAGTCTTGCTTGGTTCTTTAGCTACAGAGCATCAAGGGTATGTAGCCCAACCAATAAGGCAGAGCAATTACTATGTAATTATTTCTCTGTCTCTATGACTGCCTTTTCATTACTGCCATACTTTTACTTGGGCCCTTTTACTATAACTAGTAGAAGAACCTCCTCATCCTATATCTAATTTAAACAAGACACATCAAAATGTACAAGGAACTGAATCCCTAGCTGCTATGAATCTCCAGGCTTCTCCTGAGTCAACAGAGCAATGTCACTTTTTACTGGCTGAGAAACTGGCTGAATACGTATGAAAGCCAGATTGCTACTCTCTGTCTGATGTCCACTTCACATCCTTGATAGAGTGTTCCTGCTTAAATTGTAATCTTCTTAAAAACTTAAATACTACTGGTTTTACTCTTTGAAGGTTGTCTTGCCCTTCTCATCCTTATGCATATTTCAGTAATATATAGTATTCCCTTCAGCATTTTCCCCCCAGTTTTGTGCATTTCCATTTCCTGCCACAGGCTCAACAATTTGAGAATAAGCGGTCTACGTACCTGGACAAAATAGGAATGAAGCTTTAGGTGATAAAGGCTACTCAATGTAAGCTTTCTTCTGAAGATTATGCTACTTCTGAGGTTTCTACCAACTTTGTTTTGCTGAATATTTGAAATATGAACATATTACAAAAATCTGCTGATTTCACAGATAGATATATATTACCCCTTGTGGAACTTAAAAAAACCAATAAAAAGAAGAATCTTTTAAAAATCTATGTTCAGCTTCACTTACAGTGTCACAGTGTGACTAAACATTGATGCTTAGCGCATTTGTCCATAAGCTTGTTTTTAAGTATGTGACTAGCTTTAATAATTTCCATGCTGAATAAGAGCCTTCAAGCAACATATTTTAATGCCAGAACCATTTCAGATTTTCAAATGTATTGTTTTAGAGTATTCTTAGCATTCCATTTTGAGTTGTAGTCACTGATGTTTTGTAGTGGTATTGAGCATACACAAAAATTATCAAAGTCAAAGTAATGAATATCGGGTAATACAATATAGAAATCCTATTTCAGGTTTTATGGGTAGTGTGTTGGCATTGATTTATTAGCTACAAAACATGGATCTGAACAGGTCCTTATCTACCTTTTTGATGTATTTATCAGAAAGTAATAGAAATGATACAGTTATTGAACTTTTATTTTGTAGTACAGTTCTGTGTTCTGTTTTTTCAATACTGTACGTATGGTTTGACGTTGAAGTTATACAAATTAAATAGAACTGTATTTTAGGTAACTTCATGGAGATTAAGGGAAGTCGTCTTCTTTGAGAAACTGGTAGAATTTGCTGACTGGGTCCAGACTGTCCTACTTCTGATCCTCCCACTCAGCTTTCAAGTATCACGATAGTCCACTACTGCAAGAGAAAGATTGTTAGCATTCTGTAAAAAAACATTGTTCTTATAGATACAGCTCCTGTGCAAGTGAAAGCAAGGGTAAGTGAAGAGTTAATAGAAAATATATATTACAAAAATGGTATGTAGAACTGTGGTCTTGGTGAGCACCAAAAGGGGTTAAGACTTTTAAGAGAGCTGATTCATGGATGCTTCATAAAATATCCCTGTAATCCTTTGCATATTCATTCATTTCTTCACTGTTGTTTTCCCTTACATATCACAATTAATACAGGAGTAATTTAAGGTCTTAGAAGCTCATCTATGAGCTTCTAATTTCAGAATTAAGGTATCAGGTTAGAAGATTAAAAAAACTTTAATCAGAAATACCTAGTTAGTTGGGTTTTTCTCTTTCTCTGATGTTTTTGCCTACCAATGTGTTGTTACCTTTTGCCATAAGAGTTTCAGGAAGGTTTGTTTTGGTTTAGCTGATTTTTTTCAACCAACTCTATTTTTCTAGTGTGGGTTTTTTTGTGGTTTTGGGGTTTTTTTTTTGTATGTGGATAGTATTGACATTTTTTGAAGTACTGTTGATTCATCCTGAGGACCAAGGGTACAGTTTAAGGGAAAAATAATTGGCCTACTCTGATTTATCAAACAGAATTTGTCTGCTTTTGTAAGTTGTGTATACTTACCAATGTGTTGTATCACATAGGAAATTATTTTTTGTTATGGCAGAGCAGCACAAGTTGTCTGCAGTTTTTGAAGTCAGTGAGGTCACCCTTTCACAGTGTCCTACTCATGATTCCTGATTTCTATTATTCAGAAAAGCTTTTCTTCTCTGCCTCTCTAGATTTCATTAAGCACATTTACCAGTTTCATCAGGGAGGTGAGTCAAATACATCTAGTATTTCTGCTGTGATTTTATATCCTCCTGCTTTTTTTTTTTTCAGCTTCTTTCTTGTAACTTGTCCTGAAATCCTGTTCAGTGTGGAATTAGTTGTGTGGTTTCAAATATGATAAATAAAACTGTGTTTGAGATAAGGAGAGCCTGCTGATGATTCATTTTAAAGAATCTATCTCCTCTGTTCCAGCAATGAAAGTTTTCCTCTTCTTTTGATTGTCCCATTTTAAATATTGCTTGCTCAAAAACATTATATGGTTTCACAGCATATCATAGCATGCCATGTATTTCTTAGCTCTTTAAATGTTCTTTTCTCATCGAGGCACTGTATTTCCTTTTTTGCTGTGAGTATTCTGATACCCAGTTGTGACTGCCAAGCAGAATCACATTGTGTCAGTACGTTTCCCTTTTTTCCTTCATTTCCGCTTCCTTTGCCTGATACACTAATGTAAATCTCTTCTTAGGGCCAGGTTGGAATTCCTCAGACTAAACTTTTGTTTTCAGTTCTGTGCTGTTGATCTTTGTCACTTCCTAATCAGAGGGCATCTTTCCTTGGTTTATTTTCAGTTGGGCAGAGCAACGGTTGTAGTCATCGCTGACACCTGCTGCCTGGCATACTGCTGCATTGTAGCCACATCACCTGTCTTCAGATGGTACAGTTGTGGTCAGTTTTTTTCTTTTTCTATCTTAAATATGCTTTCATGGATGTGTCACCAAATTTGGCTCATGGGAGATTCCCACTTTTCTAGAACACAGGTTAAATCCAAGAAGGATACACTAGGACACCTGAAGTGGCTCTACACACCTGTGCTTAGGCAATGGAGTTGAGCTCAACTGCCATGGAAACAGAGAGAGGTCTTTAAAGACCTCCAGAAGTAAAAACTCCCCTTCTGCTGACCTAAATTTAAATTGATACGTACAATTAATTGAGTAGCACATGACTGCCTAGGAAGTAAAATCTTTGCATGATTTACTTCTTTTCTGGAAGTGCAGACAATCATATTTCTGATATACAGCAGCTTTAATCAGACAGAAAGCAATATGTAATCACATTAGGACATTATTTGAGCATATACTTGCCAAAACTATTGCTAGATGTTCCAGAAATTGTCTTTATACTATTACCTTTTGTCATTTTTTTTTATAGGGTATCAGATGATCGGTGATATCTGGCATCTAAGACAAACTGCAACTCTCAGCCTCCAACTTCCATTATCTTTTTCCTGACAGAAGTATGGGAGCAGGAGAGGATATCCTCTTCAGGAAACTTCGTGAAGAAGGTTTTTCTGTATCTGCTATATGCACCAGTTCTGAACTTCTAACTTTAGCAAGCACAATGTCTGTGTTTTCTGGAATCACAACAGAAAGCATAATCCGTTGTCCAGATTAGGATACCTAAAAGGAGACATCAAAAAGTGAGATGCTATGTGTCACCTAAGACCTCTGCATGGCCCACATGACATGTGACTGTGTCCCTCTAGAGAGGCAGAAGGGTGATAGGTGGGATACACTGTTGGAGCTAAAATAACCCTATATACCCATGTTTCCACAGCTGAATGCTGCTTTCTATCTCTACTGACTATAATGGAAGTTTAGATGTCTGGGACATAATTTTATTGTTCAATTTACAGATCTACTACCATATTGTGTGCCTTACAATATTTAAGATATTTGCTTGTAGATGTGACACAAGATCTATGGGAAACACTTGACCTCCCAGTCCAGAACCTGAAGGCCAGGAAAGACAAACCACAGTGTTTGAAAAGAGACTATCCATTTGCATTCAAGCTACAGCTGCCCTCCCTTCTTGTGCGTATAGTTACCTATAGATAGATGCCTATATTTAAGTGTCTTCACCTGAGACTTCATCCTACCATTGCAAACAGGAAGAGATGTTAGAATGCCTTTCAAAATTGCTTTCAAGTGTTATTTCCATGCCATCTCCAAATTTTCAAGGCAGCAGTTGGGCCACCATTCCCAGGTGTCTCTGTCAATTCTTCAATGGCAGTATCAACAGTAATTGCTACTCAGAGCTATGAACAGGCTTTTACTGAAGAAACTCTATAGCTGCTTCATATTAGCATGGAAGTTAACATGAAAAATTTAGAATGCTTAGCTAAAACCTGCAATGACTTTTTACCTTTATTATTATCATTTTTACATAGCAACAAGCACGCTATACAGTGCATGAAGAGTTTAAGTGTTTTCTCATACAGCAACTTTTAGAGTATAATTGATTCTAAAGAAACAAACAACCTGGAAGTATACATAATACAGCTTTTAAGCACTTGATTATATAAAAAAATCCATTTCACATTATATGACCTCATTTTGAAACCCAATAGCTAAAGAAAGTATGTTATGAATTTCCGATACGAGAGAAATTGTAGTTTACAATCCATAGTGTGTGAGATGTGTACTTGCATTTTAACTATGGTGTTATATATTTGTATAATTTTAAATGCAAAGGTCTTATCATTGGTTTGGTCTTGTATTTTAGTGGCTAGAATCATATAACCTTTACAGCTATAAATCAGGTAGTCTTCTGACTTTGACACAAGTTAATATTTAGCTACTTTGTGCTGGGCTTAAGCATGGGAAAATAATTTCAAGAATTTTTATTTTGTTTTTACACTATGAAGAAACATTTTGCAGAAATCTGTAGTTTTTTTAGTGCTATTTAGACAAATGTCAAGTATGAAAATGATCTACAAAGACATTTTCCTTCATCAATATAGACATACATTGGCTCCTGAAACTTACGATTCTTACAGGCTTTCTTAGAACCCACTGTTTCTCTACTTTGTCTCTGTTTTATCTCTTACCTTACTGTTTTTCTCTTGTCAAAATCATATTGCCTGTCCTGTAATAGATCTCCTTTGTTTGAGATGGAAGCATCTGTATTATTTCTTCATGTGCAACTGTTCCACCCTGGTCTTATATTGCTTTCCCTTCTGCTGTATCAATGGGACTTTTTCTATGCTGTCCACTGGCCAAGTATTTTATGTAGGTCCAGCAAGTCTTACCTATCCTAAATGGACACACGTAGAGTAGTGTTTGCAGTTTCTGTGTTCTTGGGCTTGGACTCAGCTTGGGATCAACTGCAAATCTTTAAATCCCGTCCAGTAATTCAAAAGCAGAAAGCAACAAAATGAAGACATTTACCCCATAAATATTGTCAAGCATACTGGAAGAGTACGATGGCTAGATTTATAACGTGTTTCTCATGTGGGTCTGAGATATGCTGTTTAGATACAAGTATACTTTCTGTATACTTTCAAAGTATATTTTCAAATAAACTTTGGGGCATGTTGTGAGGCAAAAGGTTGGACCCACACTAGTCATGTGTAGGGAGAGCCTCCCAGTATGTACTTACCAGCAGTGTAAAGGGGATATGACATGCCCAACGAATTCAGTGTTTTCCCTTGTGAGGACTTGTGACTGGTGTTAAGCAGGTGGTGTGACAAAGGAGACGTCCAGCATCACTTCGTACAAGGGCAGGTGAAATCTGGAGGCAGCTACAGCTTTAGCTCAGAGCACACACCACCTTAGGGATGCACCAAACCTGCCGTAGGGCTGTGTGGGGCCAGGCCACGGCACACACTGAGTTCAGACTTCTCCCTTTGAGGGTAGGATAAAAATAAAACCAAGAAATCTGGTGGAAAACAGGGTGGGGAAAGAAAGCTAATAGGGATAGAGGATATGAAGCTAATTGGAAGAGGGAGTTACTTGTTCCATTTGAACTAACTTGATCAAAGAAAAATGCATGTGAGTTTTGGATAAGGTTTATAGTAGTTTTTTTTTCGTTTGCTTTTTTTTTCTTCCCAAACCTCCTTTAGCTTATCTAGAGTATTAACTTTCCATTTCCGCTGCTGAAGCAGATGTTTTGCTTGTCACAGACATTAAGGCACTCTTAATGTGCAGTTACCGAATTCTTTTCTAAAAGAGCATTTTAAATTTGACAATGTTTCTTACATTTTTAAAGCAGTGACCTCATTTTGAAAAGATTTTTTTCCAATACATATGTCACTACTGGAAAAATATTAATCTGCAAAACTTAGTATAAAATGTCTCCATTTATTAAACATCTACTGTACAGACATCAGCTGTCACAAAATCCAGTCATACATCCTTGTGAGCACTGGCAATCTGAAAAGGGTTTGTTTCAAGCAGGAAATATATTTTCATTATGGTTGTATTAAAACAAATATTTAAATAAATTCCAATAGTTAAAAATGTCTTTGCAAATCATACCCCAAAGGACTAGAAATTAAATATTACTATGCCAACAGCAAGTTTAGCTCAGTAAACTCAGTTAAGATTCATTCTCCTTTTCTCCAGACCGGTCGCCTATTAGATGTTATAGTGACCACTTCTAACATTAAGTTCTTAAACAAACTGTTAACTGAAAATAGCAGAATGAAAGATGTCTGTTGAAAAGTAATTAGGGACCTGAATACCCTATTATTCTTCTATTCCTCTTCATTTGAATTTGTAGATGCATACATTTGGTTCATCTTTATATTTTTGTTTTCACCAGTTTAAACTACTGCTATACTTTGATCCTTTAAGTGGTCTTTTTGTGGCAGTTCAGGAAAATGTATAGGAAAAAAAGGAACTGTGTTTTGCAAAAGGACATTAGATACAACAAATTTTAAAAAATGCTTATCAGTTAAGCAGAGACTTTTCAAATGATGATATCTGTTACAAAAAACATCGGAGATTTGAAAGTCAACACAGAAGAGAACTGGGTATTATAATATGGCAATCACTGTATTATATCTTTAAGCATCTCAAGCAATTGCTCACGTTCTTCGGCTGCTGATGCCATCTTCAAGTCTGCCTGCTTGAGCTTTTTGTCTGTTTGCTTCTATCCTCTTTTCTTCCCATCACACAAGCTGGGGTTTATTTGGATCGTTTTCTGTGAGATGTTTCAAAATGCAATGCTCCTCTAATTTACACAGTAATGAGGCTGCCCTGTCTCTGACCTTGGAGAGCTAGCTTGGACTTTCTATATGATAAAATTTTGGAGGAGATCTTCACCCCTGATTAAGGCTAATGTGTGCTGAAAAGCTGTGTTTAAGAGTTGTTTTAAGTTAGCTCTTTGGGAAGTCTGGCCCTCAGTTTCCAGAGACTGCAGCTCTTTAAGGGAAAAGGGAAGCAGAAAAAGAAGGAAAGGCGAGGTTTTATGAACACACAATAGCTCTTATGAAGTCAAGTTTTTGCTTTAAAAAACGATTTGGGTTTTTTTCTTGAATAATGAATGCAGCATATATTCCCCGTAATTATAGCACTTTTTCCTGTCCAAACATTTTGAAACAGCTGAAGATTCAAGAAATATTCAGTCTAGAAACCCTGTAGTGGAGGGTGAGTATATGACTTCAGTCAAAGGAGCTAATCCCTCCGTGCAGTCCTCCAATTATTTTTCTTCACCAATAAGTATTGCTACCTTATTTTATCCAGAATGCATTCTATTCAATGAGCACTCATCAAGTTCCAATCTTAACTAGACTCTAACAAAGCCAAACAAACAAATCACTGTGCTTGGATAAAGGCATGTGGGATGGAGTGTGTGAAAAGAAGAGGATATACATTTAAATTGTTTTACTTTCTTAACTGCTATAGGCGCTACAAAGCAACAGATATAATTTATTATGGCCTTTGATTGTCAAACACCATGGGCTGAATTATGATCGCAAGATTCCATGCAATTCTGTGCCGTTGCCTATCTTTGTGGGTATCTAAAGCTGTTTTCTCATTTTGCCTTTTCCCCCCTCTTTTTTTGTACATAGAGTTGTATTTTATTTCAGCTATCAGATGACAGCTGCTGTGTAAAAGTACTTGAGTTCCCTTACATGGTTTGTATCGTCGCCAGAAATCCTTGATAAAAATGCAGCCTTATTATATGTGTATTTTATTCTCTCCATATATTTCAGATTGTATATCCTAATTTGATATTCCAATATATATAATCAGTCAGCACTTTCCTTTCATGTTTTTTGACAGAAACACAGGCAGCATACCAAGCAATTAGTCTGAAGAATGATTCCAAAAACAGTCTTCTACCCTCACCCCTTGTATGTTTTGCTGATAAGGGATGTTTGTGTTTTTTCGTCTCTTTCCCTGTGGATTCTTTTTTTTCTTCTTCTTTTTCCTTCTAATTTTTGAAAAAAAGGGTCATCTGTTTATATATTATATACCTGTTGTTTGCTCCTTGGCTATTGCCTTGAATTAAACTAAGTTCTGGAAATAGAAAGCTATTTTTTTTGAGACAAACTGCGTATTTTTAGTCTTAAGAACTTTATTAATTATTAGTCATATAATGGAAGGGCTTTAAAAATGCTAATGTATTAAATGTCATAGTTCTAAGGCACATGTAAAAAAATAGTCCATATTGCAGCTTTACTATCCTTATGGTGTCTCCCCACAGGACAGAGGAATGAGATACCAAGTTCAGGATATGTCTCCTCATCACCATTTCTGTATATGTGTAAAAACTTTAACTTCAAGGTATACACTTCCTTTTCCACATTTATTTCCTAGCTAGTAAATTTTAAAAACTTTCAAAAGCGAGTTTTTACACAATCTTTTAATTTTCCTCCACACCCTCCAATATTTTAGTATTCCAACTATTCTGCATGCAATGACATACATACAGAAATAACTAAAAAAAAAAAAAAAAAAAAAGGGCTTCTTAAAATATGGTCCAGATTTGTGAAGAGCTTCATGGTTCACTGAACATTTTATTTAATATGGAGATTGTATTCAGAGTTGTTTGATTTGCAGAAATAACAAGCCCAAATGCTTCAGTTTCTAATGGTAATTAGTTTTCAGCCTAGACAGTCTGTTTAGTTATATATTTACTACCTTGTAAAGAACTATCACAACAAGCCCTAAAGCATTATTTGAAAATTAATAAGCTAAAGAAAGAGGAAATTCTTCACTTTTGCATAGCAACACTCTCTGTATTCTACTTTTTGATTGCAAAATCCAGCTTTTCAATTATAGGTGTACTAAATTGTGATGCTTGAAAAACTATAAAAGGCAATTATCAATGTTTCTTAATACCATAAATGACTAATGCAAGTATGTTTTGCTGCAAGGGAAACAAAGACTAGTATTGTGAACAGAATTCCTTTGCTTCCTGACTCAGACTAGAACAAACTTTGATTCACATACTTTCAGTGTTATTTGCAATTAATATTAGTTTCTGTGGTGGTTAAAATAATGTGCTACAGATTCCATTGCAGTTTACATGTTAGAAAATAAAGGCACATTATTTCTCCATGTTTTAAAGTTCACTTGGCTTTTGTGACATCAGACGAGGAAGCAGAAAGAAGGTTAGAGCACAATACCTTGCAGTGGTTCATATATTTCTGCCTTATTCTTATATAAGAAAACACATGAGAGAGTCACTTCTTCCCCCAGGTATATCTTCTTCTGTTCTATCCCTTGCTGGTTTTCAAAGTTAATGGAAGAAAAGTCTCCTTTGCCAGATACTGTGTTGGGTTTTTTTTTTGACTGGACTCTTCTTCAATGGCTTAACGATGAGTGAGCTCTCAGCGGCTGTGGAGGCTAAGAATGCCTCCATTATACTCACTCAGCATGCTTTACCATTGATTTCTGCCTCTGAACATGGATAGAGGACACGCTTGAGCTGGCAGAAGGAATCACATCATGACATAGACACCTCAGAAGAAGTATGCATTATGGAAATCTTCTTAACAAAGAGAGTTCCTCAATGATCATTAGCATTAAAGGTTCTCTCAACTCTCTCTCACAAATGGCAATGGAAAGGAAAGAAGAGAACATTTTCAAATCTTGGAAAGACTGACCCTTTCCCTTTGTGCTGCTGCGTCAAAAGAGCTTTAAATGCCTTTTCATTCCAAATCAGTATAATTGCTTTTGTTCAAAACCAGGTCCAGGCTTCTCAGCAGTGGAGGCAAAGTGAAATGTGTACTGTTTCAATGTCAAGGAACTAAGTCACTTACTTTGCTGTTCCTCATCATTGTCATTGGTAAACTTAAGTTTTGTGGGGATGGCAGAAGGCTTTCTGAAGTGGAAAATATGTGAGGTGGAGTGAAAGGGGTTGGTGGGAAGCCAGGCTACTGGTCAATGTGCAGCCTTACCAAGAGAGGGATGCTCTGCCTTCATCCTCAGTGCCACGTGGAGCTGGACTCAGTGTGGACCTGAGTGAGTAGACAGTGAAATGGCAGCCTCCTGAGGCTTTTGGACAACTCAACTACCTGATCTGCAAGACCATGGTTGTCTATCGTTGCTAAAGTACTTTAACAGCTATGTCTTCAAAGTGGGCCAGTTAACCTCCAACAAGACTCTTGCCTCTTCCATAATTCCTTTTTCCTCCCCTTCCCTTCCCTTCCCTTCCCTTCCCTTCCCTTCCCTTCCCTTCCCTTCCCTTCCCTTCCCTTCCCTTCCCTTCC